>CM069134.1:128396508-128451338 GCA_035221665.1 Okamejei kenojei | reverse complement strand
AAAATTGGGGCTGCCGCGAGCCCCGGCTGGCGGCAAGAAAGTGCCGCTGATCGCGCGGGCCCCCGCCTGCTCGGGCCGGCGTGGCGTGGCTCAAAATGGCGCCAGCCCGGCAACACCTCCCCCACTGCGCACGCGCGGACCACTGGGCACGCAACCTCACCCACTGCGCACGCCGCCACAGGGGCCCGGCAACCCTCACCCATCTGGCGCACAACGCGCGGCCAAACTGGGGCCCCCCCCCGTCAACACGCCTCACCCACTTCGCACTTGCCGCCTACTGGGGGGGCCCGGCAACCCCCTCACCCACAAGCGCACGCTCTGTATGCCCACTATGTGCCCCCGGCAAAGTCCGCTGATCGCAGCGGGGCCTAGCAAACCGTGGACACCTGGCGCCGGTGTACACCACGGTATGAATAATTTTCTTAGCGATCGGGAATAATTAGGTAAAAAATCGGGATGGCGGGAAGTGAAAACCTAAAAAGCGGGAATATCCCGCCAAAAGCGGGATAGTTGGGAGGTCTGCATTACCCTTTCTCCACACCACCACACACCTTAAACCCGACGGACCTCTGGTTCCATGAATTCCCCGACTCTGGGCAAGAGAACTCTGTGCAACTACTACCCGATCATTCCTCTCGTGTTATAGGAAGGATGTATGTCAAGCTTAAAAGGGTGCAGAGGAGATTTATTAACGAGGATGTTGCCAGGAATCGAGTGGTCTGAGGGTCTGAGAGGTTGGTATGGCTGGGACTCAAATTCCTTAGAGTATCCGCGTTCAATTTCCTGGGTAGCCATAGTTATAGGAAAGAATGTTATCGATACTCTAAATTCGGCGCGGCCTCACCAAAGTCTTAACACAACTGCAACATGACCTCCCAACCTCACACTCCAATACTCTGACTGATGAAGGCCAAAGTGCCAAACGCACTATTGACCTGATTATCTACCTGCGACTTATCATTCAAGGACCAGATCACCAGTACTCCTAGCATCCCTCTGCTCTACAACAATACCCAGAGGCCTGCCATTCACTGTGTAGGTCCTGCCCTGTTCGACGTCCCAAAATACAACATCTCACACTTTTGTCTGTATTAAAATTTCCATCAACCATTCCTCCGCCCACCTGGCCAATCGACTCCCAATCCGGATCCAATTTTTCACAAACCATCTTCACTATCTGCAAAACTAAACCCACCCACTTTTGTATCATCAGCAAACTTGCTCATCTTGCCTTTTTTCTCATCCAAATCACTGATGAGAATGACAAACCAGTAAACGGGCCCAGCACCGAATCCTGAGGCCCACCACAGTCACGAGGCCCCAGTCTGAGAAGCAACCTTCCACCATCACCCCACCTGCTTCCTTCCATGGAGCCAATTTGACTACAGACAAAGACACCAGTGCAGAGTAGCCATTTCGGCCCTTCGAGCCACACCCCCGCCACTCAATTGACATGGGCTGATCATCCCCAATCAGAACCCCCCCCCCCCATCCACCACCCGTTCTCCCGCATTCTCCCCCCATAGCCCCTGACTCCGCTATTTTTAAGAGCCCTATCTAGCTCTCTCGTGAAAAGCATCCAGAAACCTGCCTCCCACCGCCCCTGAGCCATGGAATTCCACAGACCACCACTCTCTGTGAGAAAAAGAAAATGTTTCCTCCTCGTCTGTTCTAAATGGCTACCCCCTTATTCTTAAACTGCGCCCCCCTGTTTCCTGGACTCCTCCCATTAGCTATCTATTCAGCCTCTCTCTTTGGATCCCAAGCAGTCTAACCTTCCCAGAAGCATCCATTACATGTACATGCACGAGCGATCAAGGTAAATCAGTTAACGACACTAAAACTAAAACTCTGGGGTAGTGTCACGGGTCAAGGCAAGCATCTCTGGAGAGAAGGAAAAGATGATGATTTTGGGGTCGAGCCCCTACGTTTGTGTAGTGTGTAGAATGTTAACAAAAGTAACACAATTCAGATAACCAGAGTTCAGGGTTTCAACCATGATGCAAGGAAACACCTTTACAGACATAGAACGTACAAGCAACGCGAACAGGCCCTTCGGCCCACAAAGATCCCCTGCTGAAACAGGATGCCAAAATAAACTAATCTCCTTTGAGCTGCAAAACGCGATCCATATCCCTCCATATGCTCAAATGGATACTTTTAAGGCAGCAAGAGATAGATTCTTGATTATACGGGTGCCAAGGGTGTTATGGGGAGAGGCAGGGGAACGTGGGCTAGGAGGGAGAGATAGATCGGTCCCATACACGTATAATGCTGGACTTGACGGGCCAAATGGCCTAAATTCGCTCCAAAATCACTTATGAACTACGCCTACACACTAGGGACACCACTAGGGACGCGATTTTTAACAGCAGCCAACTGACCGCAAAACCGCACGTCTTCAGAGTGTGGGAGGAAGCACCGGAAGCACCCGGAGAAAGCCCACGCAGTCACGTGGAGAATGTACAAATTCCACGGTCGGATGAGTTTTGGTCAGTTAACAAGACTTCAAGGATCTCAGCGTAAACACTTTCTTCAGTGGAAAACTTTTTCAAAGTCCAAATTTTGCAAGAAACAAGGACTTTTGCTTTAATTATTTTCCCTCGTCCAGCATCTGTTCCAGGCTAGGCGGCTCCGCGGTAGAGTTGCTGCCTTGCAGCGCCGGAGACCCGGGTTCGATTTCCCGAACTACGGGCGCTGTCTGTACTGAGTTCGCACGTTCTTCCTCTCCTCGAACCCCCCCCGTGAACCTGCGTGGGGGGGGTTTTTTTCCTCTCCAGATCTTCGGTTCCCTCCCCCCGGTCCCGCATCTATCCAAAGACGTTCAGGTTTGTTTATGGTTAATTGGCTTTGGGTGAGATGAGCAAATTGTCCCCCAGTTTGGTAGGGATCGCTGGTCCGCGCGTGACTGCGGTGAATGGGCCGAGGGTTCCTGTTTTCCGCGCTGTATCTCTAAACTAAACTAAACTCAGCTGAATTGAATTGGGAGGGCACGGCGCGCACACAGGCCCTTCAGCCCCTTACAGAACGGCCATTACCCTACAAAACCCCGCACAGACTTTGATGTGGGAGAAACCGGAGCAGCCGAGTAAACCCCGGGTCCACGGAATAAACGTGAAAGCTCCATCCGCGCAACAGCACCCGCTGTGAATGATCGAACCCGGGTTCTTCTGGCGCTGTGAGCAGCGACTCTAACCAGCTGTGTCTGCTCTATCTAATTGGCCCCGTCCTGTGGTCCAGGTTCGACAACTCTCCTGATGCTTTGCAACAGGCAACACTCCAACGGCACGTACACACCACACGGAGCGACACAGCACGCAGCGGGGAAGAGTTGCCCCCCGCCACCTCAGCCCCGGGTTCGATCCCGACTACGGGCGCTGTCATGATACGAATTTGTTACGTTCTCTCTCTCTCTCTCTCTCTCCTCTTCTCCCCTCTCCCCGTGGACCCGCGTGGGCTTCCTCCGGGTGCTTCCGGCTTTCCTCCCAACACTCCACAAAAGGTCACCAACGTGCAAAGCCACACCAGCGCCTACTACTTTTCGCAGAAGGCTCCAAAACTACGGCATGTCCCCTACTCTTAAACGTTCCGTAGAAAGCGTTTTAAAATCCGGATGGCATCACAGCACGGTTTTGGGGAACAAGCTCTGTCCACGACCGCAAGAATGCATCGATTGTGGACGCAGCCCAGACCCATCACACAACCCAACCTCCTCCACTGACTCCATCTACACGCACCGCTGCCTCGGCAAGGCCAGCAGCATCATCAAGGACCAGTCTCACCCCGGCCCACACACCCTCTTCTCCCCCCTCTCCCATCAGGCAAAAGGTACAGAAGTGTGAAAACGCACCACACCTCCAGATTTAGGGACAGTTTCTTCCCAGCTGTTATCAGGCAACTGCTGAACCCATCCTACCACAACCAGAGAGCGGTCCTGAACTACGATCTACCTCATTGGTGACCCCTCGGACTATCTTGATCGGACTTAGCTGGCTTTACCCTTCTACATACACTGTTTACAGTGGGAGCTTTGGTGAATGCAACAGAGAGCAGAGGAAGGCGAGGCGAAGACCCGGGGGAGGGGGGGTGGGGGGGGGGGGGGGGCAGAGAGGACACGTCCCCACCATGTTTTGAGAGGTGGGGGACATCCTTCCCAAGTTTTTGTGATCCCGGATTTTTTTCTCAAATCTCTCTCCCCTCCGGCTTTCCCCCCACGAGGACCGAATGGTGGGACTGCTGATTGAGGTCGAGGGCGCGCCGAATGGACGAGAGAGACGTCGGACAGCAGGCAATGGTGGTGGGACATGAATGATTCAGCGCGATGATTGAGGTCCCCACCCGAGGGTGCCCCCCCCCCCACCCCCCCACGGGTGGCCAGAGAGGTCCGGGAGTCCCCATGACGCGAGCTGTACCCCCAGTCCCCACAGCCAGCGCAGAGAAGCAGCGCTAAACCCAGCTCACTCTGCCTGGCTAACCTGCCTGGGCTGCGGGAAATATGGGCAGCGTGGAGAAGCAGCGCTGGTGTCACGTCAGTCCAGGCAGGGCTGTAGGTTAACCCGGCGAGACAGGCAGAGTTGAGCTGCATTTAGGCGCTGGATTGAGCCTCCGAAGCCTCGCGCGTGTGCGAGTTGTGTGTGTGCGAGTGCCTTGCGCATGCGTGCGTGGCCGCCAAAAAATTGTGTCCCCGTCCCCCTCCATGTTTTGACAGCGAGTTCCGCTCTTGGCTGAGAGAATAGACAATAGGTGCAGGAGCAGGCCATTCGGCCCTTCGAGCCAGCACCGCCATTCAATGTGATCATGCTGATCATCCACAATCCAGTACCCCGTTCCTGCCTTCTCCCCATATCTCCTGACTCCGTCTATCTTTAAGAGCCCTATCCAGCTCTCTCTTGAAAGCATCCAGAGAACCTGCCTCCACCGCCCTCTGATGCAGAGAATTCCACAGACTCACCACTCTCTGTGTGGAGAAGTGTTTCCTCGCTCCGTTCTAAATGACTTACCCCTTATTCTTAAACTGTGGCCCCTGGTTCTGGACTCTCCCAACATCGGGAACATGTTTCCTGCCTCTAGTGTGTCCAAAGCCTTAATAATCTTATAGGTTTCAATAAGATTCCCCCTCAGCCTTCTAAACCCCAGAGTATACAAGCCCAGGCCGGTTCTCTGGATACCTTCAAGAGAGAGCAAGATAGGGCTCTTAAAGATAGCGGAGTCAGGGGATATGGGGAGAAGGCAGGAACGGGGTACTGATTGGGGATGATCAGGCATGATCACATTGAATGGCGGTGCTAGCTCGAAGGGGCCGAATGGCTATTGCCGGTTGCCTGCATGCACCTATTGCTGATTGTTTATTAAGACTTCCTCAGAGATAAAAGGAGAGGTCATATGAGATCGTCATGTGTGCATTTATTTGTTAAACCCCACAGGGCTAATGGAATAACCCTGGGCCATTTTCCATCCCAAATTCCTGTCTATTTTTTTTGCTCACAAAAGGTCATAACAATTTCCTTTGCAAAAAAAATGCGGCAACCCAGTAATCCCACAAACAATCATCTAAGATTAGTTTAGCGATACAGCGCGGAAACAGGCCCTTCGGAAATCCGCACCGACCAGCGACCCCCACATGTTAACACGATCTCACACGCACTAGGGGTCATATTTGCAATTTCACCAAAGCCAATTATATTACAAACCGTGGTGGGTCTTGGAGTGTGGGTGGAAACCGGAGCAACCCGGAGAAAACCCACGCGGTCACGGGGTGAGCCCACATACTTCGTACACGACAGCACCAGAGGTCAGGGTCGAAAACGGGACTCTACTGCTGGCCAAGCTTGCAATAGTACGCCCCCCCCCCCCGTCTCAACTACCTCCTCTGGCAGCTCGTTCCATACACCCACCGCCCTTTGTGCGAAAAGTTACCCCCTATTAAATCCCACCCCCCTCCCCTCCCCCCCTATAAACCTAGGTTGGTCCCCCCGGTCCTCGATTTTCCCAACTCTGGGCAAGAGGCTGTGTATCTCATGATGACCAGAGACCCTAAATTTAGTTTCACAGTAACATTCAACCCATTTGTCCGTAACAAATGGGGTTAAATGCATTTCTCTCCGTAACATACTCACTTGGGGTGTTGCCCCCGGCGGCTATGCCGCCTGCGCACTGGTGCAGATCAGCGGGCTGCCGGCTGCGGGGTGCGGCACATGCCACTTGGCAAGGTTGCTGGCGGGGTCTGCGCCTGCGCACTGGGTGGGGGTGTGGGGGAGGCCCCGGTGATGGGGCACCGCGAGCGGCCGGCTGGCGGCAAGAAAGTGCCGCTGATCGCGCGGGCCTGCGCCGCCCGGGGTGGGGCCTCTGGGCCGGGCGTGGCTGCGAGCTGCCGGCTGGCAAACCGGGGGCACATGGCGCCGGCGTTCACCACGGGAGAAACAACCGGCGCGGCGGCGGTGTTCCGTAACAACATGTTTGGCTGCCGGAACACCGTAAAAAGTTATTTCGCCGGGACAAAATACGGCGAATCCGGGACACTTGGCATCTCTGGAGGACCTTTCTAGAGGTCTTAAATTCTACTTCAGCCCAATTCCCCAAGTTTTTCAAGTTCCGTTCGTTCATTGTGATAGGAGCGGAATTCGGCCCATCTAGTATACTCCACCATTCAGTCACGGCTCTGACTACCTTTTCCCTTCAACCACCATTCTGCTGCCTTCCTTCCCGTAACCCCCGACACCCGTACCAATCAAGAATCTATCTATCTCATGCCTTAAAAAATACCCAAAGACTTGGCCTCCACAGCCGCCTGTGGCAATAAATCCACAGATTTACCACCCTCTGACTAAAGAAAATTTCTCATCTCCTTTCTAAAGGTACGTCCTTTTATTCTGAGCTGTGACCTCTAGTCCTAGACTCTCCCACTAGTGGAAAGTCCTCTCCACATCCACTCTGTCCAGGCCTTTCACTATTCGGTATGTTCAATGAGGTCCCCCCCCTCATCTTTCAAACTGCAGCAACTAAGATTAAGCCTACTGGTGATGAATCTGTGGAATTCTTTGCCACAGAAGGCTGCGGAGGCCTAGTCAGTGGATATTTTTAAGGCAGAGGTAGACAAATTCTTGATTAGTGCGGTTGTCAAGGGGATATGGGGAGAAGGGTATTAGGGGGCAGAGATCAGCCATGATTGGGTGACGGAATAGACTCGATGGGCCGAATGGTCGAGTTCTACTCCAATAACGTGAACTTGAGTTAGAGGCCCAGTGCCGTCAAATGCTACCCAGGCCCAGTACAATCGTACCACGGAAGACAGGAGATCTTCTTCTTGCGAATGAAACATAAATAAACCAAAGGAATAGTTAGATCTCAAGCCGGGTGTTGAGCAGCCAGATTGTTGTCTCTGTTGGTGTCAATGTCTGCCAGGCCCTGAGCTCCATTTGGTGGGTGGTAGAGCGGGCTACCCAGAGATGACCGGTTGTCTGTCTGTTGTTCTGCACCTCCGCATTTCACAGGCTGGGCTCTGGTGGAGCCCACATCTCCACACGCTGGGGGGGGCGCGAAACGCCCAACTCCAGTACCGAGTCTGATAGGAGATTGAACGCTAACTAACGGCTTTGCCCATTTTGTGTTTCTGCTGCTTTGTGGATTTTCTCTCTCTGGAGCAGGGCCAGGCTGCTGACCAGAAAGGCAACTGGGGTTGTCTCATCTCGTTGGAATTTGCACACAGAGAAAAAAAAAGGCCAACCAGTCATTGTATCGTCGGGCCTCCTAATCCCCTGTTGGTGGTGGGGGGGGGGGGGAAGGTTAGCTTCACCATACGCATGAGTGGGCGCATTCCTCAACCCGTGAATCATCCGTACAGTCTCCTGTGGGTTCAGACGCTGTCGGAGGAAGGGAACGGGGGTTACTTTGCGGCTCCATTAGCTCTCGACATCGGACGGCCCTTTGATGTCACGAGCCTGTTTCTAAGTGAAGAAACAAACCGAGTCCCCAATTCGGAATGGATTTGGAATTTGAGAATTTCATGACTTACTAGACCATTGGATCCCGTTTCCCCCAACACAATATTCCACCAAACTACGCAGGGCGCGACTGCCGCGGTCAAAGAGGACCCGCGGGGCCGTTTGTAAAATAGAACAAAAATTAGCCGCGGAGCCGTTGGATGCTCATTGTGAGGCCAGGCAAGGACACACCAAAAAAAAAAAAAAGTTTTTAAATGGCGATCTGAATATCGGCAAAGGCACCCGCGGACATCAGGCCCACTGCGCACGGAGTCAGCGTCATTTTGCCCCATTGCCGCATCACCGGCGCCATTTTCAATTGTGACGTGGTTGACGGGGCTCCCCCAACCAAGTTGGGTCCCTGTCAGACGGGGACGTCTGTCGATCAGCCATGATCACAATGAATGGCGGTGCTGGCTCGAAGGGCCGAATGGCCTCCTCCTGCACCTATTTTCTATGTCTATGTTTCTAGGCCTGGTCCCCCAGCGCAATACCTTCCCCCAATGCAAGAGAGGGGAAAATTGAAAATAGCCGCATTTCAGCCAAGGTCAAAAATAATATAACAAAGACTGAACAATTTATCTTAAACGCTGCTGCTTAAACGATGACACATTTGCACGGTGGCGCAGTGGTTATAGAGTCATAGAGTGATACAACGTGGAAACAGGCACTACGGCCCACTTGCCCACACCGGCCAACATGTCCCAGCTACACTAGTTCCACCTGCCCGTGCTTGGTCCATGTCCCTCCAGTTCTGCCTTACAGCTGTTGCCGCGCTGGACACCCGGGTTCGATCCCGACCACAAGTGCTTGCTGTACGGAATTTGTACGTTCTCCCCGTGACCTGTGTGGGTTTTCTGCGATCTTCAGTTTCCTCCCACACTCCAAAGAAGTACAGGTTTGAAGGTTAATTGGCTTGGTACCATTGTAAACTGCCCCTAGTGTGTCTAGGACAGTGTTAATATGTGGTCGAAATGGCCTGCTTCCGCACTGTATCTCTAATACTAAAACACTGTAAAAACATCGAAGGTTGGCGAGTTATTTCTCTCAGTGTTCAAAATATACATGTTCTTCTGACGTCTTTGACAAAGTCACATTATTGACCACAGTTTTGTAATGTACATTTGTGACAGCTTTTAATGGATTCAATAAAAGTGGTGGTGGGAAACAAAGTATGCACTGATTGAAGCTTTATACCGGGCATACCTGCCCGCAGATTGTTCAAAAAAGGTCTGGTTTCCTCAAACTGGTGACAAATTGTTATTAAAATGTGTTTGTGTGCATAAATCACCAGCACCACTAAATAATTATTCTCAAATCCCAAGATAAATGGTACCTAAGATGGCGCCCAAGATGGAGGGTACCCAAGATGGATGGTCTCCAAGATGGAGCCCAAGGTGGATGGTCTCCAAGATGGATGGTCTCCAAGATGGCCCCCAAGGTGGATGGTCTCCCAAGAATGGAGGGTCTCCAAGATGGAGTCCAAGATGGTCTCCAGTAGATGGTTGGTCTCCAAGATGGTTGGTCTCCAAGATGGTGCCCAAGATGGATGGTCCTCCAAGATGGAGTCCAAGATGGATGGTCCTCCAAGATGGCGTCCAAGCCAGGTGACTCTCTTTGTGCTGGACCTGGTATCATTGATTACAATCGTCCCCCCCCCCCCCCCCCCTTTAAACCTCTACTCCAGGGGTGGGGAATCTGCGGCCTTCTAGGCCATTAAGTGCGGCCTTCTGAATTAATCCAAATTTTGTAGAACAAATCCTTTTATTTTTATTAATATCTTTTTGTTTGTCTTTCATTATTTTTATTTGAATCTTAAAATGAACGTATTTGAAATACTAAAGAGTAAAAGAAGATTCAACAAAATAATCCTCCCGGACTCACGGCCACAATTAAAACATCAGTAAGTCACGAGGGCTATTTTAACAAAATAATGTACATTTTGAAGTATATCTAATTGAAGTTTCTTTGATGTGACCTTATTAGATTATAGCTAACTTAATGCGGCATTCCAACATGAAAAGGTTCCCCACCCCTGCCCCATACAGCAGCCATTCTTACTCTAACTATGCTATTCCCTTCATCCTGTATCTGTACACAGTGGCTGACTGGATAGCAGGCGACAAAAAAAAACCTCTCCACTGTAACTCTGCGCACGAGACAATAAATTAAATTAAACTAAAATCTTTCAATCGTTCTGTTAAAAGATGCAATAGAATGATATTGCACACCAAATATTTTCACAATATCAGTGTGGGGGGGGGGGGGGGGGGGGGGCAAGACAAAATGTTTTAATTATTTATACACAATCCTCTATCTTTTTTAAACAACATTTTGGAGGAACGCAGCGGGTCAGGCAGCATCTGTGGAGGGAATGAACAGACTCCATTCCAGTGCAGGATCCTTCAGTCCCCTTTTTTTTGTTCCACAGAAAAACCATGTATGGCTACTTTGAAGAAGGTATCCGCTCTCCTCCTCAGCTGGTTTAGATTAGCGTAGAGATGCAGTGCGAAAACAGGCCCTTCGGCCCGCCGAGACCAGGCCGACCAGCGATCCTCGTCCACTTGCCCTAGACAATTTCTACCGAAGCCCAATTAACCCACTAAATCTGCGCGTCTTTGGCGTGTGGGAGGAAACCGGAGCGCCCGGGGTCAAACCCACGCAGGTGATGGGGAGAACGTACGAACCCCGTACAGACAGTGGCCGTGGTCAGCATCGAACCCGGGTCACTAATGGACCCGTCCCACTTAGGCGATTTTTTGGGCGAATACAAGCCACTGCCACAAAATTTTCAACGTGTTGAGATTTTTTCGGCGACATTTTTTGCTGTCGTAGGTGCTGTCGTAGATTGTCGCCAGGTGTCGTAGGTGAATTCCATTACAACTAGTCCCTGGCAGTCGCCTAAGTGGGACAGGCCCATTAGGCAGCAACTGCACGACTGCGCCATCACGCTACCCCGTCCCTAGACTGCAGCTCGTGCGGAGCCCATAAACGTTGGCAGCTGTTCTGAAACCGATACCAGTGGAAAGTGTTTGGGTAATCAGTGTCAAATTTACCACCCACATTAATGAGATATTTAGTCTATAAGTACCACTTCAAGGCATTTGGATGTAGCACCTCCGTTTGGAGTTCTGCCACATCATTGTGCCTTGTGCCAAGTTGTATCTTTGGACTGCGCGCAGGAAGGAACTGCAGGTGCTGGTTTAAAACGAAGACAGACACAAAAAGCTGGAGTAACTCAGCCGGGACAGGCAGCATCTCTGGAGAGAAGGAATGGGTGACGTTTCTGGAAGGGTCTCGACCCGAAACGTCGCCCATTCCTTTCCTCCAGAGATGCTGCCCGACCCGCTGAGTTACTCCAGATTTTTGTATCCGAGGGGCTTGTCCCAATTAGGCGACTCTTCAGGCGACTGTCGGGGGCTAGTTTTAATGGAATTCGCCTAATCGGCAGCAAAAATTGTCGCCACTGTCTCGGAAACATTTTCAACACGTTGAAAATTTTGCGACAGTGGCTTGTAGTCGCGAAAAAAAAAAAAAAAAAAAAATATATCGCTTAAGTGGCCCTTTAGGAGTCCAGTTTAAGGAGATTTTAGTTTGGAGATACAGAGTGGAAACAGGGCCTTCGGCCCACCAAGTCTGAAGAAGGGTCCCGATCCGACAAGTCTCCAGAGATGCTGCCTGACCTGCTGAGTTACTCCAAGCTGAGTACCAGAGCACTCCAAATTACAACCTCCGCAACGCCTTGTACAACTTTATTATAAATATTTTCTTGAATATCTTGGTGGGGTCCATTCCAAACTAAGTAAAAACAAGCAAGAAGTTGAGGCAACTTGCGAGATATTTTCTTGTGGAACAGAATGCTTTTCTTGTTGCTGGTCACAGCAGATTATACCCAGGCTAATTCTGTTTGCACTTCAGCGAAATACAAAGTCGATTCAGCTCACTCACTAATGTCAAAAGCACAGCTGTGTACACCACTGACTAATGCAGGCAATGCTATGGAGGCTATGTCAATGGATTATTTTCAGGCCGAGATAGATCGATTCTTGATTGTAAATCTGTGGAATTCTCGGCCACAGAAGGCAGTGGAGGCCAATTCACTGGATGTGTTCAAGAGAGAGTTAGATTTAGCTCTTTTAGGTCTAAAGGAATCAAGGGATAGGGGGGGGGGGGAAGCAGGAACGGTACTGATTTTGGATGATCAGCCATGATCATATTGAATGGCAGTGCTGGCTCAAAGGGCCGAATGGCCTACTCCTGCACCCATTTTCTATGTTTCTATCATTAGTACGGGTGTCAGGGGCTCATAAGTTCACAAGTTATACGAGCAGAATTAGGCCATTCGGCCCATCAAGTCTACTCCGCCATTCAATCATGGTTGACCTATCTTTCCCTCTCAACCCCATTCTCCTGCCTTCTCCCCGTAACCCCTGACACCCGTACTAGTCAAGAATCTATCAATCTCCATCTTATAAATATCCATTGACTTGGCCTCCACAGCCTTCTGTGGCAATGAATTCCACAGATTCACCACCTACTGACTAAAGAAATTCCTCCTCATCTCCTTCCTAAAGATACATCTTTTTATTCTGAGGCTGTGACCTCTGGTCCTAGACTCTCCCACTTGTGGAAACATCCTCTCCACATCCACTCTATCCAGGCCTTTCACTATTCAGGAGGTTTTAATGAGGTGTGTGCCCTCCCCCCCCCCCTTCACCCATCTAAACTTCAGCGAGTGGTGCCGAATCATGTTAGTTCTACATATGAAGTTACTACAAACTTTAGACTTTAGAGATATAACGTGGCACCAGGTCCTTCAGCCCACCGAGGCCATGTCAATGAGCGATCCCCCCGTACACTAGCTCTATGCTACACACTAGGGGCGATTCTCTATTTACAGAAACCAATAAGCCTGCAAAACTAGAAACAAAGAACTGCAGATACTGGTTTATGCCAAAGATAGATGCAAAGTGCTGGAGTGACTCAGCGGTTCAAGCGGGTTATGGGGAGAAGGCAGGAGAATGGGGTTGGGAGGGATAGCTAGATCGGCCATGATTGAATGTGGTGAATGAGTCCTAGGCCTAATTCTGCTCCCAGGACGTATGACCTTTTGAACGTTGTGGATGATCAGCCACGATCACATTGAAGGGCGGTGCTGGCTTGAAGGGCCGAATGGCCTACTCCTACTCCTCCAACTCGTTTTCCATCGTTCAAGTGAGCATCAGCCAAAGCAGGGCGGCACACATTGGCGCAGCGGGTAGAGCCTCTGCCTTTGCAGCGCCAGAATCTAGTTTAGAGATACTGCGCGAAAACAGGCCATTCGGCCCACTAAGTCTGCGCCGACCAGCGATCCCCACACACTAACCTGCACACACACTACGGACAATTTACATTTATAACAAGCCAATTAACAAGAGTGTGGTAGGACACCAAAGATCTCGGAGAAAAACGGCGCAGGTCACGGGGAGAGCGTGCAAACTCCGTACAGACAGCGCCCGTAGTCGGGATGGAACCCGGGTCTCCGGCGCTGTGAGGCAGCAGCTCTACCCGCTGCGCCACCGTGCCACCCAAATCTTGAACTTGTACGCATTGGAGTATTTCACTACTCGGTGAGAATTTGTTTTGTTCATTCATAGTTAAGCTGGTGCGTTTGATTGTTCTCGAGCAATCTAATCAAGGAAGGAAACGATCCACAAATCTTAGTCTGCAATCATAGGCAATGCATTCAGTACAGCCGGCAGTGAGCACGACATACACAAGGTCACAAAAAGCAACACTCTCTGGAGCCTGTGGAACCATTAATATTCAACATAGACACAAAGAGCTGGAGTAACTCAGTAGGACAGGCAGCATCTCTGGAGAGAAGGAATGGGTGACTTTTCGGGTCAAGACCCTTCTTCAGACTGAGAGTTAGCAACACGAGGGAAACGAGAGATATGGAAGGGCAAGGTGTGAAAACTCGAGATCAAAGGGGACAGGGATCAATGGGACATGTAGAATAGATCTTCCTCCCACCCTGCTTCCTGTAAGGACTCCATCCCCTATTCCCAATTCCTCCGTCCACGCCGCATCTGCTCCCAGGGTGAGGTGTTCCACACCAGGGCATCACAAATGTCGTCATTCTTCAGGGAACGGGGATTCCCCTCCCCCACTATAGATGAGGCTCGCACCATCCCCGTAACACTGCCCTCTCTCCCCATCACCCCACTCGCAACAAGGGCAGAGTCCCCCTGGTCCTCACCTTTCACCCCACCAGCCGGCAGATACAACACATAGTCCTCCGCCAGTTTCGCCTCCCCCAACGTGACCCCTCCACCCGCCACATCTTCCCATCTCCCCCCCCCCCCCCCCCGTCTGCTTCCGCAAAGACCGCTCCCTCCGCAACTCCCTTGTCAATTCTTCTCTGCCCTCCCGCTCCACCCCCTTCCCCGGGCACTTTCCCTTGCAACCGCAAGAGATGCTACACTTGTCCCTTTACCTCCCCCCTCCACTCCATTCAGGGACCCAAGCAGTCCTTCCAGGTCCGACAGAGGTTCACATGCACCTCCTCCATCCTCATCTATTGCATCTGCTGCTCTAGATGTCAGCTGATCTATATTGGTGAGACCAAGCGGAGGCTTGGCGATCGTTTCGCCGAACACTTCCGCTCGGTCCGCAAAAACCAACCCGACCTCCCGGTGGCTCAGCACTTCAACTCCCCCTCCCATTCCGTATCCAACCTCTCGGTCCTGGGCCTCCTCCACGGCCAGAGTGAGCAACACCGCAAGTTGGAGGAACAGCACCTCATATTCCGCTTGGGGAGTCTGCATCCTCTTGGCACGAACGTTGAATTCTCTCAATTCCGTTAACCCTTGCTGTCTCCTCCCCTTCCTACCTCTCCCTCAGCCCTCGGCCTCCTCCTCCTCCTTTATCCTTTCTCCTTTTTCCTTTCTTCCCCCCGCCTCCCCCCACCTCCCATCAGTCTGAAGAAGGGTTTCGGGCCGAAACGTCGCCTATCTCCTTCGCTCCTTAGATGCTGCTGCCCCCGTTGAGTTTCTCCAGCATTTTGCGTACCCTCAATGTAGAATAGATCATTGTTAGCTAGGGGAAGGTGACAATGAAGCGTACAAAGATAATATTAAGTCAGGAGGACAGTCAGACTGGTCAGAGAACCAGGGTGGGGAGGGAGGGAGGGAGAGATAAGGAAAGCAAGGGCTATGTGAAGTTAGAAGAGCCAATATTCATACTGCCGGAGATAGACATAAAAAGCTGAAGTAACTCAGGCAGCTTCTCTGGATGGAAGGAATGGGTGACGTTTCGGGTCAAGACCCTTCTTCAGACTGAGTAAGGAAAAAGGGAGACACAGAGATAAGTCAAACAAACTTTATTGTCATTTAGAAATACATCGATATATGCAATTCAAACGAAGTTCCGTTGCATTTGGCTCCCCGAGCAACACGATAACAAACAGAAGGATAAAGGGGATAAAAGGATAAAATGGATAAAAGGATAAATAGACAATGGTGGCAGCCCATTACATGGCATTCAGGAGTCTGATGGCTCGGGGGAAGAAGCTTGTTGCAGAACCTTGATGTTCTGCTCCTTATGCTGCGATACCTTTTGCCCGAGGGCAGCAGAGTGAACAGTAAGGAGGGGAAAGGTGTGAAAATTAGAGATCAAAGGGGATGCAGCTCAAGGAAAAAGCAGAATCGATCACTGAACATTGCCGCAAAATGCTGGAGTAACTCAACAGGACAGGCAGCATCTCAGCATGGGAGGAATGGGTGACGTATCGGGTCGAGACCCTTCTTCAGACTAGATCGTTGTTCGCTGAGGGGAAGGCAGACAATCAGTAACATTTAATCAGAACAGTCGGTCTGAGTACTAGGATGGAGAGAGAGGGAAAGCAAGGGTTACTTGAAGTCAGAGGTTCACCAGACTGATTAGGTTCACCAGACTGATTCCTGATGTCAGGACTGTCTTATGAAGAAAGACTGGATAGACTCGGTTTATACTCTCTGGAATTTAGGAGATTGAGAGGGGATCTTATAGAAACTTACAAAATTCTTAAGGGGTTGGACAGGCTAGATGCAGGAAGATTGTTCCCGATGTTGGGGAAGTCCAGGACAAGGGGTCACAGCTTAAGGATAAGGGGGAAATCCTTTAAGACCGAGATGAGAAAGACTTTTTTCACACAGAGAGTGGTGAGTCTCTGGAACTCTCTGCCACAGAGGGTAGTTGAGGCCAGTTCATTGGCTATATTTAAGAGTGAGTTGGATGTGGCCCTTGTGGCTAAGGGGATCAGAGGGTATGGAGAGAAGGCAGGTACGGGATACTGAGTTGGATGATCAGCCATGATCATATTGAATGGCGGTGCAGGCTCGAAGGGCCGAATGGCCTACTCCTGCACCTAATTTCTATTTCTAATATTCATACCGCTGGGGCATAAGCTGCCCAAGCGAAATACGAGGTACCGCATTAATATTATTTTCTATGTGAACCAGTAGATAGGGATAATTCCCAGATTTAAAATAAAATAACTTCTCTGCCATCGAGCAAAGGGAATTTATTTATAATCCGTACAAATTCAGAGTATTAACACATTCTATCCTGCAGTTGCAAAGGATTAATCTTCCTGTCCAACGTCACAGCACAAATCTGCCCGGTGACCGAGTACTATTCATAGAACACAACACTGCTGTTCAGGACAATCTTTTAGGTAGTTAATAAAGCACGTCAACTGAGGCAGCCATGGTGTAGCAGCGGTAGAGTTGCTGCCTTGCAGCACTTATCATCTCTCACCCCTCTCACCCTGGCCACAAACTCTTTGAATCACTTCCCTCTGGAAGGCGACTCCGGACTGTCAAAGCTGCCACAGCCGGACATAAAATCAGCTTTTTTTCCCCACGAGTAGTAGCTCTACTCAGTAACCAAACATCAGTAGCCTCCTTTTGCTCTGGTATTGTATTTAATTCACATGTTTAATCGATAATGTTTTATTATTAATGTTTAATGTTTTATGTGTCATTCCTAACTGTCACTGTATGTCACGTTGTCACTTGCGGGCGGAGCACCAAGGCAAATTCCTTGTATGTGAATACTTGGCCAATAAACATAGTCATTCATTACAGCGCCAGAGACCTGGGTTCGACCCCGACTACGGGGGCTGCCTGAACGGAGTCTGTACGTTCTCCCCGTGACCTGCGCGGGTTTTCTCCGAGATCTTCGGTTTCCTCCCACACTCTAAAGACGTGCAGGTTTTGGGTTGGTGTAATTGTAAATTGTCCCTAGTGCGTGTGGGATAGTGTTGGTGTGCGGGGATCGCTGCTCGGCACGGAATCTGTGGCCAGAAGGGTCTGCTTCTGCGCTGTATCTCTAAACTAAACCTCTCTCCCCCCCCCCCCCCCCCCCCCCCCCCCCACACACCCCCGAGACCCTCTGGTATATAGAATTGATTCAATTTTCCAACTGGGACACTGCCACCACATCAAAGGACCTTTGCCAGCTCGCAAACAGTAGGAAGTCGGGCCGAATGTGTGTTAAATCTGATAATAAGTGCAACAAGAACGATACAGGAACTGGCTAGCAAATCCCGAACCAAATGAAAGAGAGATTCCAAAACTGATTTCACAACAGATGTCAATAATTAATTTAAACTGAATTTAAAGTTATAGAGTCAAAGAGTGATACAGTGTGGAAACAGGCCCTTCAGCCCAACTCGCCCACACCGGCCAACATGTCCCAGCTACACTAGTCCCACCTGCCCGCGTCCGGCCCATATCCCTCCTAACCTGTCCAAACTGGTTTCAGGTCAATCTTCCTTGTATGCCAGGGGTGGTGGCGGTGGGAGAAACGATAGTGGCGTTTAAGAGGCTTTTGGATAGGCACGTGGATATGCAGGGAATGGAGGGATATGGATCACGTGCAGGCAGGGTTTAGTCTAGTGATACAGCGCTGAAGCCAGCGATCCCTGCACATTAACACTATCCTACATACTCTAGGGACGTTTTACAAATTTTACTTAAGCCAATTAACCCTACCAACCTATGCGTCTTTGGAGTGTGGGAGGAAACCGGAGCACCCCAGGAAAACCCACGCAGGTCACAGGGAGAACGCACAAACTCCCTACACAGCACCCGTAGTCAGGATCGAACCCATAACTCTACCGCTGCTCCACCCTGAGGGGGTTAGTCATGACAACATGTTCAGCACAGGCATTGCGGGCCGAAAGGCATGTTCCTGTGCTGTAATCTTCTCTCTAATATAGAATCGAGCAAGCATTTACACTTATTTTCACGATTCGTCAGGCTGAAAGGTTAACCCCATGCACTAAAGCTTTACACAACTAACACCCCATTTCCTCAGAAAGAATAATCACTGCTTAAAGTTTCTTTGCAATTCGACACATTCCCATCGGGAAGGCTGTATAGAAGCTTGGAAGGGACAGCTTCTTCCCGTTCTGAACGGCCCTTCCATAAGCTAGGGTACTGCCCGATTCACCTCTACCCCATTGCGGACATTGGACTCTGTCTCTGGGACTGGTGCGCTACAATGCTGAGAACTACATTCTGCACTCTGCATCTTCCCCTTAGCTCCAACTATGGGGTGGGAGGTTGCAACCTTCATGTGGCCCACCCTGTTTCGACAAATGCAATCAACCCGACCTGCACAAACAAATAGATCAACTTGACGAAGTTGACCGACAACTTTAGGCTGTACACGCCATGCGCAAGAAGCTCTAACTATTGAACTGGAAGACACACAATGCTGGAGCAACTCAGCAGGACCATCCCTGGAGACAGGCAGCATCTCTGGAGAGAAGGAACACGTGACGTTTCAGGTCGAGACCCTTCTTCATTCAGACTTATGGTTTCTATGTGTGGTGTTATCTGATCTGACTGGATAGCACGCAAAAGAAAGCTTTTCACTGTACCTCGGTACACGTGACAATAATGAACATAAACCTCGTCCACACAGAAGATACAATAGAAGGTAGACAAAAGTGCTGGAGAAACTCAGCGGGTGCAGCAGCATCTATGGAGCGAAGGAAATAGGCAACTTTTCGGACCAAAACCCTCCTTGAATCTGCAGTTCCTTTTTAAACCAGAAGATACAATATATTTTTAGTTTAGCTTAGGTTAGAGATACAGCATGGAAACACGCCCTCCGGCCCACACCGATCACCTGTCTACTAGCACTATCCTGCATATTAGGGGTCATTTACAGAACTTGCAAACCTGCACGTCTTTGGAATGTGGTGGGGAAACCAGAGCACCCGGAGAAAACCCACGCAGGTCACGGGCAAAATGTACAAATTCCTTCCAGCCAGCACCCGTGGTCGGGATCGAACCCGGGTCTCCGGCGCTGCGAGGCAGCAACTCTACCGCTGCGCCACGGTGCCCCCCCCCTCCAAAGTGCGAATTAATTCAGCGTTACAACATTATAGCATCATCACAAGAGAAGCAGTCAGAATTATGCGTAAATAATATCAACAAATACCAATTCGAACGAGAAAATAATCTGCCAACTTCAATTAAACATAAGAGACACGCAACCAAATAATATTTGAAACGTTTCAATTTATAGCATCTATTCTAAAAATATCATACGCGGTTTTGGAAATGTGCGTAAAGTAATAGATAAACAAATATCACATCAAAATGAACTGAGAAACTTCTGTATCACTGCCTATTAAGAAGAGACTTTAAATCCTTTTTTTCCTGGAATGGGAATGTCAAAGACTAGAGGTCTTTACCCGAGCCTTATGGTTAAAGGCGCAAAGTTTGTTCCCCAATGTTGGGGGAGCCCAGAACCAGGGGCCGCAGTTTAAGAATAATGGGTAGGCCATTTAGGACTGAGATGAGGAAAAAGCTTTTCACCCCGAGAGTTGTGAATCTGTGGAATTCTCTGCCACAGAAGGCAGTGGAGGCCGATTCACTGGATGTTTTCAAGAGAGAGTTAGATTTAGCTCTTAGGGCTGACGGAATCAAGGGATATGGAGAGAAAGCAGGAACGGGGTACTGATTTTGGATGATCAGCCATGATCATGTCGAATGGCTGGTGCTGGCTCGAAGGGCCTACTGGCCGACTCCTGCACCTATTTTCTATGTTTAAAGGAGGCAAGTTCCCCCCCCCCCCCCCCCCCCCCCCCCCGAGAGTGGCGGGAGGCAGATATGATAGCGGTGTTTAAGAGGATAGGCCCATGGATATGCAGGGAATGAATGGGTATGGATCAGGAATAAGCAGAGTTTATAGGTTATAGGAGCAGAATTTGGCCATTCGCCCATCAAGTCTACTACTATGCCACTCAATCCTGGCTGATCTATCTCTCCCCCTCAAACCCATTCTCCTGCCTTCTCCCCATAACCCCTGACACCCGTACCAATCAATAATCAGAGGATATTAGTTGCAAAACAAGGAACTGCAGATGCTGGTTTATAGCCAAGATAGATGCTAGAGTTACTTGATCAGGGCGGGAGAATGACAAAAATGCTGGAGAAGGTCAGCGGGTGAGGCAGCATCTATGGAGCGAAGGAATAGGTGACGTTTCGGTTGAGACCCTTGTTCAGGACGGGTGTCAGGGGTTATGGGGAGAAGGCAGGAGAATGGGGTTAGGAGGGAGAGATAGATCAGCCACGGGCCATTCTTTGGGAAAGTGGACCCAAATGTCACACACGTGACCAGACGGCATCACACCAAGTAATACATTTAAAAATTCTTGTAAGAGATTAATCTAATTCTCCTATTGCTATTTTCCTACCTACAGAACTATAATGCATGTCCACTGAAGATATGAACATTCTAGCTTTTTTTTAAAACTCACAGAGTTTGTATTGAATGGCGGAGAAGACTTTATGGGCCGAATGGCCTAATTCTGCTCCTATCTCTTATGACCTTATGATCTTACTCAGCGGGTCAGGCGCATCTCTGGAGAAATAGGATGGGCAACATTTCCAGTCGAGACCTCTCTTCAGACTTGTTTACCTTGAATTAGTTTGTGGGCCGAAGGGCCTGTCCAGTGAAGGTTTGGGTTGAATTCTTCATGTATAAGTATAAATTGTCATTAAAAAAAAAAAAAAAAAATCCCAATACATAGCAATTACTACACACTTGGGACAATTTAAAATCAGCAGAAGCCAATCAACCTACAAAACTGCACGTCTTTGGGATGTGGGAGGAAACCGGAGCTCCCGGAGAAAACCCAGGGAGAACATGCAAACTCCACACAGACAGCACCCGTAGTCAGGATCGAACCCAGGTCTTTGGAGCTATAAGGCAGCAACTCTGCCGGAGTTCTTCCAGCACTTTGCGTTTCGCTGAAGATTCCAGCATCTGCCGTTCCCGAGTCCGAGTCCTATCCCTTCCCGCCAGAGGTGCTGCCTGTGTGGAGTTTGAGTGCTGAGTTACTCCAGCATTTTGCAGTTATCCGTCTATCTGCAGTTCCTTGAGTGCATCATTCTAACAAAGGAGTCGGCTTAAAAATAAAATGCCACGTTAACGTTTGCAATGGAACCAATAAATCTCTGAAAAGAATGAAAAATATGCAATATAGGCTCAAAAGAAATTCTGACCGTCATTTACTTTTAATGCGAAGCATTGGGTGGCACAGCAGTAGAGTTGCTGCCTTTCACGCATCAACTCTGGTAGTGCAAGTTAAAAAATGTCAAGAGTGTTTTATTGTTATGTGGCCCAGATAGGACAAAGAAATTCTTACTTGCTCCAGCACAACAGAATATGTTCAAGAAGGAACAGCAGATGCTGGAAAATCGAAGGTAGACAAAAATGCTGGAGAAACTCAGCGGGTGCAGCAGCATTTCCTTCGCTCCATAGATGCTGCCGCACCCGCTGAGTTTCTCCAGCATTTATGTCTACAACAGAATATGTAAACATAATAGAAACATAGAAATTAGGTGCAGGAGCAGGCCATTTGGCCCTTCGAGCCTGCACCGCCATTCAATATGATCACGGCTGATCATCCAACTCAGTATCCCGTACCTGCCTTCTCTCCATACCCCCTGATCCCTTCAGCCACAAGGGCCACATCCAACTCCCTCTTAAATATGGCCAACGAACTGGCCTCAACTACCTTCTGTGGCAGAGAATTCCACAGATTCACCACTCTCTGTGTGAAAACGATTTTCTCATCTCGGTCCTAAAAGACTTCCCCCTTATCCTTAAACTGTGACCCCTTGTCCTGGACTTCCCCAACATCGGGAACAATCTTCCTGCATCTAGCCTGTCCAACCCCTTAAGAATTTTGTAAGTCTCTATGAGATCACCCCTCAATCTTCTAAATTCCAGCGAGTACAAGCCGAGTCTATCCAGTCTTTCTTCATATGGAAGTCGTGCCATCCCAGGAATCAGTCTGGTGAACCTTCTCTGTACTCCCTCTGTGGCAAGAATTGGCATATGGCAAGAATATGGCATATAATACATAATGGAGAAGAAAAAGCTCAGTGTGTCTATATACACATGCACACATACGCAATAAATAACAAATATACTGCAATCATAATAAAAGTCTGTTGCAGTTCAGAGCCTATGTGTTGTCATGTTTAAGAGCCTGATGGCTGTGGGGAAGAAGCTGCTCCTGAACCTGGACGTTACAGCTTTCACGCTCCTGTACCTTCTTCCCGATGGCAACAGCGTGGCCAGGATGGTGTGGGTCTTTGATGATGTTGGCTGCCTTCTTGAGGCAGCGACTGCGATTGCGATAGATCCCGTCGATGGTGGGGAGGTCAGAGCCAGTGATGGACTGGGCAATGGTTGCAACCTTTTTGCAGTCAAAAGACTTCTGCGCTTATCCTTGGTAAACCAGTATCTGTATCTCCTTGCATCTACAAGTCTTTAGATCAGCTGTGTTTAATTTGTACAGAGAGAACGTGCGAACTCCGCACAGACAGCACCCGTTGTCAGGATCGAACCTGGGTCTCCGGCGCAGTGAGGCCTCAACTCCACCGCTGCGCCACCGTGCCAGAATTTCATCACTCAGGAAATATAGGTCCGACTTGATAAATCTAGAGGCTAATATTTATGGTATCGCGTCTCAATATATAACAAAAGGCCAAAGGAAAAATAAATTTCCCTACAACTGATACCACTTGGCATTCATGTGGAAAGCCAACTTTTGTCATGCACCAAGGAGATCCGTCAATTCACTGCTCAAATGAAAGTATGATCAATGGCAAATTGTATTTTAAAGCCACAAGCAGCGGTAGAGTTGCTACCTTACATTGCCAGAGACCAGGGTTCGATCCCAACTGCGGGCGCTGTCTGTACGGAGTTTGTACGTTCTCTCCCCGTGACCTGCGTGGGTTTTCCCCGAGATCTTCGGTTTCCTCCCACGCTCCAAAGACGCACAGGTTTGTAGGTTAATTGGCTTGGTATAAATGCAAGTTGTCCCTCCTGTGTAGGATAGTGTTAATGTGCGGGGATCGCGGGTCACGAGGACTGGGTGGGGGCGAATGGCCTGTTTCTGCGATGTATCTCTAAACTAAACTCCCGTCACAAAAGACACAAAATGCTGATGTAACTCAGCATCTCGGGACAGAAGGTATGGGTGACGTTTCGGGTCGAGACCCTTCTTCAGACTGAGAATCGGGTGTGAAGGAGACTTAGAGATATGGAAGGGTAAGGTGTGAAAACACAGATCAAAGGGGACAATGTTCAAGGAAATGTAGAAGGATACATTGTTAGCTGTGGGGAAGCTGCCATCGAGACACAATCAGTAATATTTAATCAGGAGGGCAGTCTAGTCGGAGAACTGGGATGGCGATGAGGAGAAACTCCTTTGGTCAGAGGGTGGTGAATCTGTGGAATTCATTGCCACAGAGGCTGTGGAGGCCAAGTGGATATCACAAATGGATGTTTTTAAGGCAGTGAGAGATTGATTCTCGATTACTACGGGTATCAAGGGTTATGGGGAGAAGGCAGGAGAATGGGGTTAGGAGGGAGAGATAGATCAGCCATGATTGAATGGCGGGGTAGACTTGACTGGCAAAATGGCCTAATTCTGCTCCAATCACTTATGACCTTATGGGGGAGGATGAGAAATTCCTTCTCTCCAGAGATGCTGCCTGTCCCGCTGAGTTACTCCAGCATTTTGAGTCTATGTTCGGTGTAAACCGGCATCTGCAGTTCCTAGTGCACGAAACGTCACCCATTCCTTCTCTCCAGAGATGCTGCCTGACCCGTTGAGTTGCTCCAGCATTTTGTGTCTATCTGCAGTTCCTTCCTGCACACTAAATCAAAAGAGTTACTTTGCGTTTCTCCGTGGATTGTCACCTTGTCGTGGTGGAGAAGCTTGTGTGGACCTGAGATCCTGAGGGCGATGCCGTCTGGAGCTATGCTCCTGGTAGGGCCACCCATGGCGGTAATGTCGAGGGGGAGGTCCCTGACAAAGAGCAATCCAACCAAGACCTCAACGGTGGAACAGGCGGAGGACGGCGATGGATCGTCCCAACGGCTGGGAAGGCGGATGAAGGCTGCAGCAGAAAAAGGGTCTCCAGTCGTCTTGGACTCCATGCCACTGGATCCTGACCCAGATCTGTCAAGGTCCGTGGGGTGGCTGTCTGTGCACCAGTCTCCCCACGTTAAACAAAGTCACGCACAGGCATCCTCCAACCCTGGAGACACCCATGGTCAGCCATGACCAAAGGGGGGGGGGGGGCTAAGAAGAAGACTTAGGCCACGTTAAATAAAAATCAAGTTTATAAGATGACAGGCTGTAGAAATGGAGTCCACAAATTATTATTTTGGCTGCAAATATTAAACTTGTTGAACAAAGTACAGCCAGTTACTCATCTACATGACGTAAAATGAATGTGTCTGTGAAGCAGTCAAATGAAAATAGGAAGATTTATCTGTCTGGAATTTATCGTTCATTCTCAAGACATGAACAGCATTGAAAACTAGACACAAAACGCTGGAGTAACTCAGCGGGTCGGGCAGCATCTGTGGAGAAAAGGGACAAGTGATGTTTTGGGTCGGGGCCCTTGCTCAGACTGAGGGTCCAACCCTTTCCAGTCTGAAGAAGGGAGGGTCTCGACCTGAAACGTCACCTATTCCTTCTCTCCAGAGATGCTGCCTGACCCGCAACCTTGTGTCTATATTCAGTGTAAACTAGCATCTGCACTCCCATCCTACACAGCATTGAAAGATTGGGAATGCAAATTCGGGAGGTGTTCCATATCTTTTAGGGGGCGGCAAGGGCCAGAGACCCGGGTTCGATCAGAACAATGAAAGTCTTGCATAGAGTGGATGTGGTGAGGGCAGTGGGCGGTGGAGGCGGGTTCTCTGGATGCCTTCAAGAGAGAGCTAGATCGAGCTCTTAAAAAGATAGCGGAGTCAGGAGATATGGGGAGAAGGCAGGAACAGGGTACTGATTTGGGATGATCAGCCATGATCACATTGAATGGCGGTGCTGGCTCGAAGGGCCTACTCCTGCACCTATTGTCTATTGTCTATTGTGAGGATGTTTCCACCAGCGGGAGAGTCTAGGAGTAGAGGTCACAGCTTCAGAATTAAAGGACGTTCCTTTAGGAAGGAGATGAGGAGGAATCTCTTTAGTCAGAGGGTGGTGAGTCTATGGAATTCTTTGGCACAGAAGGCTGTGGAGACCAAGTCAGTGGATATTCTTTAGGCCGAGATAGATAGATTCTTCAGTAGTACGGGTGTCAGGGGTTATGGGGAGAAGGCGGGAGAATGGGGTTAGGAGGGAGAGATAAATCAGTCATAATTGAATGGTGGAGTAGACTGGATGGGCCGAATGGCCTAATTCTACTCCTATCACTTATGACCTTATGAATCTGGAAAGCCATCAAATCAGTTCTTTAATTTTCCCACATCCCTCCCAGTTTGCCGACTGCGCTCTGGTGTTCTCTTCCCCCTTTAAGACACGTCGTCGCTGGAAAGAAATTCCACAATGATCCGACAATTTTTTCCACTCAGCCAGAGCGTCTGGAATGGTTCCACTTAATTACTCTAAAACAAATAGCATATGTTATCACAAGTGGTGTCGAGAGTTCCCAGACTAAAAGTATTTTTATAGCGCACGGCTTCAAAAAGGCGACACTTTCAGTGTCACTGGTAAGGAATCTGGAAAGCCACCCAAAGAGATCACAATATATTTAGGAATATTTGCTGGACTGAAAAAAAAAAAAATTGTTTTTTTATGTGTAAGAAAGAACTGCAGATGCTGCTTTAAATCGAAGGTAGACACAAAATGCTGGAGTAACTCAGCGGGTGAGGCAGCATCTCTGGAGAGAAGGAATGGGTGATGTTTCGGGTCGAGACCCTTCTCCTAACCCGAATCGTCACCCATTCCTTCTCTCCAGTGATGTTGCCTCACCCGCTGTGTTACTCCAGCAGTTTGTGTCGAACTTCCTTTATTAGTTTAGTTTAGAGGTACAGCATGGAAACAGGCCCTACCGCCCACTGGAATGTAAATTGTTCCGTGTGTGTGTGTAGCATCGTGTTAGCGTGGTCGGAGCGGACACGGTTGGCCGAAGGGCCTGTTCTTGCCCTGTACCTCGAAACTTAACTTTAGAGATACAGTGTGGAAACAGGCATTGCGGCCCACCAGCGATCCCCGCACACTAACACTATCCTACACACTCCAGGGACAATTTACAATTTCACTGAAGCCAATTAACCTACAAACCTGTACGTCTTTGGAATGTGGGGGGGAAACCGGAGCACCCGGAGGAAACCCACACGGGTCACGGGGAGAAGGTACAAATAACAACTGTCGTCAGGATCGAACCCGGATCTCTGGCGCTGGAAGGCATCGACTCTACCGCTGCACCTTCAGAGTTTCCGGGCTGTCGATTAATTGCATACAATACGTTTCCTTCATTTCAACCACCGAGCTGAGCTGCTCCAGCAATGGTCACGGAACCACGGTGGCTCAGCGGTAGAGTTGCTGCCTTACAACGAATGCAGCGCTGGAGACCCGGGTTCGAGCCCGACTACGGGTGCTGTCTTTACGGAGTTTGTACGTTCTCCCCAGGGTTTTCTCCGAGATCTTCGGTTTCCTCCCACACTGCAGGTTTGTAGGTTAATTGGCTTGGTATAAATGTAAAAACTGTCCCTAGTGGGTGTAGGATGGTGTTAGTGTGCGAGGATCGCTGGCCGGCGCAGACCCGGTGGGCCGAAGGGCCTGTTTCCGCTCTGTATCTCTGAACTCAACTAAGCTAAAATGAGTGCGCACCAGCGTGTTTAAGAAGGAACTGCAGATGCTGGAACAATCGAAAAGTAGCACCTCATATTTCGCTTGGGTAGTTTACACCCCAGCGGTATGAACATTGACTTCTCAAATTTCTCCACTCCGCCTCTTCCTTTCTTCTTCCCGCCCCCCCATCCCCTCATCAGTCTGAAGAGGGGTCTCGACCCGAAACGTCACCCATTCCTTCGCTCCATAGAGGCTGCCTCACCCGCTGAGTTTCTCCAGCATTTTTGTGTACCAGCGTGTAATACTTTTACATAGAAACATAGAAAATAGGTGCAGGAGGAGGCCATTCGGTCCTTCGAGCCAGCACCGCCATTCATTGTTATCATGGCTGTTCGTCCCCAATCAATAACCCGTGCCTGCCTTCTCTCCGCATCCCTTGATTCCACTAGCCCCTAGAGCTCTATCTAACTCTCACTTAAATCCATCCAGTGATTTGGCCTCCACTGCCTTCTATGGCAAGGAATTCCACAAATTCACAACTCTCTGGGTGAAAACGTTTTATCTCACCTCAGTCTTAAATGGCCTCCCCTTTATTCTAAGACTGTGGCCCCTGGTTCTGGACTCGCCCAACATTGGGAACATTTTTCCTGCATCTAGCTTGTCCAGTCCTTTTATAATTTTATATGTTTCTATAAAGACCCCCCCCCCACCCCCCCCTCCCCCCCCCCCCCCCCCCCCCCCCCCCCCCCCCCCCCCCCCCCCCCCCCCCCCTCATCCTTCTAAACTCCAGTAAATACAAGCCTGGTCTTTTCAATCTTTCCTCATATGACAGTCCCGCCATCCCAGGGGTCAATCTCGTGAGCCTACGCTGCACTGCCTCAATCACAAGGATGTCCTTCCTCAAATTAGGAGACCATAACTGTACGCAATACTCCAGATGTGGTCTCACCAGAGCCCTCTACAACCGAGCCCTCAACCAAAGACTGTGCTTATGTATAGTTATACTTCATTCAACTGTATGCAATATAAGAATTTCACCGTAGCTCGTTACACGTGACACTAAAGACCCAATGAACATTGAGAAAAGAGAAGGGGGGAGTGGTTGTTAAATGGTTCGTCCATATCGGAGAATTCTTGGTGGGACCTTTGCCATCACGGTCGCTAACTGCCACATAACTCCACCCCGTGGGACACCGATGACTACTACATGTCTATACCGCAGTTTCGTTTAGTTTAGAGATACAGCGCGGAAACAGGCCCTTCGGCCCACGGACTCCATGCCGACCAGCGATTCCCGCATATTAACACTGCCCTACACACACATAGGGACAATAATTTTTTTTTTTTTTTTTAAATAGCAAGCCGATTGACCGACAAAACCGCACGTCTTTGGAGTGTGGGAGGAAACCGAAGCTCTCGGAGAAAACCCACGCAGGTCAAGGGGCGAGCGTGCAAACTCCGTACAGACAGCACCCGTGGTCAGGATCGAACCTGGGTCCCTGGCGCTGTGAGGCGGTAGGTCTACCAAGACGCGACCGTGCTGCCCAGTATACTACAAATACGAGCGCAGAGCAGAGTCAGGGGATATGGGGAGAAGACACGAACTGATTGGGGATGATCAGCCATGATCACATTGAATGGCAGTGCTGGCTCGAAGGGCCGAATGGCCTACTCCGGCACCTGTTGTCTATCGCCTATTTACAAGGACGTTTCCGGTACTCGACAGTGTGAGCTATAGGGAGAGGTTGAGTAAGCTGGGTCTCTATTCCTTGGAGCGCAGGAGGACGAGGGGTGATCTTATAGAGGTGTACAAAATCACGAGAGGTTTAGACCGGGTGGACACACAAAGTATTTAGCCCAGAGCAGAAGAATTGAGAACCAGAGGACATAGGTTGAAGGTGAAGGGGAAAAGATTTAATAGCCACCAGAGGGGCAGCCTTTCCACACAAAGGGTGGTGGGTGCATGGGACGAGCTGCCAGAGGAGGTATTTGAGGCAGGTACTATCGCTACGTTTAACAAACAGTTAGACAGAGACATGGATAGGACCGATCTGGAGGGATATGGGCCAAACACAGGCAGGTGAGACTAGTGTTGATGGGGCATGCCGGTCGGTGTGGGCAAGTTGGGCCTGTTTCCGTGCTGTGTGACTTTATGACAATAACAGCATTTCAAGGACACTTGGACAGGTACATGAATAGGAAAGGTTAAGATGGACGTGGGCCAAATGCAGGCAAGTGGGGCTAATGTGGATGGACATCTTGGTTGGCATGGAGCAGTTGGGCCGAAGGGCCTGTTTGGTGGCTCCATGACTGATATTGAATGTTCATTGTAATGAAGGCGTCTGAAACTTGCAGGAATTTCATGGGGAGGAGCAAAAAGGAATTGCATCTCTGGGGAAGTTAAAACAAGACTTACATAAAAACATAGAAAAAAGTGCAGGAGTAGGCCATTCGGCCCTTCGAGCCGGCACCGCCATTCCATATGATCATGACTGGTCATCCCGAATCAGTATCCCGTTCCTGCTTTCTCCACATGTCCCTTGATTCCGTTACCCGAAGAGCTAAATCTAACTCTCTCTTGAAACCATCCAGTGAATCGGCCTCCACTGCCTTCTGTGGCAGAGAATTCCACAGATTCACAAATCTCTGGGTGAAAAACGTTTTTCCTCATCTCAGTCCTAAATGGCCTACCCCTTATTCTTAAACTGTGACCCCCTGGTTCAGGTCTCCTCCCAACATTTTTCCTGCATCCCTTAGTAGTTAGACAGGTACTTGGATCGGGCAAGTTTGTAGGTATATGGGCCCTGTGCAGGCAGGTGGGACCAGTGTAGCTGGGACATGTTGTCCGGTGTGGGCAAGTTGGGCCGAAGGGCCTGTTTCCACACTGTATGACTTTATCACCGACCTCCGAGCCGACTATATTTGCTTAACGGTACCATCGCTCAAGTGGTCTTCCCCCACGCCCCCACCAGCTGTTCCGTCTCCGTGACAACCAGCGAAAATACCGCAGCACAGAGGGCCTCAGTAACAGGGCCCAAACTTTACCGGCCATGGACACAAAATGGCGGAATAACCCAGCATCCCCGGACAGAAGGAACGGATGGGCCTTCTTCAGGCCGAGAGTGAGGGGAGAGGGAGTTGGGGCGACAAGGTGTGAAAACGACAGATCAAAGCAGACGGCGATCAAGGTAAATGTGGAATGGATCACTGCAAGCTGATGGGCAAGGTGACAATGAGGCGGACTAACAGCGAAATAGAATCAGGAGGACAGCGAAACTTTACCGGCATCTGCGACTATCCGACCAAGAGAAAATCTTTGTCCTTTCCGCTCTTCAGTGAAGTATCACGGCGCTGTGTCTGGCAACCAAGTCCCCAAAATCAATGCGCAACACATAATGCTGGGGTAACTCAGCAAAATGCTGTGGTAACTCGTGGGGGGGCCACGGTGGCGCAGCGGTAGAGTCGCTGCCTTACAGCGCTTGCGGCGCTGGAGACCCCGGTTCGATCCCGACCACGGGTGCTGTCTGTACGGAGTTTGCACGTCCTCCCCGCGACCGCGTGGGTTTTCTCCGAGATCTTCGGTTTCCTCCCACTCCAAAGACGTGCAGGCTTCGAGGTTAATTGGCTTGGTGTAAGCAAAGATTGTAACAGTGGACAATAGTGTAACAGCGTGGAAAATGCATCGTGATTTCATCCCTACAAGGTGCAATTTACACTTACACCAAGGTGTTTGTAGGATAGTGTTAATGTGCTGGGATCGCCGGTCGACGCAGACTCAGCCTGTTTCCGCTCTGTATCTCAAAACTAAACTAAACTCCACAAAATGCTGGAGTAATTCAGCGGGATAGAGAGATCTTGATTTCTCAAGTAACCCTTGCATCCCCCCTCTCTCTCCATTCCTCCCCCACCCAAGTCAATGTCAAGTTAAGAGTCAAGAGTGTTTTATTGTCACTTGTCCCAGATAGGACAATGAAATTTTTACTTCAAAAACAGAACATGTAAACATAATACACAAAGGCAGGAGAAAAAAAAGCCCTTTTGCCCCGAGTCACTCCAGCACTTTGTGTCCTTTTTTTTTAATTGTAAACCAGCATCTGGTTACATCTGTTCCAAGTCCTAAGTTATGTTCCAAGTCATAAGTAAGTAAATTCCTGGTTTACAAAATATTAGAGGGCAGAGCTTGAAGGTGAGAGGGGCAAAGTTGAAAAGAGATGAGTGGGGACATGTTGCTTTGTTTTACACAGAGGGCGGTGGGTGTTTGGAACGCACTGCTCCAGGGGCGTAGGCAGATATGGTGGTGGCGTTTAAGAGCCCTTTGGATCGGCTAGTTGATGTGCAGGGAATGGAATGGGCCATGTGCAGGCTGACATGATCTGGCATCACCTTCGGCGACATGGTGGGCTGAAGGGCCTGTTCCTGCGCTATAATGTTCCACGTTCTAAGTTCTATTCTTAGTAAGTACTAAGTAAGTTCTAAGCTCTAAGTAAGGTCAATGTGCTGCTTTTAACCATATAACCACAAAACATATAACAATTACAGCACGGAAACAGGCCCTCGGCCCTTCCAGTCCGTGCCGACCATTTGTTTCCCCCTAGTCCCATCTACCTGCACTCAGACCATACCCCTCCATTCCCTTCCCGTCCATATACCTATCCACTTTACTTTTAGCAGTATTTTCTTTTTGTTTTAGTTTAGAGATACAGCGCGGAAACAGGCCATTCGGCCCACCGTGTCCGCACTGACCTGCGATCCCGGCACACTGACACTATCCTACACACACCAGGGACAATTTACACATTCACCAAGCCAATTAACCTACAAACCTGTACATCTTTGGAGTTTGGGAGATCTGTGAGAAAACCCAGGCGGTCACGGGGAGAACGTACAAACTCCGTACAGACAGCACCCGTAGTCGGGATCGAACCCAGTTCTCAGGCACTGCAAGCGCTGTAAGGCAGCAACTCCACCGCTGCGCCACTCTAGTCGCCCTACGCCCTAAGTAGAAGTTGTACGTTCTGAATAAGTTCTACGTTCTGAGTAAGTTCTAAGAACAAAGTTCTGTTCCAAGTCCCAAGTACATTCTAAGTACGTTCTATGTCCTAAGTAACTTCAAGATTAAAATTCTGTTCTGAGTCCTAAGTTCTGTTCTAAGACCCAAGTTCTTTTCTGAGACCCAAGTTCTGTTCTGTCCTATGCCCTAAGTAAGTCCTGTCCTAAGTAAGTACTGTCCTAAGTAATTTCCAAGTACTAAGCCTGAAGTAAGTCCAATGAACTTAGGGAGAGGTTGAGTAGGCTGGGTCTCTATTCCATGGAGCGCAGGAGGATGAGGGGTGATCTTATAGAGGTGTACAAAATCATGAGAGGAATAGATCAGGTAGACGCACAGAGTCTCTTGCCCAGAGTAGGGGAATCGAGGACCAGAGGACATAGGTTCAAGGTGAAGGGGAAAAGATTTAATAGGAATCCGAGGGGTACGTTTTTTCACACAAAGGGTGGTGGGTGTGTGGAACGAGCTGCCAGAGGAGGTAGTTGAGGCTGGGGCTATCTCAACATTTAAGAAACAGTTGGACAGGTACATGGATAGGACGGGTTTGGAGGGATATGGACCAAGCGCAGGCAGGTTGCACTAGTGTAGCTGGGACATTGTTGGCCGGTGTGGGCGAGTTGGGCCGAAGGGCCTGTTTCCACACTGTATCACTCAATGACTCTATGACAAAGTCCCAAGTAAGTCTCAAGTCCCAAACCCCCATGTCCCATAAGTAAGTAAATAGTGGTTTCAGTGGCAGGAGGCGAGAAAGATTATTTTTAAAAAAAGCAAAAAGGGGGAAACAAAATCTAAAGCTGCCACCATTTATTTCTCGATGGAGAGTGGAAGTGCGAATTGTGAGTGACGTTCTTGCTGCGGTGTTAATGGTCAGTATGTTGGGTGGGCTGTGGGGGGCGGAAGGCAAGAGACACTCGATGCATTGTGGAGCAAATCAAAGCTGCCTTCATCCTGCTTGTGTACTGCTAATATGCTGCATGTCAAACGGTCAAACTCGGAGGAATGCGCAGTTATATATCAATAGCGGGGTAATTAGATTAACAAATTATTATGGTATGGGAAAACAAGGGCAAGGAAATGAGTCTATGAGATCAGCCAAAATGGGTTTATTTCCACAATTATGAGCTCAGCATTCCTCCCTCAAAATGCAAACCAACTGTGGCCTTTAATTCCTGTCGGTCTCAATTAAAACTAAAACTATCCCAGCTGTTTTAATTTCAGAAGGGGCGGCACGGTGGCGCAGTGGTAGAGTTGCCGCTTCACAGCGCCAGAGACCCGGGTTCCATCCCGACTACGGGTTCATGTCTGTACGGAGTTTGTACGTTCTGCCCCGTGGGTTTTCTCCGGGTGCTCTGGTTTCCTCCCACACTCCAAAAGACATGCGGGTCTGCAACATCTCTGGAAAAAAGGGACATGGGACAAGGGATTAGCATCCAGAGATGCTAATGTACCAATTAATTGGCTTGGTAGAAATTCAATTTGTTGTGTGTGTGTGTGTGTGTGTGTGTGTGTGTGTGTGTGTGTGTGTGTGTGTGTGTGTGTGTGTGTGTGTGTGTCTGTGTGTCTGTGTGTCTGTGTGTCTGTGTGTGTCTGTGTGTGTCTGTGTGTGTCTGTGTGCGTGTGTGTGTGCGTGTGTGTGTGCGTGTGTGTGAGCGTGTGTGTGTGTGCGTGCGTGTGAGCGTGTGTGTGAGCGTGTGTGTGTGCGTGCGCGTGTGTGTGTGTGCGTGCGTGTGTGTGTGTGAGCGTGTGTGTGAGCGTGTGTGTGTGCGTGCGTGTGTGTGTGCGTGCGTGCGTGCGTGCGTGTGCGGTGTGTGTGTGCGCGTGCGTGTGTGCGCGTGCGTGTGTGTCTGTGCGTGTGTGTCTGTGTGTGCGTGTGCGTGTGTCTGTGCGTGTGTGTCTGTGCGCGTGCGTGCGTGTGTGTCTGTGCGTGTGTGTCTGTGCGTGTGTGTCTGTGTGTGCGTGTGCGTGTCTGTGCGTGTGTGTCTGTGTGTGCGTGTGTGTCTGTGCGTGTGTGTCTGTGCGTGTGTGTCTGTGTGTGCGTGTGTGTCTGTGCGTGTGTGTCTGTGCGCGTGCGTGCGTGTCTGTGCGTGTGTGTCTGTGCGCGTGCGTGCGTGTGTGTCTGTGCGTGTGTGTCTGTGTGTGCGTGTGCGTGTGTCTGTGCGTGTGTGTCTGTGCGCGTGCGTGCGTGTGTGTCTGTGCGTGTGTGCGTGCGTGGGATAAGGGCCTGTCCCACTTGGCGATTTTGACGGTGACTGCCGGCATTATTGACTGACGTATGAGGTCGCCGAAAAATTTGCGGCACGATGCCGGTGTTTTTTCAAGTGTCGCAACATTTCTCTTGTCGCCGTTGCATTTTGAAATGTTCAAAATCCATTGGCAACACTGACATGACGCCTGCAGTCACCGGAAAAAAAAAAAAAAAAAAAAAAAAATCGGCAAGTGGGACAGACCCTTTAGTGTCAGAGTGCGGGGATCAGATTGCTGGTTGGCGCGGAATGGATGGGCTGAAGGGCCTGATTTCGGGGCTGTATCTCTAAACTAAAAAAAACTGTGCCTTTAATACTTGTCAGTCTTAATTAAAACTAAAACTATCCCAGCTGGTTTCATTGCAGACGGGTTTTTGAGGTGGGTGGGGGAAGTAATTTAATAATTTGACTTTTGAAATGCAGATGAGGCCCGGTATTGAACCCACCGCTGAATCTGGAACCACTATCGGCAGTGGAGATGATAGTTGAGGCCATCGCTAGAGACTGCAAGGGCGCACATGGCCTGGATAAAGTTATATTTGGAGGCGTGCAGTGCAGTCAGACCCGAGAACATCAAAAGATACGACTTCATCTTTATTTCTCGGGTGGAGATTAAAATATACGAGCTTTCTATGACCCAGATTAGTTAAAAAGTATAAATTGTAAACAGGCCTTTGATTTAGTCAAAAGGAAATCTCCTCCTGCTCGTTCCATGCAGGCTGTGGAATGCGACAACTTAACTTTACTCTAGTCTCGTTTAGCTGACTGCGGGGAATGGAGGGATGCGTATCACGTGCAGGCAGAGATCAGTTTAACTTGGCATCATGTACAGCAGGGACATTGTGGGCTGAAGGGCCTGCTCCGGTGCTGCACTGTATGATGTTCAAAGTTTGGTTGCTTTAGAGATACAGCGGGGAAACAGGCCTTTAGGCCCACCGGGTCCATGCCGACCAGCGATCTCTGCACACTAAAGGGGTTGTCCCACTCTCACGACCTCTGCCGAGTTTGCCCTCGACTCATAGACACATAGAAAATAAGTGCAGGAGTAGAGGCCATTCGGCCCTTCGAGCCTGCACCGCCATTCAATATGATCATGGCTGATCATCCAACTCAGTATCCCGTACCTGCCTTCTCTCCATACCCTCTGATCCCCTTAGCCACAAGGGCCACATCCAACTCACTCTTAAATATAGCCAATGAACTGGCCTCAACTACCCTCTGTGGCAGAGAGTTCCAGAGACTCACCACTCTCTGTGTGAAGAAAGTCTTTCTCATCTCGGTCTTAAAGGATTTCCCCCTTATCCTTAAGCTGTGACCCCTTGTCCTGGACTTCCCCAACATCGGGAACAATCTTCCTGCATCTAGCCTGTCCAACCCCTTAAGAATTTTGTAAGTTTCTATAAGATCCCCTCTTAATCTCCTAAATTCCAGAGAGTATAAACCAAGTCTATCCAGTCTTTCTTCATAAGACAGTCCTGACATCCCAGGAATCAGTCTGGTGAACCTTCTCTGCACTCCCTCTATGGCAATAATGTCCTTCCTCAGATTTGGAGACCAAAACTGCACGCAATACTCCAGGTGTGGTCTCACCAAGACCCTGTACAACTGAAGTAGAAACCTCCCTGCTCCTGTACTCAAATCCTTTTGCTATGAAAGCTAACATACCATTCGCTTTTTTCACTGCCCTGCTGCACCTGCATGCCTACTTTCAATGACTGGTGTACCATGACACCCAGTCTCGCTGCATCTCCCCTTTCCTAATCGGCCACCATTTAAATAATATTCTGCTTTCCTGTTTTTTTGCCACCAAAGTGGATAACCTCACATTTATCCACATTATACTGCATCTGCCAAACATTTGCCCACTCACCCAGCCTATCCAAGTCACCTTGCAGTCTCCTAGCATCCTCCTCACAGCGAACACTGCCCCCCAGCTTAGTGTCATCCGCAAACTTGGAGATATTGCCTTCAATTCCCTCATCCAGATCATTAATATATATTGTAAATAGCTGGGGTCCAGCACTGAGCCCTGCGGTACCCCACTAGTTACTGCCTGCCATTGTGAAAAGGACCCGTTTACTCCTACTCTTTGCTTCCTGTTTGCCAGCCAGTTCTCTATCCACATCAATACTGAACCCCTAATACCGTATGCTTTAAGTTTTGTATACTAATCTCTTATGTGGGACCTTGTCGAAAGCCTTCTGGAAGTCCAGATATACCACATCCACTGGTTCTCCCTTATCCACGCTACTAGTTACATCCTCGAAAAATTCCACAAGATTCGTCAGACATGATTTACCTTTTGTAAATCCATGCTGACTTTGTCCAATGATTTCACCACTTTCCAAATGTGCTGCTATCCCATCTTTAATAACTGACTCTAGCAGTTTCCCCACTACCGATGTTAGACTAACTGGTCTGTAATTCCCCGTTTTCTCTCTCCTCCCTTCTTAAAAAGAGGGGTTACATTTGCTACCCGCCAATCCTCAGGAAACTACTCCAGAATCTAAAGAGTTTTGAAAGATTATCACTAATGCATCCACTATTTCCTGAGCTACTTCCTTAAGTACTCTGGGATGCAGCCTATCTGGCCCTGGGGATTTATCGGCCTTTAATCTATTCAATTTACCCAACACCACTTCCCGACTGACCTGGATTTCACTCAATTCCTCCTTTGACCACAGTCCCCTGCTATTTCAGGCAGATTATTTATGTCTTCCTTAGTGAAGACGGAACCAAAGTAGTTATTCAATTGGTCCGCCATATCCTTGTTCCCCATGATCAACTCACCTGTTTCTGACTGCAAGGGACCTACATTTGTTTTTAACTAACCTCTTTCTCTTCACATATCTATAAAAACTTTTGCAGTCAGTTTTTATGTTCCCTGCCAGTTTTTCTTTCATAATCTATTTTTCCTTTCCTAATTAAGCCCTTTGTCCTCCTCTGCTGGTCTCTGAATTTCTCCCAGTCCTCTGGTATGCTGCTTTTTCTGGCTACTTTGTACGCATCATCCTTTGCTTTGTTACTATCCCTGATTTCCCTTGTTATCCACGGATGCACTACCTTCCCCGATTTATTCTTTTGCCAAACTGGGATGAACAATTTTTGTAGTTCATCCATGCAATCTTTAAATGTCTTCCATTGTATATCCACCGTCAACCCTTTTAGAATTAATTGCCAGTCAATCTTGGCCAATTCACGTCTCATACCCTCAAAGTTACCTTTCTTTAAGTTCAGAACCATGTTTCTGAATTAACAATGTCACTCTCCATCCTAATGAAGAACTCAACCATATTATGGTCACTCTTGCCCAAGGGGGCACGTACAACAAGACGGCTAATTACCCCTTCCTCATTACTCAAAACCCAGTCTAAAATAGCCTGCTCTCTCGTTGGTTCCTCTACATGTTGATTTAGATAACTATCCCGCATACATTCCAAAAAATCCTCTTCCTCAGCACCCCTGCCAATTTGATTAACCCAATCTATATGTAGATTGAAGTCACCCATTATAACTGTTTTGCCTATTTCTCCTGTGGCAGAAAATTCCAGAGACTCACCACTCTGTGTGAAAAATGTTTTCCTCATCTCGGTCCTAAAGTAATTCCCCCTTATCCTTAAACTGTGACCCCTTGTTCTGGACCTCCCCAACATCGGAAAAAAATCTTCCTGCATCTAGCCTGTCCAAACCCTTAAGATTTTTTTAAGTTTCTATAAGATCCCCCCTCAATCTTCTAAATTCTAGCAAGTACAAGCAGAGTCTATCCAGTCTTTCCTCATATGGAAGTCCTGACATCCCAGGAATCAGTCGGGTGAACATTCTCTGTACCCCCTCTATGGAAAGAATGTCTTTCCTCAGATTTGGAGAACAAAACTGTACGCAATACTCCAGGTGTGGTCTCACCAAGACCCTGTACAACTGCAGTAGAACCTCCCTGCTCCTACACTCAAATCCTTTTGCTATGAATGCCAACATACCATTCGCTTTCTTCACTGCCTGCTGCACCTGCATGCCTACTTTCAATGACTGGTGTACCATGACACCCAGGTCTCGCTGCATCTCCCCTTTTCCTAATCGGCCGCCATTCAGTCAATAGTCTACCCTCCTGTTTTTGCCACCAAAGTGGATAACCTCACATTTATCCACATTATACTGCATCTGCCATGCATTTGCCCACTCACCCAGTCTATCCAAGTCACCTTGCAGCCTCCTAGCATCCTCCTCACAGCTAACACTGCCCCCCAGCTTCGTGTCATCCGCAAACTTGGAGATGTTACTCGCATACTCGCAGCATGGTCGCTACGAGGTCGTAGGTAGGTTGTGATGCTAGTCGTAGGTACTCGTGGCATCAAGTAGGTCGGGGCGTTTTTTTCTAACCTGATAAAAAAATGTCCACGAGTAAAAAAGGTTGTGAATTAGGTCATGAAATGGGACGGGCCCTTTACTCTATCCTACACACACTAGGGACAATTTACATTTCATACCAAGCCAATTAACCCACAAACCTGTACATCTTTGGTGGGAGGAAACCAAAGATCTCGGAGAAAACCCACATGGTCACGGGAGAACATACAAACTCCACACAGACAGCACCCATAGTCAGGATCGGGCGGGTCTCTGGCGCTGTAAGGCAGCAGCTCTACCGCTGTGCCACTGTGTATTACGATGAAGCTGATAACTAGAAGGCTTAGGCCTTGTATTCGTGATTTACACTGCGCGGGAATCTAAAGTTTGCATACATGGACTGAGATATTGAGAATGGGTTTGATCTCGTGATGCTGTTTTTACCTTGCAGGACGAGCAAGGGAATATTCGATGGATTCCTAGTGGATTATTTGACAAGGAAAGATAGTCATACAGTGTCAAAACAGGCCCTTCGGCCCAACTTGCCCTCAACGACCAACATGTCCCATCTACACTAGTCCCAACTGCCCGCGTTTGGTCCATATCCCTCCAAACTTGTCCTATCCACACACCGGTCTAAATGCTTCTTAAACGTTGGGATAGTTCCAGCATAAACTATCTCAATAGACAATAGGTGCAGGAGTAGGCCATTCTGCCCTTCGAGCCAGCACCGCCATTTATTGTGATCATGGCTGATCATCCACGATCAGTACCCGGTTCCTGCCTTCTCCCCATATCCCTTGACCACGCTCTCTTTAAGAGCTCCATTTAACTCTCTCTTTGAAGCATCCAGAGAATTAGCCTCCACCTCCTCTGGCAGTTCATTCCATACATCCACCTGCATCTGCATTATGTGAAAAAGTCACCCCTCAGATTCCTATTAAATCTTTTCCCCTTCATCGTAAACCTATGTGCTCTGGTCCTCGATCCCCCTACTCTGGCCAAGGGACACGGTGCATCTCCACGATCTATTCCTCTCATGATTTTGTACAAATCCTCTACAAGATCACCCCTCAGCCTCCTGTGCTCCAAGGAGTCCCAGCCTGTTCATCCTCTCCCCACAGCTCAGGCCTTCGAGTCCTGGCAACATCCTTGTAAATCTTCTCTGTACACTTTCCAGCTTGACAACATCTTTGCTATAACATGGTGCCCAGAAATGAAAATACACCAAATGCTACCTCACCAACATCTTGTCTAACTGCAACTCTAACGGAGCGCCCGATCACCGGCTACGGGAGCCAAGAGCCAAGTGTAAAGTCACCAACCTGAATGACTACCGCCCGGTTGCCCTAACTCCAATACCTTATGAAGTGCTTTGAAAGGCTGGTCCTCTCCGCATCAAATCCAGCATCCCTGGACTCTCATCAATTTGCATACAGGGCAAATAGACCCACAGAGGATGCCATCTCTGTGGCTCTTCACACTGTCCTGACCCACCTGGAAAGACAGGGCACCTACGTGAGGATGCTCTTCATTGACTATAGCTCTGCCTTCAATACGGTCATCCCCACCAAGCTCACCACCAAACTCCACCAGCTAGGCCTCAGCTCACTGATATGCGATTGGATCCTGAACTTTCTGACAGAGCGACCGCAGGCAGTGAGACTGGGCCGCACCTGTCCTCCACTATCGCCCTGAGCACCGGCACACCACAGGGCTGTGTACTGAGCCCCATGCTCTACTCCCTCTTCACTCACGACTGTGTTCCGGCATTCGACACCAACACCATTGTCAAGTTTGCAGACGACACAACGGTGATCGGGCTGATCACCAACGGTGATGAAACAAAATACAGAGTGGAGGTGCAGAACCTGACGGACTGGTGCTCACGGAACAACTTGTCACTAAACACCTCCAAGACCAAGGAGCTGATTATCGACTTCAGGAGGTCACAGAATGGGGAATACGCCCCAATCTCCATCTACGGAGATTGTGTGGAGAGAGTGTCCAGCTTCACGTTTCTGGGCACTCACATCTCAGAGGACCTCACATGGTCCACCAACACCGCTGCGCTGGTCAAAAAGGCACAGCAACGACTGTTCTTCCTAAGAACATTGAAACGGACTGGTCTGCCCCAACAGCTGCTGACGACCTTCTACCGCTGCGCGACAGAGAGCATACTAACGTATGGCATCTCTGTGTGGTATCTCAGCTGCACGGAGGCGGAGAGGAGAGCTCTTCAGCGCGTCGTCCACAGAGCACAGAAGATAATTGGGACACCGCTACCAGCCTTGGAGGGCATCTACCACACACGGTGCCTCAGGAAGGCCGTCAGCATCCATAAAGTCTCCTCTCACCCTTGTAATGGACTGTTCGAACTACTCCCTTCCGGCAGACGTTACAAGGCCTTCTACGCCCGCACCTCCAGACTCAGGAACAGCTTCATTCCCAGAGCTACAGCGGCTCTGAACCGGCCCTGCTGAGTGCCCACACCCCCATGGACTGTCTCCTTTGGATGGTCACGTCGCACAGACACATCTGCACTTTAATCTGTTTTGAATGTTTTACTGTTCAACTGGTCCTTTTACAAATCTTGTTCTCGGGATATCTAAACTAAATTTTATTAGTCGTTTAGGTTATGACATCGAATGGAAGTTGCAAACCAAATCTCGTTGCACTTATGTGTAATGACAATAAAATATATTATTATTATTATTAGATCACCCTGTCAACGGAAGGTTCGAGGCCCCCGACTGCAGGAGGACAAAGAAGGGAAGAGATGTAATTTTTTTTCACCTTCCATCACAGTGAGGAATGTGGAGAAGACACTGTGGTGGATGTCTAGGTTAAAATCGCCGAACACCTCCCCTCGGCCCGCATTAACCAACCTGATCTCCCGGTGGCTCAGCACTTCAACTCCCCCTCCCATTCTGAATCCAACCTCTGTGTCTTGGGCGCCTCCAGGGCCAGAGTGAGCACCACCGGAAATTGGAGGAGGAGCACCAGTACCTTGGGCAGTCTGCACCCTAGCAGCATAAGCATTGACTTCTCCAATTTCCGGTAGCCCTTGCTGTCTCCTCCCCTTCTCAGCTCTCCCTCAGCCCTCGGGCTCCTCCTCTTCCTTTTCCCTTTCTTCTCCCCACCCCACATCAGTCTGAAGAAGGGTTTCGGCCCAAAACATTGCCCATTTCCTTCGCTCCCTGGATGCTGCTGCACCCGCTGAGTTTCTCCAACACTTTTGTCTACCAATGTGTTTTGTGTATTCTGTTGCTTTTTATTGGTATGACTGTATGGCAAATCCAATTCCTTGTAATGTTGCAAAACATACTTGGCTAATAAAGTATGATTATGATTATGACCTCCCAACTTCTATACTCAAACAGATTGGGACCAATACTCCAACTACAGTAATTCTATTCAGCTCAAACTGAAGCAGCCAACATTGTTAGGGTTTTGAAACAGAAAAGAAGTGTTTCCACTGGTTGGGGAATATAAGAAACAGTTACAGAGACTCACAACTTGGCCACAAAACAGATGTGAGAACAGATGTCGTCAGAGGAAGGGTAATCTTTACAATTTTGAGTCCAGTGAGCTTTCAAAGCCAAGATATTATTTTCAATGGAGACACAAATAACTGCAGGTTTAAAAAAAGACACAAAGTGCTGGAGTAACTCAGCGGGTCAGGCAACATCTCTGGAGATAGCGGAGCCAGGAGATATGGGGAGAAGGCAGGAACGAGGCACTGATTGGGGATGATCAGCCGTGACCACATTGAAAGGTGGTGCTGGCTCCTGCACCTATTGTCTATTGAGAACATGGATAGGGTATCGACCTGAAACATTATCTATTCCAAGTTCCTGTTCCGCATGCTATGCATTGAGTTGCACGATGCACAGGTGCAATGGATCCTGTTGCAGGAAGGAACTGCAGCTGCGGGTTTAAATCGAAGACAAGACACAAAATGCTGGAGTGACTCAGCGGGACAGGCAGCATCCCGGTGGGAAGGAACGGGCGACATTTCGGCTCGAGATGCTTCTTCAGAACGAGAGCGTGGAGAGAGGGAGTCTGGAGATATGAAGTGACAGGGTCCATCAATGAAAGATCCAACAGAAAGTCACGATTTTCTCGGCGACTGCCGGCATCATTGACCGACGTATCAAACTCCCCGAAACAGTCGCGACGTCCTCAAAGTGTCGTAACATTTTTTTTGTTGCCGCCTGGATTTTGAAATGTTCAACATCTTTTGGCCACCCTGATATGATGCCGGCAGTCGCTGAAAAAAAATCGGTAAGTGGGACAGGCCCTTAACACTGTCCTACACACATTGGGGACAATTTACATTTATACCAAGCCAATTAACCTACAAACCTGTACGTCTTTGGACCGCTGGCCGGGACGGACTCGGTGGGCCGAAGGGCCAGTTTCCACGCTGTATCTGCAAAGTAAAAGTTTGAAGACCAGGGGGCTGGCAACAGGATGACGATAGATTCAATCATTGTCATCGAGACACACTGGCCACGTCTCATGGCAGAAGAGCAAGCGGCCTTTGGAGAAAGCTAAGCTTCATTGCGATTGGCCTTCCTGTTTAGTTTGGCAGAGTTCCTGCTCGAGAGAGAGAGAGAGATGCGGCTTTGGAAACATCCACTTCTGAATAGCCTCTTGCACACAATGGAATTAAAATTAAAAAAAAAAAAAACGTGAAGCAAGCTGGTGCAAGATTACTTGCACATCTGCAAGCTATTTACTGAAGCCAGCGATCCGAGACCAACGATAAATTGTGTGATCGCATCAGTGTAATTTTCCCACAATTGCTCAGGGCCTCAACAGGCCAACCCTTGTAAATATATTCTCCCACCCGACAACAAAAAAGGTCACTAATTGGGCACAATGAAGGAACGCAAACTATTTAAGGATTTCCAAGCATTTCCTCCCGTTGGGGGTGAGGTAGGTTGGAGCAGGAAGAACAGGAGGAATAAAGAAGGTGGGCCCAAATGCTGGAGTAACTCAGCAGGACAGGCAGCATCCCTGAGGCAGCAGCATCTCTGGAAAGAAGGAATAGGTGGTTACGGCCCGAGGCCCTTCTTCAGACTACGGGTCAGGGGAGAAGGGGGCACACAGAGACAGGGAAGGGCAAGGTGTTGAAAATGCGGGATCAAAGGGGACGTAGATAATCAGAGAAAACTTAGAATAGTTCATTGTTAGCATGGGGAGGCATATAAAGATACAGTTTAATCGGGACACTCAGACTAGTCGGGGAACTGGGATGGGGGAGGATGGGAGAGAGGGAAAGCAAGGGTTGCTTGAAATTAGAGAAGTCAATGATCACACCACAGGGGTGTAAGCGTCCAAGCGAAATATGAGGTGCTGTTCCTCCAATTGCGTTGGGCCTCATTCTGACAGTCTGGAACTCATTGCCACAGGAGGCAGTTGAATGGATATTTTTTTTAAGACAGAGTTATATTAGATTCTTGATTAATACGGGCGTCAGGGGTTATGGGAGAAGGCAGGAGAATGGGGTTGAGAGGGAAAGATAGATCAGCCATGTTTGAAATGCAAGTGGAGGCCTGATGGGCTGAATGGCCTAATTCTGCTCCCTATAAGAAATTATCAATCCTCTTGCTGTTATTGAGCTACTGAGTTTAGTTTATTGTCACATGTACCAAGGTTACAGTGAGGTATTTTTGTTGCGTGCTAACCAGTCAGTGGAAAGGTAATACATGATTACAATCTAGCAGGTTACAGTGTATAGTATTCACTGGAGTTTAGATGGATGAGGGGGGATCTTATAGAAACATATAAAATTATAAAGGACTAGACAAGGTAGATGCATGAAAAATGTTTCCCAATGTTGGGCGAGTCCAGAACCAGGGGCCGCAGTCTTAGAATAAAGGGGAGGTCATTTAAGACGGTGCTGACTTCTTGCAAACAAACCCCCAAATATACTAAAGATAGACACAGGAAGCTGGAGCAACTCAGTGGATCAGACAGCATAGCATCTCTGGAGTAGAAGGAAATAGGTGACGTTTTCGGGTCGAAGCCCTTCTTGGGTGTGAAGAAGGGCTCGACTCGAAACGCCACCTACTGCATCTTTCCAGAGATGCTGTCTGACCAGCTTTTTGTGTCTGTCTTTTGGTTTAAACCAGCATCTGAAGTTCCTTCCTCCCCAAAATGTACTAAACAACCAATCCATGCAAGCAAATCAACTTTGTGGTTAGGCATTGGAACAGCAACTTTTCAACTTCAAACACACCCCAACAACGGGAGGATCTCAAACAAAACCTCTGTGATCATACATGAAGCAGCAGAGATTATAGAGCTCCAATTGTCTGCATAAGCACATATTCCATGAAAAGCAAAAAAAAACTACCCAGTACTTTTTTTTTAGTTTTTATTTTTTTGTGATGTACAGTCTCTTGCCCAGAGTAGGGGGAATCAAGGACCAGAGAACATAGGTACAAATGTGAAGGATAAAGGATTTAATAGGAATCTGAGGGCTAACTTTTTCACACAAAGGTGGTGGGTGTGTGGAACAAGCTGCCAGAGGAGGTAGTTGAGGCTGGGACTATCCCAATGTTTAAGAAACAGTTAGACAAAAATGCTGGAGAAACTCAGCGGGTGCGGCAGCATCTATGGAGCAATGAAAATAGGCACGTTTCGGGCTGAAACCTTCTTCAGGACTGATGAAACAGTTAGACAGGTATATGGATCGGATAGGTTTGGAGGGATATGGACCAAGCTTGGGCAAGTGGGACTAGTGTAGCTGGGACGTGTTGACCGGTGTGGGGCAAGTTGGCCGAAGGTTGTATGACCTTGTAACTCTACATCTGCCCAATTGTTCTAATTTCCACAAAAACCATTAACCCATTTCAAATGAAAACACTTGCTGGGCGACACGGTGGCGCAGCGGTAGAGTTGCGGCCTCACAACGCAGAGATCCGAGTTTTCAATCCTGACTACGGGTGCTGTCTGTAGGAGTTTGTACGTTCCCGTCCCCGTGGCCTTGCGTGGTTTTCCCCCAGGGTTCCCCGGTTTCCTCCCACACTCCAAAGACGTGCAGGTTTGTAGTTTAACGGGCTTGGTGAATGTGTAAATTGTCCCTAGTGTGTGTAGGGTAGTGTTAATGTGCGGGGATCGCTGGTCGTTCGCGGGCTGGGTTGGGCCCAAGGGCCTGTTCCCGCGCCGTATCTCTAAACTAAACTAACATTAAAACCAATTTCTTTAGTCATGGAGCCACCAAACAGGCCCTTCGGCCCAAACTGCTCCATGCTAACCAACTTGCCCATCCACACATTGTCCCTCTTTCATGCATTTGGCCCACATACCCCACCATCTTAACCTTTCCTATCCCTGTCCCTGTCCAAGTGTCCTTAAAATGCTGTTATAGTCACAACGTCATATACAGCACAGAAACAGGCCCTTTCAGCCCCAACTTGCCCCATGGCAACCAAGATGTATCTACACGAATCCCACGCCTGCATTTGGCCCATACCCCTCTAAAAACCCTTCCTATCCATGTACCTTTTAAATATTGTAGAGTACCTACCTCAACTACCTCCTATGGTAGCTACAACCCACCACCTCGGTGTAAAAAAGGTTTCCCCTCAGGTATATATACACACATTTCCTCCTTCACAGCCCAATGACCTCCATTTCTTGATTTCCCCTACCCTTGGTAAAAGACTGTACAATCCCCAATTCCCCCTCATGTTTTTATACGCCTCTATAAAACCCCCATCCCCCCGAGCTGCAGGCCATTGAGTCCCAGCCTGCTCGACCTCTCCCTGTAGCTCAGGCCCTCGAGTCCTGGCAACACCCTCGTAAATCTTCTCTGCTCCCATTTACTTTCAAAATATTTGCTATAAAAAGCTAAAAGCTGCAACCATTTAAATATCCCGCTCACAAAAATGGAAGGGGGGGGGGGAAAAATAGGCCTAAATTTACGACGGGGTGCGAGAAATTTTAACAAGCACGACACGGCGCGGTGGCGCAGCGGTAGAATCGCTGCCTCACAGCGCCGAGAGACCCGGTTCGATCCCGAACTACGGGTGCCCGTCTGTCCGGAGTTATGTACGTTCTCCACTGCAGAGCCTTTCTTCAAGAACTTCATTTCCTCCCCACTAGCTCCAAGACGTCAGGTTTATCGGCTTGGTGCAAATGTAAAAATTGCCCCTAGTGTGCGCAGGATGGCGTTAATGTGCGTGGTAGAAGGGCCTGTTTCCTTTCCTCCGCGTGCAGTAGCTCTAAACTAAAAGTTTAAATTGTTTTTTTGAATTAAAAAGGTGAAAAGTTTTAAAACACAAACTTTTGAAAGTTAACAAGAAACAGTCAACAATTTCAAACAAAAAAAGGCACGATTGTTTCTCTGCAGTTATAAAATTCTCTTTGCTTGGCAAGGGTGGGGAAAGCAGGCTAATGTCTAGATTGATGCACCCTGAACCATTTCTGTTCTGTAGTATTTTACAAGCCTCCAACATTCCAACCTGGAAATCCCACTGTTTTGGTCTGTAAAAACTTTATTTTCCGAATAAAACTGAAAAACGCAAGCAGACGCGTGGGAGGAAATAAGGGAAAATGGAAGGGAATGAGAAAACAGCAGTTTAACACATAGTTTAGCGATAAAACGGAAAGGCACATAGTGCTGGAGTCAGGCAGCATCTCTGGAGAACATGGAGACATAGAGCATCATCTCTGGAGGGAAGGAGGAATGGGCGACGTTTCGGGTCGAGACCCTTCTTCAGACTGATGTCAGGAGAGGGGGCGGGACAAAGATAGTATGTAGTCGGAGACAGTAACGCCCCTGTCCCACGATGCAAGTTTACCCAAAAGCTCTCCCGAGATTTTTTTTTTTTTTAAATCAAACTCGTGGTACTTCATCACGAGTATTTTTTTACTCTTGGATATTTTTCACGGTGTCGAAAAAACTTCACGAGTTACCGGGTTTCCCCAGTACCTGCCGTTAGCATTACGAGCCGCTGCAAGACATCCACGAGCTCCGACATACCCGCTACGTACATTCTACATGCTTACCACGAGTTTGATTTTTTTTTTTTTAAACTCGGGAGAACTCTTTGGGTAAACTCGCATCGTGGGACAGGGGCTTAAGACTAGTGGAGAAGTGGAAGGGGAAGGGGATGGAGGGAGAAAGCAAGGGCTATCTGAAGTTAGAGAAGTCAATGTTCAAACCGCCGGGGTGTAAACTACCCAAGCAAAATATGAGGCGCTGTTCCTCCAATTTGGCACTGGGCCTCACTCTGACAATGGAGGAGGCCCAGGACAGGAAGGTCAGATTGGAATGGGAGGGGGAGTTGAAGTGCTGAGCCACGGGAGATCAGGTAGATTAAGAATCTCAAAATGCTGGCGTAACTCAGATATCACATCTTAACCTGCCTGAAGAGGTAGGTTAAGAGGTCATAGTATGAAGAAGTGACCCCAACAGAAACATTTACCCATTCTTTATATCAACAGATTGATGCCAGACCCCCCAAGTTACTCCAGCTCTTTGCGTATTATCTATCTTTAACATTTACAAGACTCGTGGATAGGTAGACAGGCATAAAATTCAGCGTGTCAGGCAGCATCTGTGGAAACAAGGAACTGGCGACCTTTTGGTCGAGACCCTTCTTTTGGACAGATATTGCGGACATGAGCGGTTAGAAACATTGAAAATAGGTAACAGGAGACGGCCATTCGGATCTTCGAGCCTGCACCGCCATTCAATATGATTATGGCTGATCATCCAACTCAGTCTCTGTACCTGCCTTCTCTCCATACCCCCTGATCCCTTCAGCCACAAGGGCCACATCTAACTCCATCTTAAATGCAGGAGTCAATGAACAGGTCTCAACTACCCTCTGTGGCAGAGAATTCCACAGATTCACACTATCTGTGTGAATTTTTTTTTTTCTTCTCATCTCGGTCTTTTTTCTAAAAGACTTTCCCCTTATCCTTAACTGTGACCCCCTTGTTCTGGAATTCTCCCTACATCGGGAACAATCTTCTTCCATCTAGCCTGTCCAAACCCTTAAGAATTTTGTAAGTTTCTATAAGATCACCTCAATCGTCTAAATTCCAGCGAGTACAAGCCAAGTCTATCGTGTATTTCTTTATATGAAAGTTACTGCCATGCCATCCCAGAATCAGTCTGGTGAACCTTCTCTGTACTCTCCCCTATGGCAAGAATGTCTTTCCTCAGATTAGGAGACCAAAACTGTACGCAATACTCCAGGTGTGGTCTCACCAAGGCCCTGTCCCAACTGCAGTAGAACCTCCCTGCTCCTATACTAGGTTTAGAGGGATATGGGCCCAAACACAAGGAGGTGGGCTTTCGTGTAGACGGTGCATCTTGGTTGGCATGGGCAGGTTGGGCCAGAGAGTGTACGGTGGAGCAGCAGTAGACTTGCAGTCCTACAGCGCCAGTGACCCCGGCTTCGATCCCGACTACGGGGGCTGTCTGTACGGAGTTTGCCTGTTCTAACTGTGACCTGCGTGGGTTTTCACCAAGTCTTCAGTTTTCATTTAGGTTAGTTGGCTGGGTATAAATGTAAATGTCCCTAGTATGTGTTAGAAAAGTGTTAGTGTGCGGGGATCGCTGGTCGGTGTGGGCTCGGTGGGCCGAAGGGCCCATTATTTACCCACGCTGTATCCCCAAAAACACTACTGTTCTATATTCGAATATTGGGGGAAAAAAATCTCTCTGATAATTGAACAATTTCTGAAGTACAGTGAAGTTTAATTAAATTTTATTTACACACAAAGATACGACATTAAATGTTGGAGTAAGCGGTCAGGTACCATCTATGGAGAACATGGATAAATGATGTTCAAAAGAAGGCCCCCAACCCGAAACGTCACCTATGGATCTTATCCAGAGCAAGGGAATTTGCCCAGAGTTGGGGAATCAAGGAACCAGAGGGACATAGGTTTCGGTGGATGGGAGGAAAGATTTAATAGGAATCTGATTGGTAACTATTTTTCATACTAAGGGTGGTGGGTGTAGTATGGAACGAGCAGCAGAGGAGGTAGTTGAGGCTGGGACTCTCCCAAACGTTTTTAAGAACAGTTGGACAGGTACATGGATTGGACAGGTTGGAGGGAGTGGGCCCAAACATGAGCAGGTGGGGGACCAGTGTAGCTGGGACATGTTGGCTGGCCGTGGGCAAGTTGGGCTGAAGGGCCTGATTCCCAGGCTGTATCACTCTATGACTCTGATCAGTCAGGGGAGTTGGGGAAGAAGGCTGGAAACATGAGAGGGAGAGGTAGATCAGCTCCTGATTGTACGACTTGAAGGGCGAAATGGCCTCATTCTACTCCCATCACTTATGATATTATGACTCCTGAGATGATGCCTGGACCTGCCCGAGTTCCTCCGCATCTTGTGTCTATTTTTGTATTAAACCAGCGTCTGCAGTTCCCCATTGCTACATGTTTATTTACACAAGAGTTCTCTTTTGGAACAATGAAGTAGTATGATGTCTTTACAAAACGTTCAGGACACCAAGAGACAACCGGTTGGCAACACTGTTGCAGGTCTATTCCGGGCTAATTGCAAATATTGATTTTAATGACATAAAATGCAACTCGTCTAAAGCGTGTTTGCGTACGTGTTAAGATCAGGTACAGCTATTAGCTCTGCTGAGTGTGACAATAGGCAGTAGGTGCAGAGTAGGCATTCGGCCCTTTCGAGCATGCCAGCACGCCATTTCAATATGACCAGGGCGATCATACCCAATCAGTACCCGTCCTGCCTTCTCCCATATCCCCTGACTCCGCTATCTTTAAGATCCCTTTCTAGCTCTCTCTTGAAGTTAATCCTCCGCCCTTCGAGGCAGAGGAATTCCACAGACTACAAACTCTCTGTGAGAAAGGTGTTTCTCTTCTCCGTTCTAAATGGTTAACCTTTTTCTTAAACTGCGGGGCCCTGGTTCTGGACTCCCAACATCGGGAAACATGTTGGATTCTGCTCTAGCGTGTCAAAACCCTTAATAATCTTATACGTTCAAAATCATGTATACAAAAATCATGTGAGGAATTGACAGAGTGTTCTTTTACCAGAGTAGGGAAATCAAGAACCAGAGGTCATTGATTTAAGTGAGGGGGGAAAAGATTTAATAGATATCTGAAGGGCAACTTTTTCAGGACAAAGGGTGGTGGTGTGGTAAGGCATGATCTGCCAGAGGGAGGGATGGTACTATTGCAACTTGATGAACATTTATCAGGTGATGGATGGACAGGATTATAGGGATATGGACCAAACACAGGCAGGGGGCGAGTGTAGGTGGACATTGCTGAAGAGGCCTGTTTCACACTGTACAGCTTCTATTGGAAATGTGTGGGAAGGAACTGCAGATTGTGGTTTACTCGAAGATAGACACAAAATGCTGGAGTAACTCAGCGGGTCAGGCAGCATTTTCTCCAGTTTTCTCCTGGGGACAAGCATTGTAGAACAGAAGTTGAGGAAAAGCTTTTTCAACCAGGAGTTGTGGGTCTGTGGAATTCTCTGCCTCAGAGGGAGGTGGAGGCCGGTTCTGTGGTTACTTTCAAGAGAGAGTAGATAGGGGCTCTTAAAAATGCGGTGTCAGGGGATAGCGGGGAGGCAGGAACGGGGCTGATTGGGGATGATCAGCATGATCACATTGAATAGTGGTGCTGGTTCGAAGGGCCAAATGGCCTACTCCTGCACTTATTGTCTATTTGCACTGTCCGTTGGGTTACTCCTGCCTTTTTGTGTCTATCTTTGACTCGATGCAATAGCTGTTTATGGATAATGCTCCATCCAACAATTATGTAACTTTAACTATGAATCTTGTCGGCAGGAACTGCAGATGCGGCTAAGACCGTAGACACAAAAATGTTGGAGTAACGCAGCGGGACAGGCCGCCACTCGGGAGAGGAGGAATGGGTGAGTTTGGGTTGGGGAACCCAGAAGAAGGGTCTCGACCATGAGTCGTCCGTTACCCAATTCTCCTCTCCAGAGTTGCTTGTATCTCGCGCTCTGTCCGCTGAGCGACTCCTGCATGTTGTGTCATCTGCACTAGAAAAACTCACTGGGACAGTTTACTTGGATGGTTTTGTGTGGAGGAGGATCATTCAGCGAGCTTCAGTGAATGAAGAGCAAACTCGTAACTAGTTGTAACGTGTACTCTCCTCACAAAGTGTAGGTTGGCTGGCTTGTCGTTCAACAATGCAATCTTTCATTGACAATTGTAATATTCTTCTGTTCCGATTGCAACATTCCTTCAATTGCAAATACATTTGCCTACGCTGCAGATTATTGCATTCGTTGCGTTGTTGAGATTGCGTTTACTGCATTTTAAAATGAACAACTCTGCATTTAAACTTTTAAGCTAGAAACAATGTCTAGTAAGATGCTGTTGAATGAATGACGGGAGGACTAGGCTGCATTTGCACAGTCTACGGCTTTGCATTTTAATAATCGTGCTTTTTTTTTACATTAAAAGGGCGAATAAGAACTGCTTAAAATCACACACGCCATTAAGGACTTGCAAAGTACTTCAACGGAAATATCCCACTGCACAGAAACTTTGTGAGTGTGTGAGTGCGAGTGTGTGAAGTGAGAGTGTGTGAGAGGGTGTGTGTGTGTGTGAGTGTGTGTGTGAGTGAAGTGAGTGTGAGAGCGTGTGAGAGAGTGTGTGTATGAGAGAGTGAGTGTGAGAGAGTTGTGTGAGTGAGTGTGTGTGCAGTGACATGAGTGAGTGAGTGTGTGTGAGAGAGAGTGTGTGTGTGAGAGAGAGAGTGTGTGTGTGAGTGGTGGGAGGAGAGGTGTGTGTGTGTGAGGGAGTGTGTGAGTGAGAGTGTGTTAATGAGTGAGTGTGTGTGTGAGTGTGTGAGTGAGCTGTGTGTTGTGAGATGGGTGGAGTGTGTGTGTGTGGTGTGGTGTGTGTGTGTGTGTGAGTCGTTTCTTTTCATCTCTTACTTCCGGAGATTAATACATACTCGTTTCTCTAACAGGCCAGGTTGATCCTCGCTTAGAGGAAGTCATTTCCTGCAAATCTCCTCTTTACACAGCCCCGGGCAGTGAGGTTGCGGTGAGTTTTGGATCGGGGGGATTAAAAGAACTCGGCATTCCCGACAAAAAAATAAAACGCTATGCACATTGAACAACGGTGTGCGGTGCAACGCATTGCCAACCACCCAGTGTTTGATTCCAACTCACTCAAACTTTGCAATGCAATGTAATGCGACCTTGCAGGTCGGGCATATTTTTTTAAAAAAAACTCCCTACATAAAACCAACCAGAGATAAATCAATGCATGCACAAAAGTGTTAGGTTGGCTGCCTTGTTATTCAACAATGCAATCTTCAATGCAATGGCAATATGTTCTTCTTTCAATTGCACATTCCTTCGATTGCAAATACATATTGCAATTGACGGAATTGAAGGAACAAATGCTTTCGTGGCGTTTATAGATATTGCGTTACTGCATTTTTTTGAACATTGACAACCTCTGCATTTTGAACTTTTTTTTCTTGCAGGCAGAGAGTGCGGAAACGAGCGAAAATCATTCATAAATTCCGTCGGTGCAAATGCAATCTTCTGGCGCTGCTGCATTGCATCTGTTTCCTCCGGTTTAAAAGGATTAGCACTGGCTCAGAGGACTGTGATCGAGTTGACAAGTCTGTGTGTGTTGTGTGTGTTGTGTGTGAGTGTGCACAGGACTTACAGCTCCACGTTAGCCAGCGTGCAGAGACTGAGAGTCAGCGAGTATCCAAGCGTTCTTCATGGTGTTTGCAGTGTCTCCGGGATTTGCAAAATTTAAAACCCCCACTTCACAAAAAATAAAAAAAAAGAGGGGAGAGTGCGACGGTGCAGAAAACTCAGGGGCTGCAGATTCCCCCCCTTTGCTTCCTCAGTTGCTGCAACAACAAAAAAAACCCCTCACTGCACGGCAAAGCTCTCTGTTTCTTATTCTGGCTTCAGTTTCTTCTTCTTCTTCTGCTCCTCCATGAATATCTTCCGCGGACTTTTATCCTCGCCCTCCTTCTTTATCTTTAAATTCCTCCTTCCTTGGGGTTCAAGCAGATGCATTATTTTTTTTGTGAAAGGAGAAGAAACTTTGCATTTCGGTGCAGGGAATATTTCTATATATATATATTTTTTTTAAATGCAACAAATTGCAATGCAAAAAAAAACAAACTGAACGGTTGCCTTTCCGTTCTCTGCAGATGGTCCCAAGTCCTTACCTAAACTCTATGGAAATAAGCTCCAAACGCTCCGGCTTTGGGGAGTTATGTGTGTGTGTGTGTGGGGGGTTGGGTGGAGAGGCCTGCGAGGCTTTGATGACAACAGCGGCCAGGGTATGCAATCGGGTAGCGCCGACTATAGGCAGGCAATGTGAAGCGAGCAGAGCTTGCATGCAAGCACATCCACACAATATATACACATATACAGACAATAGGTGCATCGCAGGCATTCAGCCCCTTAAGCCAGCATCCACATTCAATGTGATCAATGGTGACATCACAATCAGTACCCCGGTCCTGGCCTTCTCCTCAATTCCCACATTTCCTTGATTCTGCTCGCCTTGCTTGCAAAATCTAACTCTTCATTGAAACATAGGACAATAGGGTGCAGGCGAAGGCCATTCGGGCCCTTCGGAGCCTGCACCGCCATTCAATATGATCATGGCTGATCATCCAACTCTTTTCTGTACTGCCTTCTCTCCATTACCCTGATCCTTCAGCAAGGGCACATCAACTACTCTTAAATACGGCACCGAACTGGCTCAACTACTTCTGTGGAAGAGAATTCCAAAGATTAATTCGGTGTGACAAAACGATTTTACATTTAACCCTTCTTCCTTATCCTTAAACAAGGCTTACAATGGCTTGTTCCCTTTATCATCGATACTTTTAAGATAATCTTATTTCATTTTTCCTTATCTTCCACATCATTCAATATTAATTTCTGATCCTGACGTTTATACGGTTTACCCGAATTCGCTATCTTTTTACAACTCATATATATATCTTTTCACATTTAATTTTACCCTTCCGTTACCAATATAAATAATAATATCATCAATCACCAACACAATCCCTACTCCCAT
>CM069134.1:128276734-128396008 GCA_035221665.1 Okamejei kenojei | reverse complement strand
TCACTTTTTTTCCGACCTTTAAATTATATTAAGTTTAACAATCCAACATTAATAAGCAAAGAGAAAGTAGAGGACATAAGAAGGTATCTTTATAGATAGAACGATTGATCTTAAAGAAGAACGTCGAGAATTGAGATAACCTTTTAATATACTTTTATCTGGAATGGGAATGTCAAAGACTAGAGGTCTTTACCCGAAGCCCTTATGGTAAAGGCGCAATGTTGTTTCCCCAATGTGGGGGAGCCCAGAAACAGGGCCCGCAGTTTTAAGAAATATATGGTAGGCCATGTTATGGCTGAGGATGAGGAAAAGCATTTTACCCGAGAGTTTGGAATCTGTGGAATTCTCTGCCACAGAGGAAGTGGAGGCGATATCAATGGTTGTTTTCAAGAGAGATTAGTTAGTTATAGTTAAAAGACTATTTATAATTCTGAGGGCTGACGAAATCATGGGTCTGGAGAGAAAGCAGGATCTGGAAGATGATCGTACTGTTTTTGGATGTTCAGAGCCATGATCTTGGCGTATGGTGGTGAAGCGCTCGAAAGGGCCTAACTATACAATAGTGGCCTGACTTCTGCACCTATTTTCTATAGTTTAAGGCGCAAGTCCAACCCCCCCCCCCCCCCCCCCCCCGATGAGTGGCGGGAGGGCAGATGTGATTAGCGGTGATTTGAAGGGGGCGGGGGGGGGGGGATGGGGGTTGGTAGGCCCTTGGTATAGCTGCAGATTGATTCCATGAAGGGGTATGGATTCAGGAATAGGGCCGAGTGTATAGTTTATAGGAGAAGATCTGCGCTTTCTCCCATCAAGTCTAATACTATGCCACTCATCCTGGCTGAACTATCTTCCCCTCAAAACCATTCTCCTGCCTATCCCATAAACCCTGACACCATCCATCACAGTATAGAGAGATATTTAGTTGCCAAAACATCGGAACTGCCAGATGACGTGTTTATAGCAGATTAAGATGCAAAATGGAGTTACGTGATAGGCGGAGATGGAGAAGACAAAATGCTGGAGAAGGTCAGGGGTGAGGCAGGCATCTATGGAGCGAAGGATGAAGGTGATCGTCTCAGAGTGAGACCCTTGTCAGGTCGGGCGTAGGGGTTTATGGGGGAGAAGGCTGTGAGATGGAGGTGTTAGGAGGAGAGATCGGATCAGCACGGGCATCTTGGAAAAGATGGACGCATAATGTCCACACACGTGACAGACGGCATCAACACAAGTTTACATTTATAAAGTTCTTGTAAGAGATTAATCTAACTGTTTTCTGTTGCTCATTTTTCCTACTACAGAACTATAATTGCAATGTCGCTGCATGTCTGAACATCTGCTTTTTTTAATCCAGGTGTATTGAATGGCGGAGAAGACTTTATGGGGCGAATGGCCTAATTCTGCTCTATCTCTTATGACCTTATCGCTCTTAACTATCGGGTTAGCGGCATCTCTGAGAAATAGGATGGGCACGATTTCAGTCGTAGAACCTTTCTCAGATTGTTTACTTGAATTGAGGTTGGTGCGACTGGTGATCCCGTGAAGGTTTGGGTGAATTCATTTCTGTTTGATTATAATTGTCAATTCCCATAAAAAAAAATCCAATATAAGCAATTACTACAACTGGACCCAATTTACAACACTCAGGCAGAGCAATCACTACAAAAATGCTCTTTGGGAATGTGGGAGGAAACCCGGAGCTCTTTCCCCCAGGAGTACTGCAAACTCCCCACAGACAGGCACGTAGTTCAGGATCGAACCCAGGGTCTTTGGAGCTAATAAGGGCAGACACTCTGCACGGGGTTCTTCCAGCACTTTGCGTTTCGTGAAGATTCCTGCTCTGCCCTTCCCGAGTCCGAGGTCCGATCCCTTTCCCGCACGAGTGCTGACCTGTCCCGCTGAGTTACTCAGCATTTTGCCAGTTATTCGTATATCGCAGTCCTTGAGTGCATCATTCTAACAAAGGAGTCGGCTTACAAATAAAATTCCACGTTACAGTATGCAATGGAACAATAATCTCTGAAAAGAATGCAAAATTGCCCTTAGGATCCCAAAGGAAATAGTGACGTCATTTATGTTAATGAGAAGATTTGGGTGGCCAGCCAGTGTAGTGAGCCTTACACGCATCAACTCTGTAGGGCCAAGGTTAACAAAATGTCAAGACGGATCTGTTTATTGTTATGTGCGCCAGTAGGAAAGAGCAATTCTATTGCCTCCAGCACAAACAGAATATGTCAAAAGGACTGGTCAGGATGCTGGAAAATCGAAGGTAGCAAAAATGATGGAGAATATCAGCGAGTGCAGTGCTTTCCTTGATACTCCATGGAGTGCTGGCACCGTGAGTTTCTCAGCATTTATGTTTACATCAGAATATGATAACATAATAGTAAATGAAAGTTCGGTCAGGTGTGAGATCATTTGGCCCGTCGAGCTGCACACGCCATTCAATATGATTATGGTGATATCCCACTCCAGTATCCCCGTACCTGCCTTCTCTCCATACCCCCTGATACGCCTTCTGCCACACGAACAAGGGCACCACACATCAACTCCCTCTTAAGTCATATGTCGAACGAACTGGCCTCAACCTACCTTACTGTGTCGCAGAGAATTCCACAGATTCACCACTCCTCTGTTATGAAAAACGAGTTTCCATCTCGTCCTAAAAGACTTCCCCTTATTCCTTAAACTTGATCCCCTTGTTCCTGGACTTCCCCAACATCGGGAACATCTTCCATATCTAGCCTGTCTAAACCCCTTAAGAATTTTTGTAGTCTCTATGAATCACCACTCACACTCCTTCTAAATTCACCAGCGAGTACACAGCCAGAGTCTCACTACACCTAGTCCTTATCTTCATACTGGAAAGTCGTGCAATCCCCACGAATCAGTCTGGTGAAACCTTCTCTGTACTCCTCTATGGCGCAAGAATTCGCATATGGCAATAAAATAATGGCAATATAATACATAAAAACTGGATGAAGAAAAAGCTCAGTGTGTCCTATATACACATGCACACATACGACAATAAATAACAATATACTGCACCGCATAATACAAAAGTTCCTTTTGCAGTTCAAAGCCTATGTTGTGTCGTGTTTAAGAGACCACGAGCATCGGCTGTGCGGGGAAGAAGCTGTTCCTGAACCTGACGTACCACCCCATAAAAATGAGTTTTTTTGTAGCTTTATTCTTTCGCTCCTGTACCTTCTCCCGATGGCGAACATCGTGGCCAAGATGGTGTAGGTCTTTGATGATGTTGGCTAGCGCCTTCTTGAGGCAGCGACTGCGATTGCGATAGATCCCGTCGCTGGTGGGGAGGTCAGAGCCAGTGGAATGACTGGGCAATGGTTGCAACCTTTTGGCAGTCAAAAGAACTTCTGCGGCTTCTATCCTTTGGTAAGACACCATACCATTGTATCTCCCTTGATATGACAAGTCTTTAGATCATCTGTGTTTAAATTTGTACAGAGAGAGACGTGCACGAACATTACCTCCGCACGAGACAGCCAACCCGTCCGCTCAGTATCGACACCTAGGGAGTCTCTGCACAGTGGAGGCCACAGCAACTCCACTCCTACACGCGCCACCCGTGCCAGAATTTCATCAACCCAGGAACAATCTACGGACGGTCCGACTCGATAAGATCTAGAGGGTAATATTATATGGTATCGATCTCAATATATAAGACAAAAGGCCAAAGGAACGAATAAATTTCCCTTCAACTGATGACACTTGCATTCATGTCGGAAAAGCCAACTATTTTGAGTCCATGCACCAAGGAGATCCGTCAATTCACTGCTCAATTGAACGTATGAAGTCAAATGTAGCGAGCCGAATAGTATTTTAAAGCCAACAAGCAGCGGTAAGAGTGTGCTGTCACCTTACATTGCCAGAAGACCAGGTCGATCCCGACTGCGGGCGCTGTCTGTACGGAGTTTGTACGTTCTCATCTCAGATCCCCGTGACCTGCGTGGGTTTTCCCCGACGATTTCTCCGTTTCCTCCCGCTCGCGCACTCCAAAGGCGTACAGGTTTTAAGGTTAATTGCTTGGAATACAATGCAAGTTGTCCCTCCTGTGTAGGATTAGTGTTACTTGCGCTATAGGACCGCAGTGGTCGCGAGGACTGGAGGGGCGAATGCCTGTTTCTGTGTATATCTACTATCTCGAGCGACTCAAACTCCCGTCACAAAAGACACAAATGCTGATGTAACTTCAGCAGTCTCGGGACAGAAGCGTATGGGTGAACGTTTCGGGACGAGAAAACCCGTTCTTCAGACTGAGAATCGGGTGTGAAGGGATACAACCTAGAGATATGAGAAGGGTAAGGTGTGAAAAACAACAGACACAAAGGGGACAATGTTCAAGGAAATGTAGAAGGAATACATTGTTACTGTGAGGGAAGCTGCCATCGAGACACAAATCAAGTATTATTAATCAGAGAGGGCAGCTCTAGTCGGAGAACTCTGGATGGTGGGTGCGAGGGCGGGGCATGAGGAGAAACTCCTTTTGTGTCAGAGGGTGGTGAAATGTGGAATTCATTGCCAACAGAGCTGTGGAGTGCCAAGTGGATATTTTTAAGGCTGTGAGAGATAGATTCTCGATTAGTACGGGGTATCAAGGTTATGGGGAAGAAGGCAGGAGAATGGGTTAGGAGGGAGAGATATGATCACATGATTGAATGGCGGGGTAGACTTGACCTGGCAAAATGGCCTAATTCTGCTCCAATCATCTTATGACCTTATGGGGGAGGAAGAGAAAATTCCTTCTCTCAGAGAGATGCTGCTGCCTGTCATCCGCATGAGTTACTCCAGCATTTTGAGTCTATTTCGGTGTAAAACCGTGGCATCTGCAGTTCCTAGTGTACGAAACGTCACCCATTCCTTCCTCTCCAGAGATGCTTCCTGACCCGTTTGAGTTGCTCCAGCATTTGTGTCTATCTGCAGTTCCTTCCTGCACCGACCTAAATCAAAAGAGTTACTTTCGCGTTTCTCCGTGGATTGTCACCCTTGTCGTGGTGGAGAAGCTGTGTGTGGACCTGAGATCCTGAGGGCGAAGGCCGTCTGGAGCTGTGCTCCTGCGTAGGGCCACCCATGGTGGTAATGTCGAGGGGAAGGACCCCTGACAAAGAGCAATCCAACCAAGACCATCAACGGTGGGAACAGGCGAGGACGCGATGGGATCGTCCAACGGCTGGGAAGGCTGGATGAAGGCTTGCAGCACGAAATAAGGATCTCCGGTCGTCTTGCACTATCCATCCCCACTGGATCCTGACCCAGATCTGTCCAAGGTCCGTGGGGTGGCTGTCTGTGCACCAAGTATCTTCCCCACGTAAACAAAGTCACCCACAGCTCCTCCAAACCCTGGAGACGGCCCATGGTCATAGCCATGACCAACGAGGGGGGGGGGCCTAAGAAGAAACTTAGCACTTTCAATAAAAATCAAGTTTTATAAGATGACAGGCTGCGAAATGGATTCCACAAATTATATTTTAGTGCTGCAAATATTAAACTTGTTGAACACAGTACAAGCCAGTTAACTCAGCTACATGACGTAAAAAATAATGTGGTCTGTGAACAGCCTCAAATGAAAATAGGAAAGATTTATCTGTCTGGAGATTTATCGTTCATTCTCAATACATGAACAGCCATTGAAAACGGACACAAAACGCGGATAACTCAGCCGGGTCGGGCACATCTCTCTGGAGAAAAAAAGCGACAAGTGATGTTATCGGGTCGGGGGGGCCCTTGCTCCAGCTACGATGAGGGCCCAACCCTTTCCATGTCTGAAGAAGGGAGGGTCTCAGCGACCTGAAACGTCACCTATTCCCATCTCTCCAGAGATTCTGCTGACCCTGCAACCTTGCGTCTATATTCATTGTAAACTAGCATCGCACTCCCTTCTTACACAGCATGAAAGATTGGAAATGCAAATTCTGGGAGGTGTTCCATATCTTTTAGGGGGCGGCAAGGGCCAGAGACCCGGGTTCGATCAGAACAATAAAGTCTTGCATAGAGATGGATGTGGTAGGCAGTTGGCAGTGTGAGTGCCGCGTTCCTGGATGCCTTCAAGAGAGAGAGCTAGATCGAGCTCTTAAAGAGATAGCGGTGTCAGGGGATCTGGGGAGAAGGCAGGAACGTGATACTGATTTGGGATGATCAGCCATGATCACATTGAATTGCGTGCTCGGCACGAAGGGCCTACGTCCTTGCACCCTATTGTCCTATATTTCAATTGTGAGGATGTTTCCACTAGCAGCGGGCGAGTCTAGGAGTAGAGGTCACAGGCCTCAAGAATTAAAGGACTCCTTTAGGCAGGAGATGAGGAGGACATCGCTTTTAGTCAGTAGGGGTGTGGTGAATCTATGGAATTCTTGGCACAGAAGGATGTGGAGTACCACTCAGTGGATATTCTTTAGGCCAGATAGATATATTCTTCAATAGTGCGGGTGTCCGAAGGGGTTATGGTAAAGAAGGCGGGAGAGTGAGGGTTAGAGGGAGAGGATAAAACAGTCATAATTGAATGTGGAGTAGAACTGGATGGCCGCGAATTGGCCTAATTCTACTACCTATCACTTATGACCCTCTATGAATCTGGAAAGCCATCAATCAGTTCTTTAATTTTCCCACATCCTCCCAGTAATACGCCGACTGCCTCTGGTGTTCATCGGTTCCCCTTTAAGACACTCCGTCGCTGGACAAAATAGCCCACAATGATCCGACAATTTTTCCACTCAGCCCAGAGCGTCCTGGAATGGTTTCCACTAATTACTCTAAAACAAATAGCATAAGTTATCACAAGTGGTGTCGAGAGTTTCCCCAGACTAAAATATTTTTATAGCTAGCACGGCATCAAAAAGGCGACACTTTCAGTGTCACTGCGGTAAAGGAATCTGGAAAGCCACCCAACAGAGTCACAATATATTTAGGAATATTATGCTGGACTTGAAAAAAAAAATTTTGTTTTTTTTTTATGTGTACGAAAGAACTGCAGATGCTAGCTTTAAATCGAAGGTAGACACAAAATGCTGGAGTAACTCCAGCGGTGAGGCAAGAGCGTCTCGGAGAGAAGGAATGCGGTGATGTTTCGGGTCCGAGACCCTTCTCCTAAACCCTAATCGTCACCATTCCTTCTCTCCAGAGATGTTTGCCTCACCCGCTGAATTACTCCAGCCAGTTTTGTGTTCGAACTTCCTTTATTAGTTTAGTTTAGAGGTACAGCATGGAAACAGGCCCTACCGCCCACTGGAATGTAAATTGTTCCGTGTGTGTGTGTAGCATCGTGTTAGCGTGGTCGGAGCAGACTGTGGGCCGAAGGGGCCTGTTCTTGCCTGTACTTTGAACTTAACTTTAGAGATACAGTGTGGAAACAGGCATTGCGGCCCACCAGCGATCCCCGCACACTAACACTATCCTACACACTCCAGGGACAATTTACAATATCACTGAAGCCAATTAACCTACAAACCGGTACGTCTATGGAATGTGGGGGGGGGAAACCGGAGCACCCGGAGGAAACCCACACGGGTCACGGGGAGAAGGTACACATAACAACTGTCGTCAGGATCGAACCCTGGATCTCTGGCGCTGGAAGGCATCGACTCTACCGCTGCACCTTCAGAGTTTCCGGGCCCGTTTCCGGGTTCGATTAATCGCAATACAATAAGTTTCCTTCATTTCAACTCACTGAGCACTCTAGCACTGGTCACCGGTACCACGGAGGTCAGCGGTAGAGTTTGCTGCCTTACAACGAATGCAGCACCCGGAGACCCGGGTTCGAGCCCGACTACGGGTGCTGTCTTTAACGGAGTTTGTTCGTTCTCCCCCAAGGTTTTCTCCGAGATCTTCGGTTTCCTCCCACACCTGCAGGTTTGTAGTAGGGTAATGGCTTGGGTATAAAATGGTAAAAACTGTCCTAGTGGGTTGTAAGGTATGGTGTTAGTGTGCGAGGATCGCTGGGCCGGCGCAGACCCGGTGGGCGAATAGGGCCTGTTTCGCCTCTCTGTATCTCTGAACTCAACTAAGCTAAATATGAAACAGGAGTGCGCACCAGCGTGTTTAAGAAGGAACTGTAGATGCTGGAACAATCGAAAAAGTAGCACCTCATATTTCACTTGGGTCAGTTTACACCCCAGCGGTATGAAACATTGACTTCTCAAATTTCTCCCCACTCACGCCTCTTTCCTTTCTTCTTCCCGCCCCCCCCCCCCCAATCCCCTCATCCCGTCCGAAGGAGGGGTCTCGACCCGAAACGTCACCCATTCTCTTCGCCTCCATAGAGGCTCTGCCTCACCCGCTGAGTTTCTCCAGCATTTTTGGTGTACCAGACGTGTAATACTTTTACATAGAAAAACATAGAAAATATAGGTTATTTTTGGGGGGGGTGGGCAGGTGGAGGCCATTCAGTTCCTTCGAGCCAGCACGGCCATTCATTGTGATCATGGCTGATCGCCCCCCATCAATAACCCTAGCCAATGCCCTTTCCCCGCATCCCTTGACTCAACTAGCCCTAGAGCTCTATCTAACTCTCTTTCTTAAATCCTCCTCCTTGTATCCAGTGACCTTGGCCCTCCACTGCCCTCTGTGGCAGGAATTCCACAAATTCATCGCACTCTGGGTGAAAAAGTTTTATCTCACCTCAGTCTTAAATGGCCTCCCCTTTATTCTAAAACTGTGGCCCCCCTGCGTTCTTCTGGACTCACCCAACATTGGGAAATTTTTCCCTGCCATCTAGCTTGTCCAGTCCTTTTATAATTTTATATGTTTCTATAAGATTCCCCCCCCCCCCCCTCATCCCTTCTAAACTCCAGTAAATACAAGCCTGGTCTTTTCAATCTTTCACCTCATATGACAGTCCCAGCCATCCAGGGGTCAATCTCGTGAGCCTATAACGCTGCACAAGACTGCCTCAATCACCAAGGATGTCTTCCTCAAATTAGGAGACCAAAACTGTACAACAATACTCCAGATGTGGTCTCATCCACCAAGAGCATATAGCACTGAGCCCTCACCAAAGCTGTGCTTATGTATAGTTATAACGTCATTCAACTGTATGCAATATAAAGAAATTTCACCGTAGAGTCGATACACGTGACACTAAAGGGGACCCTATGAACATTGAGAAAAGAGAAGGGGGGAGTGGTTGTTAAATGGTTTGCCCATATCGGAGAATTCTTGGTGGGACCTTTGCCATCACGGTCGCTAACTGCCACATAACTCCACCCCGTGGGACACCGATGACTACTACATGTCTATACCGCAGTTTCGTTTAGTTTAGAGATACAGCGCGGAAACAGGCCCTTCGGCCCACGGACTCCATGCCGACCAGCGATTCCCGCATATTAACACTGCCCTACACACACACACTAGGGACAATAATTTTTTTTTTTTTTTTAAATAGCAAGCCGATTGACCGACAAAACCGCACGTCTTTGGAGTGTGGGAGGAAACCGAAGCTCTCGGAGAAAACCCACGCAGGTCAAGGGGCGAGCGTGCAAACTCCGTACAGACAGCACCCGTGGTCAGGATCGAACCTGGGTCCCTGGCGCTGTGAGGCGGTAGGTCTACCAAGACGCGACCGTGCTGCCCAGTATACTACAAATACGAGCGCAGAGCGGAGTCAGGGGGTATGGGGAGAAGACACAAACTATTGGGATGATCAGCCATGATCACATTGAATGGCAGTGCTGGCTCGAAGGGCCGAATGGTCCTACTCCTGCACCCTGTTGTCTATGCCTATTTACAAGGACGTTTCCAGTACTCGAGCGTGTGAGCTATAGGAGAGTTTGAGTAAGCTAGGTCTCTATTCCTTGGAGCGCAGGAGGAAGAGGGGTGATCTTCTAAGAGGGATGTACAAAATCACGAGAGGTTTAGACCAGGGTGGAACACAAAGTATTTAGCTCAGAAGCAGAAGAATTGAGAACCAGAGGACATAAGCTTGAAGATGAAGGGGGAAAGATTTAATAGCCACCAGAGGGGCAGCCTTTCCACACAAAGGGTGGTGGTGCATGGGATGAGCACATAGCCAGAGGAGGTATTTGTGAGGCAGGTACTATCGACTACTGTTTAACAAACAGTTAGAGACAGAGAGACATGGATAGGAAGGGGAACCGAACCTCTGGGAGGGTATATGGGCCAACACAGGCAGGTGGGAACTGGTGTTGATGACATGGGGCAGTGCTGGTCGGTGTGGGCAAGTTGGGGCTGTTTTCCTCGTGCTGTGTGACTTTACTGACAGATAACAGCATTTCAAGGACACTTGGACAGGTACATGAAATAGGAAAGATATCTCTTAAGATGCGGTGAACGTGGGCCAATGCAGGGCAAGTGGGATAGCTAATCGTGGAAGGACATCATTGGTTGGCATGGAGCAGTTGGCCGAAGGGCCTGTTTCTGGTGGCTCCATGACTGATATTGAATTGGTCCATTGTAATTGAAGGCAGTTCTGAAACTTGCAGGAATTTCATGGGGAGGAATCAAAAAAGGAAATTTGCAACTACAACATCTTGGGGACACGTTCCAAAAACAAGACTTCAACATAAAAACACATAGAAAAAAAGTGCAGGAGAGTAGCCATTCGGCCCTTCGAGCCAGCACCGCCATTCCATATGATCATGACTGGTCATCCCGAATCAGTATCCGTTCCTGCTTTCTCCCTCCACAATGTCCCGCCTTGATTCCGTTACCCCCCGACTAGAGCTAAATCCTAACTCTCTTTGAAAACCATCCAGTGAATCGGGCCTCCACTGATGCCAATTCTGTGGCACAGAGAATTCCCTCAAGATTCACACTCTCTGGAGGTGAAAAAAGTTTTTCCTCATCTCAGTCCTCTAAATGGCCGACCCCTTATTCTTAAACTGTGACCCCTGGATTTCAGGTCTCCTCCCTAACATTTTTCCGGCATCCCTTAGTACGTGAAGGACAGGTACTTGGATCGGGCAAGTTTGTAGGTATTGGGCCCTGTGCAGGCAGGTCATACACGGACTAATGTAGCTGGACATTGTTGTCCGGTGTGGCAGGTTGGGCCGAAGGTGCCTGTTTCCACACTGTATGACTTTTATAAATTCCAGTAGCATTTGTAGACTTGTTAACGTTGCAGATGAAACTTGTAGAATGGAAATTCTAGAAAGCATTTTTCCACACTGTGAATTACAGAGCCCACTGTGCTAGGCCTGAATGCCTCACAACCTCCTCGGCCGCGATGTCCCCCAAGTTGTTTCCGGGCCAACAGTTTTTAAACAAACAGGCCGAAGCCTATAACGCTCGTCAGAGCAATCACCGACCTCCGAGCCGACTATATTTGCTTAACGGTACCATCGCTCAAGTGGTCTTCCCCCACGCCCCCACCAGCTGTTCCGTCTCCGTGACAACCAGCGAAAATACCGCAGCACAGAGGGCCTCAGTAACAGGGCCCAAACTTAACCGGCCATGGACACAAAATGGCGGAATAACCCAGCATCCCCGGACAGAAGGAACGGATGGGCCTTCTTCAGGCCGAGAGTGAGGGGAGAGGGAGTTGGGGCGACAAGGTGTGAAACGACAGATCAAAGCAAGCAGACGGGATCAACGGTAAATGTAGAATGGATCACTGCAAGCAGATGGGGAAGGTGACAATGAGGCGGACCTTAACAGCGAATAGGATCAGGAGGACAGCGAAACTTTACTCAGCATCTGCGACTATCCGACCAAAGATAAAATCTTTGTCCTTTCGGGCTCTTCAGTGAAGTATCACGGCGCTGTGTTCTGGCAACCACGTCCCCAAACATCAATGCGCAACACATAATGCTGGGGTAACTCAGCAAAATGCTTGTGGTAACAGTCTGGGGGGGGGGCCACGTGTCCGCGGCGGTAGAGTCGCTGCCTTACAGCGCTTGCGGCGCTGGAGACCCCGGTTCGATCCCGACTACGGGTGCTGTCTGTACGGAGTTTGCACTCGTAGTTTTCTCCGAGATCTTCTGTTTCCTCCCACGTCCAAAGACGTGCAGGCTTCGAGGTTAAGTTGGCTCGGGTTAATGCGTAGATTTGTAACAGCGTGGAAAATGCATCGTGATTTCATCTCTACAAAGTGCAATTTACACTTACACAAGTTGTCTGTAGGATAGTGTTAATGTGCTGGGTATCGTCCGCGGTCGACGCAGACTCAGCCTGTTTCCACTCTGTATCTCAAAACTAAACTAAACTCCACACAATGGTGGAGTAATTCAGCGGTGATAGAGAGATATTGATTTCTCTAGCTTTCAAGTAACCCTTGCATCCCCTCTCATCTCTCCATTCCTCACCCCCCACCCAAGTCAATGTCAAGTTAAGAGTCAAGAGTGTTTTATTGTCACATAGTCCCAGATAGGGCAATGACATTTTTACTTCAAAAACAGAACATGTAAACATAATACACAAAGGCAGAAAAAAAAAAGCCACATTTTATTCCCGAGTCAACTCCTGCACTTTGTGGTCCTTTTTTTTTAAATTGTAAACCAGCATCTGGTTACATCTGTTCCAAGTCCTAAGTTATGTTCCAAGTCATAAGTAAGTAAATTTCCTGGTTTACAAAAATACTAGAGGGCAGAGCTTTGAAGGTGAGAGGGGCAAAGTTGAAAAGGATGAGTGGGGACATGTTGCTTTGTTTTACACAGAGGGCGGTGGGTGTTTGGAACGCACTGCTCCAGGGGCGTAGGCAGATATGGTGGTGGCGTTTAAGAGCCCTTTGGATCGGCTAGTTGATGTGCAGGGAATGGAATGGGCCATGTGCAGGCTGACATGATCTGGCATCACCTTCGGCGACATGGTGGGCTGAAGGGCCTGTTCCTGCGCTATAATGTTCCACGTTCTAAGTTCTATTCTTAGTAAGTACTAAGTAAGTTCTAAGCTCTAAGTAAGGTCAATGTGCTGCTTTTAACCATATAACCATAAAACACAGAACAATTACAGCACGGAAACAGGCCCTCGGCCCTTCCAGTCCGTGCCGACCATTTGTTTTCCCCTAGTCCCATCTACCTGCACTCAGACCATACCCCTCCATTCCCTTCCCGTCCATATACCTATCCACTTTACTATTTTAGCAGTATTTTCTTTTTGTTTTAGTTTAGAGATACAGCGCGGAAAACAGGCCATTCGGCCCCACGTGTCCGCACTGGACCTGCGATCCCGGCACACTGACACTATCCTACACACTCCAGGGACAATTTACACATTCACCAAGCTAATTAACCTACAAACCTGTACATCTTTGGAGTTTGGGAGATTTGTGAGAAAACCCAGGCGGTTCACGGGGAGAACATACAAACTCCGTACAGACAGCACCCGTAGTCGGGATCGAACCCAGTTCTCAGGCACTGCAAGCGCTGGTAAGGCAGCAACCTCCAACCGCTGCGCCACTCTAGTCGCCCCTACGCCCTAAGTAGAAGTTGTACGTTCTGAATAAGTTCTACGTTCTGAGTAAGTTCTAAGAACAAAAATTCTGTTCAAACGTCCCAAGTACATTCTAAGTACGTTCTATGTCCTAAGTAACTTCAAGATTTAAATTCTATTCTGAGTCCTAAGTTCTGTTCTAAGACCCAAGTTCTTTTCTGAGACCCAAGTTCTGTTCTGTCCTATGTCCTAAGTCAGTCCTGTCCTAAGTAAGTACTGTAAGTAATTTCCAAGTACTAAGCCTGAAGTAAGTCCAATGAACTTAGGGAGAGGTTGAGTGGGCTGGGTCTCTATTCCATGGAGCGCAGGAGGATGAGGGGTGATCTTGTAGAGGTGTACAAAATCATGAGAGGAATAGATCAGGTAGACGCACAGAGTCTCTTGCCCAGAGTAGGGGAATCGAGCATAGACCAGCAGAGATGCCAACCCTAAATTTAGTTCACAGTAACATTTAACCCATTTGTCCGTAACAAATGGGGTTAAATGCATTTCTCTCCGTAATACTCACCTGGGGTTGTTGCCGGCGGCTATGCGCCTGCGCACTGGTGCAGATCAGCGGGCTGCCGGCGGGCGGGTGCGGCACATGCGCACTTGGCATGGTTGCCGGCGGGTCTGCGCCTGCGCACTGGGTGGGAGGCCCGGTGATGGGGCTGCCGCGAGCGGCCGGCTAGCGGCAAGAAAGTGCCGCTGATCGCGCGGGCCGGCGCCGCCCGGGCTCTGGGCCGGTCGTGGCGTGGCAACCCTCCACCACTGCACACGCACGGCCACTGTGGCCCGGCAACCCTCCCCCACTGCGCAGGCGCGGTCACTAGGGCCCGGGCAACCCTCCCCCACTGCGCAGGCTGCGGTCACTAGGGCCCGGCAAAAAGTGCCGCTGATCGCGCGGGCTGGCAAACCGGGGACACATGGCGCCGGCGTTCTCACGGGAGGAACACCGGCGCGGCGGTGTTCCGTAACAGCATGTTTGGCTGCCGGAACACAGTAAAAAAGTTATTTTCGCCGGGATAAAATACGGCGAATCCGGGACACTTGGCATCTCTGGACCAGAGGACATAGGTTCAAGGTGAAGGGGGAAAAGATTTAATAGGAATCCGAGGGGTACGTTTTTTACACAAAGGGTGGTGGGTGTGTGGAACGAGCTGCCAGAGGAGGTAGTTGAGGCTGGGGCTATCTCAACATTTAAGAAACAGTTGGACAGGTACATGGATAGGACAGGTTTGGAGGGATATGGACCAAGCACAGGCAGGTTGCACTAGTGTAGCTGGGACATTGTTGGCCGGTGTGGGCGAGTTGGGCCGAAGGGCCTGTTTCCACACTGTATCACTCAATGACTCTATGACAAAGTCCCAAGTAAGTCTCAAGTCCCAAACCCCCATGTCCCATAAGTAAGTAAATAGTGGTTTCAGTGGCAGGAGGCGAGAAAGATTATTTTTAAAAAAAGCAAAAAGGGGGAAACAAAATCTAAAGCTGCCACCATTTATTTCTCGATGGAGAGTGGAAGTGCGAATTGTGAGTGACGTTCTTGCTGCGGTGTTAATGGTCAGTATGTTGGGTGGGCTGTGGGGGGCGGAAGGCAAGAGACACTCGATGCATTGTGGAGCAAATCAAAGCTGCCTTCATCCTGCTTGTGTACTGCTAATATGCTGCATGTCAAACGGTCAAACTCGGAGGAATGCGCAGTTATATATCAATAGCGGGGTAATTAGATTAACAAATTATTATGGTATGGGAAAAAACAAGGGCAAGGAAATGAGTCTATGAGATCAGCCAAAATGGGTTTATTTCCACAATTATGAGCTCAGCATTCCTCCTCAAAATGCAAACCAACTGTGGCCTTTAATTTCCTGTCGGTCTCAATTAAAACTTAAAACTATCCCAGCTGTTTTAATTTCAGAAGGGGCGGCACGGTGGCGCAGTGGTAGAGTTGCTGCCTCACAGCGCCAGAGACCCGGGTTCCATCCGACCTACGGGTTCATGTCTGTACGGAGTTTGTACGTTTCTGCCCGTGGGTTTTCTCCGGGTGCTCTGGTTTCCTCCCACACTCCAAAGACGTGCGGGTCTGCTGGCAACTCTGGAGTAACTTCAGCGGGTCACGCAACATCTCTGGAGAAAAGGGACATGGGACAAGGGATTAGCATCCAGAGATGCTAATTTGCCAATTAATTGGCTTCGTAGAAAAATTCAATTTGTCGTGTGTGTGTGTGTGTGTGTGTGTGTGTGTGTGTGTGTGTGTGTGTGTGTGTGTGTGTGTGTGTGTGTGTGTGTGTGTGTGTGTGTGTGTGGGGTGTGTGGGGTGTGTGGTGTGTGTGGTGTGTGTGGTGTGTGTGTGTGTGGGTGGTGTGGGTGGTGTGGGTGTGTGTGTGGGTGGTGTGGGTGTGGGTGGTGTGTGTGTGTGTATGGTGTGTGGTGTATGGTGTGGGGTGTGGGGTGTGTGTGGGGTAGTGTGTGTGTGGGTGGTGTGTGTGTGTGTATGGTGTGTGGTGTGGGGTGTGGGGTGTGGGGTGTGTGTGGGTAGTGTGTGTGTGGGTGGTGTGTGTGTGTATGGTGTGTGGTGTGGGTGTGTGTGTGGGGTGCGGGTGTGTGTGGGGTGTGTGTGGGGTGTGCGTGGGTGGTGTGGGGTGTGCGTGGGGTGTGCGCGTGTGGTGTGCGCGTGTGGTTGTGCGCGTGTGGTGTGCGCGTGGTGTGCGCGGTGTGTGTGTGTGTGTGCGTGCGTGGGATAAGGGCCTGTCCCCACTTGGCGATTTTGACGGTGACTGCCGGCATTATTGACTGACGTATGAGGTCGCCGAAAAATTTGCGGCACGATGCCGGTGTTTTTTCAAGTGTCGCAACATTTCTCTTGTCGCCGTTGCATTTTGAAATGTTCAAAATCCATTGGCAACACTGACATGACGCCTGCAGTCACCGGAAAAAAAAAAAGAAAAAAAAAGGCAAGTGGGACAGACCCTTTAGTGTCAGAGTGCGGGGATCAGATTGCTGGTTGGCGCGGAATGGATGGGCTGAAGGGCCTGATTTCGGGGCTGTATCTCTAAACTAAAAAAAACTGTGCCTTTAATACTTGTCAGTCTTAATTAAAACTAAAACTATCCCAGCTGGTTTCATTGCAGACGGGTTTTTGAGGTGGGTGGGGGAAGTAATTTAATAATTTGACTTTTGAAATGCAGATGAGGCCCGGTATTGAACCCACCGCTGAATCTGGAAAAACCACTTATCGGCGGTGGAGTGGGAGATGATAGTTGAGGCCATCGCTAGAGACTGCAAGGGCGCACATGGCCTGGATAAAGTTATATTTGGAGGCGTGCAGTGCAGTCAGACCCGAGAACATCAAAAGATACGACTTCATCTTTATTTCTCGGGTGGAGATTAAAATATACGAGCTTTCTATGACCCAGATTAGTTAAAAAGTATAAATTGTAAACAGGCCTTTGATTTAGTCAAAAGGAAATCTCCTCCTGCTCGTTCCATGCAGGCTGTGGAATGCGACAACTTTACTTTACTCTAGTCTCGTTTAGCTGACTGCGGGGAATGGAGGGATGCGTATCACGTGCAGGCAGAGATCAGTTTAACTTGGCATCATGTACAGCAGGGACATTGTGGGCTGAAGGGCCTGCTCCGGTGCTGCACTGTTTGATTGCTTTAGAGATACAGCGGGGAAACAGGCCTTTGGGCCCACGGGTCCATGCCGACCAGCGATCTCTGCACACTAAAGGGGTTGTCCCACTCTCACGACCTCTGCCGAGTTTGCCCTCGACTCATAGACACATAGAAAATAAGTGCAGGAGTAGAGGCCATTCGGCCCTTCGAGCCTGCACCGCCATTCAATATGATCATGGCTGATCATCCAACTCAGTATCCTGTACCTGCCTTCTCTCCATACCCCCTGATCCCTTTAGCCACAAGGGCCACATCCAACTCCCTCTTAAATATAGCCAACTGGCCTCAACTATCTCCTGTGGCAGAAAATTCCAGAGACTCACCACTCTGTGTGAAAAATGTTTTCCTCATCTCGGTCCTAAAGTAATTCCCCCTTATCCTTAAACTGTGACCCCTTGTTCTGGACCTCCCCAACATCGGAAAAAAATCTTCCTGCATCTAGCCTGTCCAAACCCTTAAGATTTTTTTAAGTTTCTATAAGATCCCCCCTCAATCTTCGAAATTCTAGCAAGTACAAGCAGAGTCTATACAGTCTTTCCTCATATGGAAGTCCTGACATCCCAGGAATCAGTCGGGTGAACCTTCTCTGTACCCCCTCTATGGCAAGAATGTCTTTCCTCAGATTTGGAGAACAAAACTGTACGCAATACTCCAGGTGTGGTCTCACCAAGACCCTGTACAACTGCAGTAGAACCTCTCTGCTCCTACACTCAAATCCTTTTGCTATGAATGCCAACATACCATTCGCTTTCTTCACAGCCTGCTGCACCTGCATGCCTACTTTCAATGACTGGTGTACCATGACACCCAGGTCTCGCTGCATCTCCCCTTTTCCTAATCGGCCACCATTCAGTCAATAGTCTACCCTCTTGTTTTTGCTACCAAAGTGGATAGATAACCTCACATTTTTCCACATTATACTGCATCTGCCATGCATTTTCCCCACTCACCCAGCCTATCCAAGTCACCTTGCAGCCTCCTCACAGCTAACACCCCCCCCCCAGCTTCGTGTCATCCGCAAACTTGGAGATGTTACTCGCAGCATGGTCGTTACGAGGTCGTAGGTAGGTTGTGATGCTAGTCGTAGGTACTCGTGGCATCAAGTAGGTCGGGCCGTTTTTTCTAACCTGATCAAAAATGTCCTCGAGTAAAAAAGGTTGTGAATTAGGTCATGAAATGGGACGGGCCCTTTACTCTATCCTATACACACTAGGGACAGTTTACATTTCATACCAAGCCAATTAACCCACAAACCTGTACATCTTTGGTGGGAGGAAACCAAAGATCTCGGAGAAAACCCACATGGTCACGGGAGGACATACAAACTCCATACAGACAGCACCCATATTCAGGATGGAAGCCGGGTCTCTGGCGCTGTGAGGCAGCAACTCTACCGCTGCGCCACTGTGTATTACGATGAAGCTGATAACTAGAAGGCTTAGGCCTTGTATTCGTGATTTACACTGCGCGGGAATCTAAAGTTTGCATACATGGACTGAGATATTGTGAATGGGTTTGATCTCGTGATGCTGTTTTTACCTTGCAGGACGAGCAAGGGAATATTCGATGGATTCCTAGTGGATTATTTGACAAGGAAAGATAGTCATACAGCATCAAAACAGGCCCTTCGGCCCAACTTGCCCTCAACGACCAACATGTCCCATCTACACTAGTCCCAACTGCCCGCGTTCGGTCCATATCCCTCCAAACTTGTCCTATCCACACACCTGTCTAAATGCTTCTTAAACGTTGGGATAGTTCAGCATAAACTATCTCAATAGACAATAGGTGCAGGAGTAGGCCATTCTGCCCTTCGAGCCAGCACCGCCATTCATTGTGATCATGGCTGATCGTCCACAATCAGTACCCGGTTCCTGCCTTCTCCCCATATCCCTTGACCACGCTATCTTTAAGAGCTCCATCTAACTCCCTCTTTAAAGCATCCAGAGAATTGGCCTCCACCTCCTCTGGCAGTTCATTCCATACATCCACCTGCATCTGCATTATGTGAAAAAGTCACCCCTCAGATCTTTTCCCCTTCATCGTAAACCTGTGTCCTCTGGTCCTCGATTCCCCTGCTCTGGCCAAGGGACACGGTGCATCTCCACGATCTATTCCTCTCATGATTTTGTACAAATCCTCTACAAGATCACCCCTCAGCCTCGTGTGCTCCAAGGAGTCCCAGCCTGTTCATCCTCTCCCCACAGTTCAGGCCTTCGAGTCCTGGCAACATCCTTGTAAATCTTCTCTGTAAACTTTCCAGCTTGACAACATCTTTGCCATAACATGGTGCCCAGAAATGAAAATACACCAAATGCTACCTCACCAACATCTTGTCTAACTGCAACTCTAACGGAGCGCCCGATCACCGGCTACGGGAGCCAAGAGCCAAGTCTAAAATCACCAACCTGAATGACTACCGCCCGGTTGCCCTAACTCCAATACCTTATGAAGTGCTTTGAAAGGCTGGTCCTCTCCCGCATCAAATCCAGCATCCCTGGACTCTCATCAATTTGCATACAGGGCAAATAGACCCACAGAGGATGCCATCTCTGAGGCTCTTCACACTGTCCTGACCCATCTGGAAAGACAGGGCACCTACGTGAGGATGCTCTTCATTGACTATAGCTCTGCCTTCAATACGGTCATCCCCACCAAGCTCACCACCAAACTCCACCAGCTAGGCCTCAGCTCACTGATATGCGATTGGATCCTGAACTTTCTGACGGAGCGACCGCAGGCAGCGAGACTGGGGCCGCACCTGTCCTCCACTATCACCCTGAGCACCGGCACACCACAGGGCTGTGTACTGAGCCCCATGCTCTACTCCCTCTTCACCCACGACTGTGTCCCTGCATTTGACACCAACACCATTGTCAAGTTTGCAGACGACACAACGGTGATTGGGCTGATCACCGACGGTGACGAAACAAACTATAGAGCGGAGGTGCAGAAACCTGACGGACTGGTGCTCACGGAACAACTTGACACTAAACACCTCCAAGACCAAGGAGCTGATTATCGACTTCAGGAGGTCGCAGAATGGGGAATACGCCCCAATCTCCATCTACGGGGACAGTGTGGAAAGAGTGTCCAGCTTCACGTTTCTGGGCACTCACATCTCAGAGGACCTCACATGGTCCACCAACACCGCTGCGCTGGTCAAAAAGGCACAGCAACGACTGTTCTTCCTAAGAACATTGAAACGGACTGGTCTGCCCCAACAGCTGCTGACGACCTTCTACCGCTGCACCACAGAGAGCATACTAACGTGTGGCATCTCTGTGTGGTATCTCAGCTGCACGGAGGCGGAGAGGAGAGCTCTTCAGCGCGTCGTCCACAGAGCGCAAAAGATAATTGGGACACCGCTACCAGCCTTGGAGGGCATCTACCACACACGGTGCCTCAGGAAGGCCGTCAGCATCCATAAAGTCTCCTCTCACCCTTGTAATGGACTGTTCGAACTACTCCCTTCCGGCAGACCTTACAAGGCCTTCTACGCCCGCACCTCCAGACTCAGGAACAGCTTCATTCCCAGAGCTACAGCGGCTCTGAACCGACCCTGCTGAGTGCCCCCCACCCCCATGGACTGTCTCCCTTGGATGGTCACGTCGCAGACACATCTGCACTTTAATCTGTTTTTATGTTTTACTGTTCAACTGTTCTTTTTACAAATCTTGTTCACGGGATATCTAAACCTAAATGTTATTAGTCGTTTAGGTTATGACATCGGATGGAAGTTGCAAACCAAATCTCGTTGCACTTATGTGTAATGACAATAAAATATATTATTATTATTATTATTATTAGATCACCCTGTCAACGGAAGGTTCGAGGGCCCCCGACTGCAGGAGGACAAAGAAGGGAAGAGATTTAATTTTTTTTTCGCCTTCCATCACAGTGAGGAATGTGGAGAAGACACTGTGGTGGATGTCTAAGGTTAAAATCGCCGAACACCTCCGCTCGGCCCGCATTAACCAACCTGATCTCCCGGTGGCTCAGCACTTCAACTCCCCCTCCCATTCTGAATCCAACCTCTGTGTCTTGGGCGCCTCCAGGGCCAGAGTGAGCACCACCGGAAATTGGAGGAGGAGCACCAGCACCTTGAGGCAGTCTGCACCCTAGCAGCATAAGCATTGACTTCTCCAATTTCCGGTAGCCCTTGCTGTCTCCTCCCCTTCTCAGCTCTCCCTCAGCCCTCGGGCTCCTCCTCTTCCTTTTCCCTTTCTTCTCCCCACCCCACATCAGTCTGAAGAAGGGTTTCGGCCCAAAACATTGCCCATTTCCTTCGCTCCCTGGATGCTGCTGCACCCGCTGAGTTTCTCCAACACTTTTGTCTACCAATGTGTTTTGTGTATTCTGTTGCTTTTTATTGGTATGACTGTATGGCAAATCCAATTCCTTGTATGTTGCAAAACATACTTGGCTAATAAAGTATGATTATGATTATGACCTCCCAACTTCTATACTCAAACAGATTGGGACCAATACTCCAACTACAGTAATTCTATTCAGCTCAAACTGAAGCAGCCAACATTGTTAGGGGTTTTGAAACAGAAAGAAGTGTTTCCACTGGTTGGGGAATATAAGAAACAGTACAGAGACTCACAACTTGGCCACAAAACAGATGTTGAGAACAGATGTCGTCAGAGGAAGGGTAATCTTTACAATTTTGAGTCCAGTGAGCTTTCAAAGCCAAGATATTATTTTCAATGGAGACACAAATAACTGCAGGTTTAAAAAAAAGGACACAAAGTGCTGGAGTAACTCAGCGGGTCAGGCAACATCTCTGGAGATAGCGGAGCCAGGAGATATGGGGAGAAGGCAGGAACGAGGCACTGATTGGGGATGATCAGCCGTGACCACATTGAAAGGTGGTGCTGGCTCCTGCACCTATTGTCTATTGAGAACATGGATAGGGTATCGACCTGAAACATTATCTATTCCAAGTTCCTGTTCCGCATGCTATGCATTGAGTTGCACGATGCACAGGTGCAATGGATCCTGTTGCAGGAAGGAACTGCAGCTGCTGGTTTAAATCGAAGACAAGACACAAAGTGCTGGAGTGACTCAGCGGGACAGGCAGCATCCCTGGTGGGAAGGAACGGGCGACATTTCGGCTCGAGATGCTTCTTCAGAACGAGAGCGTGGAGAGAGGGAGTCTGGAGATATGAAGTGACAGGGTGTGATTGTCCATCAATAAAAGATCCAACTGAAAGTCACGATTTTTTCTCGGCGACTGCCGGCATCATTGACCGACGTATCAACTCCCCGAAACAGTCGCGGCGTCCTCAAGTGTCGTAACATTTTTTTTGTTGCCGCCTGGATTTTGAAATGTTCAACATCTTTTGGCCACCCTGATATGATGCCGGCAGTCGCTGAAAAAAATCGGTAAGTGGGACAGGCCCTTAACACTGTCCTACACACATTGGGGACAATTTACATTTATACCAAGCCAATTAACCTACAAACCTGTACGTCTTTGGACCGCTGGCCGGGACGGACTCGGTGGGCCGAAGGGCCAGTTTCCACGCTGTATCTGCAAAGTAAAAGTTTGAAGACCAGGGGGCTGACAACAGGATGACGATAGATTCAATCATTGTCATCGAGACACACTGGCCACGTCTCATGGCAGAAGAGCAAGCGGCCTTTGGAGAAAGCTAAGCTTCATTGCGATTGGCCTTCCTGTTTAGTTTGGCAGAGTTCCTGCTCGAGAGAGAGAGAGATGCGGCTTTGGAAACATCCACTTCTGAATAGCCTCTTGCACACAATGGAATTAAAATTAAAAAAAAAAAAAACGTGAAGCAAGCTGGTGCAAGATTACTTGCACATCTGCAAGCTATTTACTGAAGCCAGCGATCCGAGACCAACGATAAATTGTGTGATCGCATCAGTGTAATTTTCCCACAATTGCTCAGGGCCTCAACAGGCCAACCCTTGTAAATATATTCTCCCACCCGACAACAAAAAGGTCACTAATTGGGCACAATGAAGGAACGCAAACTATTTAAGGATTTCCAAGCATTTCCTCCCGTTGGGGGTGAGGTAGGTTGGAGCAGGAGAACAGGAGGAATAAAGAAGGTGGGCCCAAAATGCTGGAGTAACTCAGCAGGACAGGCAGCATCCCTGAGGCAGCAGCATCTCTGGAAAGAAGGAATAGGTGGTTACGGCCCGAGGCCCTTCTTCAGACTACGGGTCAGGGGAGAAGGGGGCACACAGAGACAGGGAAGGGCAAGGTGTGAAAATGCGGGATCAAAGGGGACGTAGATCAGAGAAAACTTAGAATAGTTCATTATTAGCATGGGGAAGCATATAAAGATACAGTTTAATCGGGACACTCAGACTAGTCGGGGAACTGGGATGGGGGAGGGATGGAGAGAGAGGGAAAGCAAGGGTTGCTTGAAATTAGAGAAGTCAATGTTCACACCACAGGGGTGTAAGCTGTCCAAGCGAAATATGAGGTGCTGTTCCTCCAATTTGCGTTGGGCCTCACTCTGACAGTCTGGAACTCATTGCCACAGGAGGCAGTTGAATGGATATTTTTTTAAGACAGAGTTTATTAGATTCTTGATTAATACGGGCGTCAGGGGTTATGGGGAGAAGGCAGGAGAATGGGGTTGAGAGGGAAAGATAGATCAGCCATGATTGAATGCAAGAGGAGGCCTGATGGGCCGAATGGCCTAATTCTGCTCCTATAAGAAATTATCGATCCTCCTGTTATTGAGCTACTGAGTTTAGTTTATTGTCACATGTACCGAGGTACAGTGAGGTATTTTGTTGCGTGCTAACCAGTCAGTGGAAAGGTAATACATGATTACAATCGAGCAGGTTACAGTGTATAGTATTCACTGGAGTTTAGATGGATGAGGGGGGATCTTATAGAAACATATAAAATTATAAAAGGACTGGACAAGGTAGATGCAGGAAAAATGTTCCCAATGTTGGGCGAGTCCAGAACCAGGGGCCGCAGTCTTAGAATAAAGGGGAGGTCATTTAAGACGGTGCTGACTTCTTGCAAACAAACCCCCAAATATACTAAAGATAGACACAGGAAGCTGGAGCAACTCAGTGGATCAGACAGCATAGCATCTCTGGAGAGAAGGAAATAGGTGACGTTTCGGGTCGAAGCTCTTCTTGGGTGTGAAGAAGGGCCTCGACTCGAAACGCCACCTACTGCTTCTTTCCAGAGATGCTGTCTGACCAGCTTTTTGTGTCTGTCTTTGGTTTAAACCAGCATCTGAAGTTCCTTCCTCCCCAAAATGTACTAAACACCAATCCATGCAAGCAAATCAACTTTGTGGTTAGGCATTGGAACAGCAACTTTTCAACTTCAAACACACCACAACGGGAGGATCCAAACAAACCTCTGTGATCATACATGAAGCAGCAGAGATATAGAGCTCCAATTGTCTGCATAAGCACATATTCCATGAAAAGCAAAAAAAAACTACCCAGTACTTTGTGATGTACAGTCTCTTGCCCAGAGTAGGGGAATCAAGGACCAGAGAACATAGGTACAATGTGAAGGGGAAGAGATTTAATAGGAATCTGAGGGCTAACTTTTTCACACAAAGGGTGGTGGGTGTGTGGAACAAGCTGCCAGAGGAGGTAGTTGAGGCTGGGACTATCCCAATGTTTAAGAAACAGTTAGACAAAAATGCTGGAGAAACTCAGCGGGTGCGGCAGCATCTATGGAGCAATGAAAATAGGCAACGTTTCGGGCTGAAACCCTTCTTCAGACTGATGAAACAGTTAGACAGGTACATGGATCGGATAGGTTTGGAGGGATATGGACCAAGCTTGGGCAAGTGGGACTAGTGTAGCTGGGACGTGTTGACCGGTGTGGGCAAGTTGGGCCGAAGGTTGTATGACCTTGTAACTCTACATCTGCCCATTGTTCTATTTCCACAAAAACCATTAACCCATTTCAAATGAAAACCACTTTGCTGGGCGACACGGTGGCGTTGCGGTAGAGTTGCGGCCTCACAACGCCAGAGATCCGAGTTCGATCCCGACGACGGGTGCTGTCTGTACGGAGTTTGTACGTTCTCCCCGTGGCCTTGCGTGGGTTTTCCCCAGGGTTCCTCGGTTTCCTCCCACGCTCCAAAGACGTGCAGGTTTGTAGTTTAACTGGCTTGGTGAATGTGTAAATTGTCCCTAGTGTGTGTAGGGTAGTGTTAATGTGCGGGGATCGCTGGTCGGCGCGGGCTGGGTGGGCCCAAGGGCCTGTTCCCGCGCCGTATCTCTAAACTAAACTAACAATTAAAACCAATTTCTTAGTCATGGAGCCACCAAACAGGCCCTTCGGCCCAACTGCTCCATGCTAACCAACATGCCCATCCACACTTGTCCCTCTTTCATGCATTTGGCCCACATCCATCTTAACCTTTCCTATCCCTGTCCCTGTCCAAGTGTCCTTAAAATGCTGTTATAGTCACAACGTCATATACAGCACAGAAACAGGCCCTTCGGCCCAACTTGCCCATGGCAACCAAGATGCATCTACACGAATCCCACGCCTGCATTTGGCCCATACCCCTCTAAACCCTTCCTATCCATGTACCTTTTAAATATTGTTATAGCACCTATCTCAACTACCTCCTATGGTAGCTACACCCACCACCCTCGGTGTAAAAAAGGTTTCCCCTCAGGTATATATACATTTCCTCCTTCACAGCCCAATGACCTCCATTTCTTGATTTCCCCTATCCTTGGTAAAAGACTGTACAATTCCCCCTCATGTTTTTATACGCCTCTATAAAACCACCCCATCCCCCCGAGCTGCAGGCCATTGAGTCCCAGCCTGCTCGACCTCTCCCTGTAGCTCAGGCCCTCAAGTCCTGGCAACACCCTCGTAAATCTTCTCTGCTCCCATTTACTTTCAAAAATATTGCTAAAAAAAGCTAAAAGCTGCAACCATTAAATATCCCGCTCACAAAATGGAAGGGGGGGGGGGAAAAATAGGCCTAAATTTACCACGGGTGCGAGAAATGTTACAAGCACGACACGGCGCGGTGGCGCAGCGGTAGAATCGCTGCCTCACAGCGCCGGAGACCCGGGTTCGATCCCGACTACGGGTGCCGTCTGTCCGGAGTTTGTACGTTCTCCCTGCAGAGCTTTTCTTCAAGAACTTCAATTTCCTCCCACACTCCAAAGGCGTGCAGGTTTATCGGCTTGGTGCAAATGTAAAAATTGCCCCTAGTGTGCGCGGGATGGCGTTAATGTGCGTGGGCAGAAGGGCCTGTTTCCGCGTGCTGTAGCTCTAAACTAAAAGTTTAAATTGTTTTTTTGAATTAAAAAGGTGAAAAGTTTTAACACAAACTTTTGAAAGTTAACAAGAAAACAGTCAACATTTTCAAACAAAAAAAGGCACGATTGTTTCTCTGCAGGTTATAAAATTCTCTTTGCTTGGCAAGGGTGGGGAAAGCAGGCTAATGTCTAGATTGATGCACCCTGAACCATTTCTGTTCTGTAGTATTTTACAAGCCTCCAACATTCCAACTCTGGAAATCCCACTGTTTTGGTCTGTAAAACTTTATTTTCCGAATAAAACTGGAAAACGCAAGCAGACGCGTGGGAGGAAATAAGGGAAAATGGAAGGGAATGAGAAAACAGCAGTTTAACACATAGTTTAGCGATAAAACGGAAAGGCACATAGTGCTGGAGTCAGGCAGCATCTCTGGAGAACATGGAGACATAGAGCATCATCTCTGGAGGGAAGGAGGAATGGGCGACGTTTCGGGTCGAGACCCTTCTTCAGACTGATGTCAGGAGAGGGGGCGGGACAAAGATAGTATGCAGTCGGAGACAGTAACGCCCCTGTCCCACGATGCAAGCTCTCCCGAGATTTAAATCAAACTCGTGGTACTTCATCACGAGTATTTTTTTACTCTTGGATATTTTTCACGGTGTCGAAAAAACTTCACGAGTTACCGGGTTTCCCCAGTACCTGCCGTTAGCATTACGAGCCGCTGCAAGACATCCACGAGCTCCGACATACCCGCTACGTACATTCTACATGCTTACCACGAGTTTGATTTTTTTTTTTAAACTCGGGAGAACTCTTTGGGTAAACTCGCATCGTGGGACAGGGGCTTAAGACTAGTGGGAGAAGTGGGAAGGGGAAGGGGATGGAGGGAGAAAGCAAGGGCTATCTGAAGTTAGAGAAGTCAATGTTCATACCGCCGGGGTGTAAACTACCCAAGCAAAATATGAGGCGCTGTTCCTCCTCCAATTTGCACTGGGCCTCACTCTGACAATGGAGGAGGCCCAGGACAGGAAGGTCAGATTGGGAATGGGAGGGGGAGTTGAAGTGCTGAGCCACCGGGAGATCAGGGAGGTTAAGAATCACAAAATGCTGGAGTAACGCAGCAGGTGAGGCAGCATATCACATCTTAACCTGCCTGAAGAGGTAGGTTAAGAGGTCATAGTATGAAGAAGTGACCCCAACAGAAACATCGCCCATTCTTTATCTCCACAGATGATGCCAGACCCGCCAAGTTACTCCAGCTCTTTGTGTCTATCTTTAACATTTACAAGACTCGTGGATAGGTAGACAGGCATAAAATGCTGGAGTGACAATCAGTGTGTCAGGCAGCATCTGTGGAAACAAGGAACTGGCGACCTTTTGGGTCGAGACCCTTCTTTTGGACAGATATGCGGATATGAGCGGTTAGAAACATATAAATAGGTGCAGGAGTAGGCCATTCGGCCCTTCGAGCCTGCACCGCCATTCAATATGATCATGGCTGATCATCCAACTGTATCCCGTACCTGCCTTCTCTCCATACCCCCTGATCCCTTCAGCCACAGGGGCCACATCCAACTCCCTCTTAAATGTAGCCAATGAACAGGTCTCAACTACCCTCTGTGGCAGAGAATTCCACAGACTCACCACCCTCTGTGTGAATTTTTTTTTCTCATCTCGGTCCTAAAAGACTTCCCCCTTATCCTTGAACTGTGACCCCTTGCTCTGGACTTCCCCAACATCGGGAACAATCTTCTTGCATCTAGCCTGTCCAACCCCTTAAGAATTTTGTAAGTTTCTATAAGATCCACCCTCAATCTTCTAAATTCCAGCGAGTACAAGCCAAGTCTATCCTGTATTTCTTTATATGAAAGTCCTGCCATCCCAGGAATCAGTCTGGTGAACCTTCTCTGTACTCCCCCTATGGCAAGAATGTCTTTCCTCAGATTAGGAGACCAAAACTGTACGCAATACTCCAGGTGTGGTCTCACCAAGGCCCTGTCCAACTGCAGTAGAACCTCCCTGCTCCTATACTAGGTTTAGAGGGATATGGGCCAAACACAGGGAGGTGGGGCTCGTGTAGACGGGGCATCTTGGTTGGCATGGGCAGGTTGGGCCAGAGAGTACGGTGGAGCAGCAGTAGACTTGCAGTCCTACAGCGCCAGTGACCCGGCTTCGATCCCGACTACGGGGCCTGTCTGTACGGAGTTTGCCTGTTCTAACTGTGACCTGCGTGGGTTTTCACCAAGATCTTCAGTTTCATAGGTTAGTTGGCTGGGTATAAATGTAAATTGTCCCTAGTATGTGTAGAAAAGTGTTAGTGTGCGGGGATCGCTGGTCGGTGTGGGCTCGGTGGGCCGAAGGGCCCATTTCCACGCTGTATCCCCAAACTACACTACTGTTCTATATTCGAAATATTGGGGGAAAAAAATCTTATAATCTGAACAATTTCTGAAGTACAGTGAAGTGTAATTACATTTTATTTACACACAAAGATACGACATTAAATGTTGGAGTAAGCGGGTCAGGTACCATCTCTGGAGAACATGGATAAATGATGTTCAAAGAAGGGCCCCAACCCGAAACGTCACCTATGGATCTTATCCAGAGCAAGGGAATTTGCCCAGAGTTGGGGAATCAAGGACCAGAGGACATAGGTTTCCTGTGATGGGAGAAAAGATTTAATAGGAATCTGAGTGGTAACTATTTTCAAAAAAAGGGTGGTGGGTGTATGGAACGAGCTGCCAGAGGAGGTAGTTGAGGCTGGGACTCTCCCAACGTTTAAGAAACCATTGGACAGGTACATGGATTGGACAGGTTTGGAGGGATATGGGCCAAACATGAGCAGGTGGGACCAGTGTAGCTGGGACATGTTGGCAGGCGAGGGCAAGTTGGGCTGAAGGGCCTGATTCCAGGCTGTATCACTCTATGACTCTGATCAGTCAGGGAGTATGGGGAGAAAGCAGGAAAATGAGAGGGAGAGATAGATCAGCCATGATTGAACGACTTGAAGGGCCAAATGGCCTCATTCTACTCCCATCACTTATGATATTATGACTCCAGAGATGCTGCCTGACCTGCCGAGTTCCTCCAGCATCTTGTGTCTATTTTTTGGTATTAAACCAGCGTCTGCAGTTCCCCATTGCTACATGTTTATTTACACAAGAGTTCTCTTTTGGAACAATCGAAGTAAGATTTCTTTACAAAACGTTCAGACACCAAGAGACAACCGGTGGCAACACTGTTGCAGGTCTATCGGCTTATTGCAAATATGATTTTAATGACATAAAATGCAACACGTCTAAAGAGTGAATGCGTACGTGTTAAAGATTCAGCGTTCAGCTCATTAGCTCTGCTGAGTGTACAATAGGCAGTAGGTGCAGGAGTAGGCCATTCGGCCCTTCGAGCCAGCACCGCCATTCAATATGACCATGGCTGATCATCCCCAATCAGTACCCCGTTCCTGCCTTCTCCCCATATCCCCTGACTCCGCTATCTTTAAGATCCCTATCTAGCTCTCTCTTGAAAGTATCCTCCGCCCTCTGAGGCAGGGAATTCCACAGACTCACAACTCTGTGTGAAAAAGTGTTTCCTCGTCTCCGTTCTAAATGGCTTACCCCTTATTCTTAAACTGTGGCCCCTGGTTCTGGACTCCCCCAACATCGGGAACATGTTTTCCTGCCTCTAGCGTGTCCAAACCCTTCATAATCTTATATGTTTCAACGTATACAAAAATCATGAGAGGAATTGACAAGAGTGTCTTTCCCAGAGTAGGGAAATCAAGAACCAGAGGACATAGATTTAAAGTGAGGGGGGAAAAGATTTAATAGGAATCTGAAGGGCAACTTCTTCAGACAAAGGGTGGTGAGTGTAAGGAAACATAGAAACATAGAAATTAGGTGCAGGAGTAGGCATTCAGCCCTTCGAGCCTGCACCGCCATTCAATATGATCATGGCTGATCATCCAACTCAGTATCCCGTACCTGCCTTCTCTCCATACCCCGATCCCTTTAGCCACAAGGGCCACATCCAACTCACTCTTAAATATAGCCAATGAACTGGCCTCAACTACCCTCTGTGACAGAGTGAACTGCCAGAGGAGGGAGGTACTATTGCAACTTTTAAGAAACATTTATACAGGTGCACGGATAGGACAGGATTAAAGGGATATGGACCAAACACAGGCAGGTGGGACAAGTGTAGATGGGACATGCTGAAGGGCCTGTTTCCACACTGTACAGCTCTATGAAATGTAGGAAGGAACTGCAGATGCTGGTTTACTCCGAAGATAGACACAAAATGCTGGAGTAACTCAGCGGGTCAGGCAGCATTTTCTCCAGTTTTCTCCAGGGGCAAGACATGTGGAACAGAGATGAGGAAAAGCTTTTTCACCCAGAGAGTTGTGGAATTCTGTGGAATTCTCTGCCTCAGAGGGACGTGGAGGCCTGTTCTCTGGATACTTTCAAGAGAGAGCTAGATAGGGCTCTTAAAAATAGCGGAGTCAGGGGATAGCGGGAGAAGGCAGGAACGGGGTACTGATTGGGGATGATCAGCCATGATCACATTGAATAGTGGTGCTGGTTCGAAGGGCCGAATGGCCTACTCCTGCACCTATTGTCTATTGCCAGACCTGTTGGGTTACTCCTGCCTTTTTGTGTCTATCTTTGACTCGATGAAATAGCTGTTCTGGATAATGCTCCATCCAGAACAAATATGTAACTTAACTTTGAATTCTGTCGGCAGGAACTGCAGATGCTGGCTTAGACCGTAGACACAAAATGTTGGAGTAACGCAGCGGGACAGGCAGCCACTCGGGAGAGGAGGAATGGGTGAAGTTTCGGGTTGGGGAACCCAGAAGAAGGGTCTCGACCCTGAATCGTCCGTTACCCATTCCTCCTCTCCAGAGTTGCTTGCTCGCGCTCTGTCCCGCTGAGTGACTCCAGCATGTTGTGTCCATCTGCACTCGAAACTCACTGGGACTGTTTACTTGGATGGTTTTGTGTGGAGGATCATTCAGCGAGCTTCAAGTTGAATGAAAGAGCAAACTCGTAACTAGTTGTAACGTGTACACTCCACACAAGTGTAGGTTGGCTGCCTTGTCCGTTCAACAATGCAATCTTTCATTCAATTGTAATATTTCTTCTGTTCGATTGCAACATTCCTTCAATTGCAAATACAATTGCTACGCTGCAGATATTGCATTTCGTTGCGTTGTAGAGATTGCGTTTACTGCATTTTAAAATGACAACTCTGCATTTAAACTTTTTTAAGCTAGATAACAATGTCTAAAAAGATGCAGTTGAATGAAAGAGTGGAGGGCTAGGCTGCATTTGCACACGTCTACGGCTTTGCAATTTAATAATCGTGCTTTTTTTTACATAAAAGGGCGAATAAGAACGTGCTTAAAAATCACACACGCCATCTAAAGGACTTGCAAAGTCACTTCAACGGAATATCCCACCTGCACAGAAACTTTTGTGAGTGTGTGAGTGAGAGTGTGTGTGTGTGAGAGTGTGTGTGAGAGTGAGTGTATGAGAGTGTGTGTGTGAGAGAGTGTGTGAGAGAGTGTGTGTGTGTGAGAGTGTGTGTGTGAGAGTGTGTGTGTGTGTGTGTGAGTGAGTGAGTGTGTGAGTGTGAGAGCATGTGAGAGAGTGAGTGTATGAGAATGTGTGTGTGAGAGAGTGTGTGTGAGTGAGTGTGTGTGAGTGAGTGAGTGTGAGTGAGTGTGTGTGAGTGAGTGAGTGTGTGTGAGTGAGTGAGTGTGAGTGAGTGTGAGTGAGAGAGTGTGAGAGAGTGTGTGTGTGTGTGAGAGAGTGTGTGTGAGTGAGTGTGTGTGAGAGTGTGAGTGAGTGTGTGTGTGAGTGTGAGTGTGAGTGTGTGAGTGAGTCGTTTCTTTTCATCTCTTACTTCCGGAGATTAATACATACTCAGTTTCTCCCTAACAGGCAGGTTTGATCCTCGCTTAGGGAGAAGTCATTTCCTGCAAATCTCACTCTTTGCACAGCCCCGGGGCAGTGAGTGCGGTGAGTTTTGGTTCGGGGGGATTAAAAGAACTCGGCATTCCCGCAAAAAAAAAACGCTATGCACATTGCACAAGGGTGCGTTTTGCAACGCATGCCAACCACCCCAGTGTTTGATTCCAACTCACTCAACCTTTCAATGCAATGTAATGCGACCTTGCAGGTCGGGGCATATTTTTTTAAAAAAAGCTCCCTACATAAAACCAACCAGAGATAAATCAAAATGCATGCACAAAAGTGTAGGTTGGCTGCCTTGTTCATTCAACAATGCAATCTTCAATTCAATGGCAATATTTCTTCTGTTCAATTGCAACATTCCTTCAATTGCAAATACATATTGCAATTGAAGGAATTGAAGGAACAAATGCATTTCGTGGCGTTATAGATATTGCGTTTACTGCATTTTTTTTTAAATGACAACTCTGCATTTGAACTTTTTTTTCTTGCAGGCAAGAGAGTGCGGAACGAGGCGAAATCATTCATAAATTCCGTCGGTGCAAATGCAATCTCTGGCGCTGGCTGCATGCATCTGTTCCTCCCGGTTTAAAAAGGATTTGCTCTGGCTGTGATCGAGTGACAAGTCTGTGTGTGTCTGTGTGTCTGTGTGTGTGTGTGTGTGTGCACAGGACTTACCAGCTCCCCGTTAGCCAGCGTGCAGAGACTGAGAGTCAGGAGTATCCAAGCGTTCTTCATGGTGTTTGCAGCTGTCTCCGGGTTTGCAAAATTTAAAAACAAATTAAAAAATTTTAAAAAAAAGAGGGGAGAGTGCGAGGCTGCAGAAACTCACGGGGCTGCAGATTCCCCCCCTTTGCTCCTCAGTTGCTGCAACAACAAAAAAAACCCTCACTGCACGGCAAACGCTCTCCTGTCTTCTTATTCTGGCTTCTGTTTCTTCTTCTTCTTCTTCTCCTCCAAGGAATATTCTTCCGCGGACTTTTATCCTCGCCCTCCTTATCTTTAAATTCCTCCTTCCCTGGGGTTCAAATGCAGATGCATTATTTTTTTGTGAAAGGAGAAGAAACTTTGCATTTCGGTGCAGGGAAAATTATATATATATATATTTTTTTTAAATGCAACAAATTGCAATGCAAAAAAAAAAAAAAACTGAAACGGTTGCTTTCCGTTCTCTGCAGATGGTCCCAAGTCCTTACCTAAACTCTTCTGGAAATAAGCTCCAAACGCTCCGGCTTTGGGGATTTATGTGTGTGTGTGTGTGTGGGGGGTGGGTGGAGAGGCTGCGAGGCTTTGATTGACAACAGCGGCCCCGGGACTGCAATGGGAGCGCCGCCCTATAGGCAGCAATGTGAAGCGAGCAGAGCCTTGCATGCAAGCACATCCACACACATATATACACATATACAGACAATAGGTGCATCAGCAGGCCATTCAGCCCTTCGAGCCAGCACCACCATTCAATGTGATCATGGCTGACCATCCACAATCAGTACCCCGTCCCTGCCTTCTCCCCATATCCCCCCATTTACCTTGATTCTGCTCGCCTTGCTTGCAAAATCTAACTCTCATAGAAACATAGACAATAGGTGCAGGAGCAGGCCATTCGGCCCTTCGAGCCTGCACCGCCATTCAATGTGATCATGGCTGATCATCCAACTCAGTATCCTGTACCTGCCTTCTCTCCATACCCCCTGATCCCTTCAGCCACAAGGGCCACATCCAACTCACTCTTAAATATGGCCAACGAACTGGCCTCAACTACCTTCTGTGGCAGAGAATTCCACAGATTCACCACTCTCTGTGTGAAAAACGATTTTCTCATCTCGGTCCTAAAAGACTTCCCCCTTATCCTTAAACATGGCTTACAATGGCTTGTTCCCTTTATCATCGATACATTTTTGCATATCTTTCATTCATTGTTCTTTATCTCGCCACATCACCGTCTATATCTCTCGTTTCCCTGATCCCTGACCAGTCTGAAGAAGGGTCTCGACCCGAAACGTCGCCTATCTCCTTCGCTCCTTAGATGCTGCTGCACCCGCTGAGTTTCTCCAGCCTTTTGTGTACCCCAGTCCCTGCCTTCTCCCCACATCCCCCCATATACCTTGATTCTGCTCGCCTTGCTTGCAAAATCTAACTCATAGAAACGTAGAAACATGGAAAATAGGTGCAGGAGTAGGCCACACGGCCCTTCGAGCCTGCACCGCCATTCAATATGATCATGGCTGATCATCCAACTCAGTATCCTGTACCTGCCTTCTCTCCATACCCCCTGATCCCTTTAGCCACGAGGGCCACATCTCACTCCCTCTTAAATATATCCAATGAACTGGCCTCAACTACCTTCTGTGGCAGATAATTCCACCACTCTCTGTGTGAAAAATGTTTTCCTCATTTCGGTCCTAAAGGAATTCCCCCTTATCCTTAGACTGTGACCCCTTGTTCTGGACTTCCCCAACATCGGGAACAATCTTCCTGCATCTAGCCTGTCCAACCCTTGGTTCTTGGTTCTTGGAACAGGCGGAGGACGATGGCTGACCTTAGTGGAACGTCACAACGGCTGCGAACCCCTTAAGAATTTTGTAAGTTTCTATAAGATTCCCCCCCTCAGTCTTCTAAATTCTAGCAAGTACAAGCCAAGTCTATCCAGTCTTTCCTCATATGAAAGTCCTGACATCCCAGGAATCAGTCTGGTGAACATTCTCTGTACCCCCTCTATGGCAAGAATGTATTTTCTCAGATTTGGAGACCAAAACTGTACGCAATACTCCAGGTGTGGTCTCACCAAGACCCTGTACAACTGCAGTAGAACCTCCCTGCTCTTGTACTCAAATCCTTTCGCTATGAATGCCAACATACCATTCGCTTTCTTCACAGCCTGCTGCACCTGCATGCCTACTTTCAATGACTGGTGTACCGTGACACCCACAGAGATGCCAAGTGTCCCGGATTCGCCGTATTTTGTCCCGGCGAAATAACCTTTTTACGGTGTTCCGGCAGCCAAACATGCTGTTACGGAACACCGCCGCGCCGGTGTTCCTCCCGTGGTGAACGCCGGTGCCATGTGCCCCCGGTTTGCCAGCCCGGCAGCTCGCAGCCACGCCCGGCCCAGAGCCCGGGCGGCGCTGACCCGCGCGATCAGCGGCACTTTCTTGCCGCCAGCCGGCCGTTCGCGGCAACCCCATCACCGGGCCTCCCCCCCCACCCCCACCCCCACCCAGTGCGCAGGCGCAGACCCGCCGGCAACCTTGCCAAGTGCGCATGTGCCGCACCCGCCCGCCGGCAGCCCGCTGATCTGCACCAGTGCGCAGGCGCATAGCCGCCGGCAACAACCCCAAGTGAGTATGTTACGGAGAGAAATGCATTTAACCCCATTTGTTACGGACAAATGGGTTGAATGTTACTGTGAACTAAATTTAGGGTTGGCATCTCTGCACCCAGTTCTCGTTGCATCTCCTTTTCCTAATTTGCCACTTAAGATAATAGTCTACCCTCCTGTTATTGCCACCAAAGTGGATAACCTCACATTTATCCACATTATACTGCATCTGCCATGCATTTGCCCACTCACCCAGCCTATCCAAGTCACCTTGCAGCCTCCTAGCATCCTCCTCACACCTAACACTGCCCCCCAGCTTAGTGTCATCCGCAATTTTGAATGCATCTTATGAGGCAGAGAATTCACAAATTCGTACCAAAGAGGCTGCAGATGCTGCAATCCTAAGCAAAGAAAATTTAAAAAGCAGTAATTTTTAGTTTAGTTTAGGTTTAGTTTCTTAGGCCCCCTTCGGTCATGGCTGACCATGGGTGTCTCCAGGGTTGGAGGACGCCTGTGCGTGACTTTGTTTAACGTGGGGAGACTGGTGCACAGACAGCCACCCCACGGTCCTTGACAGATCTGGGTCAGGATCCAGTGGCATGGAGTCCAAGACGACCGGAGACCCTTTTCTGCCGCAGCCTTCATCCGCCTTCCCAGCCGTTGTGACGCTCCACTAAGGTCAGCCATCGTCCTCCGCCTGTTCCACCGTTGAGGTCTTGGTTGGATCGCTCTTTGATTTGGTTTAGTTGAGAGATAAATAAGGAAACAGGCCCTTCGGCCCACCGGGTCCGTGCCGACCAGCGATCCCCGCACATTAACACTATCTTACACCCACTAGGGACAATTTATACATTTAGCAAGCCATCGAGCTACAAACCTGCACGTCTTTGGAGTGTGGGAGGAAACCGAAGATCTCGGAGGAAACCCACACAGGTCACGGGGAGAACTTACAAACTCCGTACAGACAGCACCCATAGTCGGGATCGAACCCGGGTCGGGATCGAATCCGGCGCTGCATTCGCTGAAAGGCAGCAACTCTACCGCTGCGCCACCGTGCCGTTTCTGAGGCAGAGAATTCCACAAATTCACACCAAAGGGCTGCAGATGCCGCAATCCTGAGCAAAACTTTAAAAAAAACTAAGCAGTAATGCAAAGAGGCTGCATAGGATAGGGTATTGACATGGATGGAGAACGGGTTGGCAGACAGGAAGCTAAGAATAGGAATTAACGGGTCCTTTTCAGAATGGCAGGCAGTGACTAGTGGGATGCCGCAAGAATTGGTGCTGGGACCCCAGTTATTTACAATATATGGTAACGATTTAGATGAGGGAATTAAATGTGACATGTCCAAGTGTGCGGATGATACAAAGCTGGGTGGCAGTGTGAGCCGCGAGGAGGATTATATGAGGCTGCAGGGTGACTTGGAAAGGTTGAGTGAAATGGGCAGATGCCTGGCCGATGCAGTATATAATGTGGATAAATGTGAGGTTATCCACTTTGGTGGCAAGATAAGGGAGGCAGATTATTATCTAAATGGTGTCAGATTTGGAACAGGGGAGGTGCAACGAGACCTGGGTGTGCTTTTACATCAGTCAGCATGCAGGTACAGCAGGCAGCGAAGAAAGCTATTGGCATGTTGGCCTTCATTGCATGAGGATTTGAGTTTTGAAGCATGGAGGTCCTACTGCAGTTGTGACCTGTTGCAACGGTAGAGTTGCTGCTTAACAGCGAATGCAACGCTGGAGACCCGGGTTCGATCCTGACTATGGGTGCTGTCTGTACAGAGTGTGTATGTTCACCCCGTGACCTGCGTGCGTTTTTTCCGAGATCTTCGGTTTCCTCTCGCACTCCAAAGATGTACAGGCTTGTAGGTTAATTGGCTTGGTAAATGTAAAAATTGTCCCTTGTGCGTATAGGATAGTGTTAATGTGCGGGGATCGCTGGTCGGTGCGGACCCGATAGGCCGAAGGGCCTGTTTCCTCTAAACTAAACTGAACTAAACTACTGTGGGCAATTTTGGTCTCCAATTATGACGAATGACATTATTGCTATTGTGGGAGTGCAGTGTAGGTTCACCAGGTTAATTCCCGGGATGGGAATTAGGTCTTTATTCTTATTATTATTATTATTAGGTCTTTATTCTTTGGAGCGCAGAAGGTTAAGGGGGGACTTGATTGAGGTCTTTAAAATGATGAAAGGGATAGACAGAGTTGACGTGGATAAGCTTTTCCCATTGAGGGTAGGGAAGATTCAAACAAGAGGGCATGACATGAGAATTAAGGGACAGAAGTTTAGGGGTAACGTGAGGGGGATCTTCTTTACTCAGAGGGTGGTGGCTGTGTGGAATGAGCTTCCAGCAGAAGTGGTGGAGGCAGGATCGATTTTAACATTTAAAAGTAAAGTGGATAGGTATATGGACGTGAAGGGAATGGAGGGGTATGGTCTGAGTGCAGGTAGATGGGACTAGGGGAAAACAAATGGTCGGCACGAACTGGAAAGGCCGAGAGGGCCTGTTTCTGTGCTGTAATTGTTATATTGTTATATGGCGGGACAGGCATATGATGAAAGAATGGATCGACTGGGCTTATATTCACTGGAATTTAAAAGAATGAGAGGGGATCTTATAGAAACATTAAAATTCTTAAGGGATTGGACAGGCGAGATGCAGGAAAAATGCTCCTGATGTTGGGGGAGTCCAGAACCAGGGGTCACAGTTTAAGAATAAGCGGTAGGGAAAATAAATTCACCCTGAGTTGTGAATCTGTGGAATTCTCTGCCACAGAAGGCAGTAGAGGTCAATTTACTGGCTGTTTTCAAGAGAGTCAGATTTAGCTCTTAGCGCTAAAGGAATCAAGGGATATGGGGACAAGCAGGAACGGGGTACTGACTTTAGATGATCAGCCATGATCATATTGAATGGCGGTGCAGGCTCGAAGGGCCGAATAACCTACTCCTGCACCTATTGTCTATGTTTCTATGTTGCAATCCTGAGCAAAATACAGACTAAGCAGGAATGTAAAGAGGCTGCAGGTGCTGCAATCCCGAGCTAAATAGAAACTAAGCTCAGTGTAACTAAGCTGAGTTACTCCAGCTGTTTATGCCCATCTTCAGTTTGAATTTACTTACAAAATTCTTAAGGGGTTGGACAGGCTAGATGCAGGAAGATTGTTCCCGATGTTGGGGAAGTCCAGGACAAGAGGTCACCGTTTAAGGATGAGGGGGAAGTCTTTTAGGACCGAGATGAGAAAATCGTTTTCACACAGAGAGTGGTGAATCTGTGGAATTCTCTGCCACAGAAGGTAGTTGAGGCCAGTTTGTTGGCCATATTTAAGAGGGAGTTGGATGTGGCCCTTGTGGCTGAAGGGATTAGGGGGTATGGAGAGAAGGCAGGTACAGGATACTGAGTTGGATGATCAGCCATGATCATATTGAATGGCGGTGCAGGCTCGAAGGGCAGAATGGCCTGCTTCTGCACCTAATTTCTATGTTTCTATGAACCAGCATCTGCAGTTCCTTCTGAAGAATTTTAATAGTTCAGTTCAGTTTAGTTTATTGTCACGTCTGTGCTGAAGCAAAGAAATAATTTCATTGTCCCGTCAGGAACACATGAAAATAAACTCTTTTGACTTTGACTTTGAACTAAGCAGTAATATAAAGTTGCAGACACAAAAGACTGCAGATGCTGCAATCCTGAGAACAAAAAACTGAGCAGTAGTGCAAAGTTGCAGACACATAATTTTGCAAAATTGAGCAAAGGTTTTGCTGTCTGACCCGCTGTTTGTGCCCATCTTCAGTTTGAACCAGCGTCTGCAGTTCCTTCCGAAGAATTTTAATAGTTCAGTTCAGTTTAGTTTATTGTCACCTTTACCGAAGTGCAGTGAAAGATGGGTCGCGACTCAAAACGTCATCCGTTCCATTTCTCCAGAGATGCTGCCTGTCCTGTTAACTTCAGATAGCCCTCGCTCTCTCTCTCCCTCTTCCAAGTTCTCCCACTGGCCTTACTGACTCTGCCTACATTCTATCTTTTCCCGCCCCCTCCCCTGACATAGACTTGCTCTAGTATCTTTGGTCTGAAGAAGCGCTGGGTCTCGACCCGAAACGTCGCCCATTCATTCTCTGCAGAGAGGCTGCCTGTCCCGCTGAGCTAATCCAGCAATTTGTGTCTACCCGATGAGTAACTCCAGCTCTTTGAGTCTATCCACAGTGAAAAGGTTTTTGTTGCGTGTTAACCAGTTAGCGGAAAGACAATACATGATTACAATCGAGCCATTTACATTATATACATGTTAGTAGATGCATGTTCAGGGAATAACGTTTGGTGCAAGGTAAAGCCAGCAAAGTCCGATCAAGGATAGTGCGAGGGTCACCAATGAGGTAGATAGTAGTTCAGGACCGCTCTCTGGTTGAGGTAGGATGGTTCACTTGCCTGATAACAGCTGGGAAGAAAAACAGTTCCTGAATCTGCAGGTGTGTGTTTTCACACATCTGTACTGTATCGATTCTATAGAGTCTACATTATATAGAGTGATACAGTGTTGAAACAGGCCCTTTGGCCCAACTTACCCACGCCGACCAACGTATCCCAGCTACACTAGTCCCACCTTCTTGCGCTTGGCCCGTATCACTCGAAGGGCCGAATGGCCTACTCCTGCACCTATTGTCTATTGTCTATTCTCTAAACCTGTCCTATCCATGTACCTGTCTAAATGATTCTTGAACATTGCGATAGTTCCTGCCTCAACTATCTCCTCTGGCAGCTCGTTCCATACACCCACCTCACTTTGCGTGAAAAAGTTACCCCTCAGATTCCTAAAAAAAGTTTTCCCCCTTCACCTTAATCATATGTCCTCTGGTTCTCGATTCCCCACCCTGTCGTAGAGACTGTGCATCTATCTGATCTAATCCCCTTGATTGTATACACCCCTCATCCTCCTGTGCTCCAGGGAATAGATTCCCAGCCTGCTCAACCTATCCCTAAAGCTCACACCCTCTATTCCTGGCAACATCCTTATAAATCTTCTCTGTGCCTTTTCCAACAGCAACATCTTTCCAGAACTGAACACAATACTCTAAATATGGCCTCGCCAATGTCTTATACGACTGCAACATGACCTCCCGACTTCTATAGAAATATAGAAACATAGGAAATAGGTGCGGAGTAGGCCATTCGGCCCTTTGAGCCTGCACCGCCATTCAATATGATCATGGCTGATCATCCAACTCAGTATCCTGTACCTGCCTTCTCTCCATACCCCCTGATCCCTTTAGCCACAAGGGCCACATCTAACTCCCTCTTAAATATAGCCAATGAACTGGCCTCAACTACCTTCTGTGGCAGAGAATTCCACAGATTCACCACTCGGTGTGAAAAATGTTTTTCTCATCTCGGTCCTAAAAGACTTCCCCCTGATCCTTAAACTGTGACCCCTTCTTCTGGACTTCCCCAACATCGGGAACAATCTTCCTGCATCTAGCCTATCCAACCCCTTAAGAATTTTGTAAGTATCAATCTTCTAAATTCTAGCGAGTACAAGCCGAGTCTATCCAGTCTTTCCCCATATGAAAGTCCTGACATCCCAGGAATCAGTCTGGTGAACCTTCTCTGTACCCCCTCTATGGCAAGAATGTCTTTCCTCAGATTTGGAGACCAAAACTGTACGCAATACTCCAGGTGTGGTCTCACCTGTACAACTGCAGTAGAACCTCCCTGCTCCTATACTCAAATCCTTTTGCTATGAAAACTCAAAACTCATTATACTCAAAACAGAATGGGGCCAATACTCCTACTAGAGTAATTCTACCAGAGTCACTGTATGTCCTGTTGTCACTTGCGGGCGGAGCACCAAGGCAAATTCCTTGTATGTGAATATACTTGGCCAATGAACTTATTCATTCATTCATTCCACTCAAACTGAGTTGAATCAACTCAAATCTGCCAGGAGGTTCTTTTAGGAAGGAGATGAGGAGAAATTTCTTCAGTTAGAGAGTGGTGAATCTGTGGAATTCTTTGCCACAGAAGGCTGTGGAGGCCAAGTCAATAGATATTTTTAAGGCAGAGATAGATAAATTCTTGATTAGTACGGGTGTCATGGGGTTATGGGGAGAAGGCAGGAGAATGCATGAATGAATAAGTTTATTGGCCGAGTAGTCACATACAAGGAATTTGCCTTGGTGCTCCGCCCACAAGTGACAACATGACATACAGTGCCAGTTAGGAATGACACATAAAACATTAAAGGGGTTTAGAAGGGAGAGATAGATCAGCCACGATTGAATGGCGGAGTAGACTTGATGGGTCGAATGGCCTAATTTTACTCCCATCACTAATGACCTGCGGACCTAATGTGCCAGAAGCCTTTTTGACCACCCTATCTACCTGTGGTGCCGAGGGACTTGTACAGAGTACAAATGTAAAGATGCAAACACAACGAGTTGTAGATGCTGGAATTCAAACCAAAAAATAACGGAGTAATGCAAGTTGTGGACACAAGAGACGGCAGATGCTGGAATCCTGAGCAAAAGGACCTTAAGAAAAAATGTAAATTTGTTGCTACAAAGAATTGCAGATGCTGGAATTTTCAGCAAAAGAACTTAATAGAAATGTAAAATAGTAAGATTAAACGAGAACTTACCAGTTCGAAGTTTGATCGTTATTTTATGAGGAGTAACGATGAGGGATTACGTGAAGAAGCCCCGCCTGGCGCTGGAATGGCATACTTCAAAGCAGCGGCATGAAAAACACAGAACATAATAGCCGGAGTAAGATAGTAAGGCTCAACATAGATTTAGAACTACCAGATGATCATTTATTTTATGAGGGTCGGGAGTGGAGGGCACGTAATCCCTCATCGTTACTCCTCATAAAATAACGATCAAACATCGAACTGGTAAGTTCTCGTTTAATCTTACTATTTTACTTCGGAGTCACGTGCGTGAAGATTTTGTAGCTACTGTGTTTTTTATGTCGTAGACTCATTCCATACGACAATCTGGCTCAATCAACACAGTAATGAGCAAATAACACATTTTTTCCCAAAATTGCCTCAGTTTATGTGATAATTTTTTTCCATTATAAAGGAATGAAAATATTGCCCTTTTCATTGAAAGGCAAATTTATCACCAAATATCCATTGATAATATAATTTGATAGTATAAACAAAGCAACAATTACAGAGAACACAACACTCCGTGTCCAATCCTGACACCATGACTGGTTCCTTGTAACTTTAATATTTATTTTACACCCTCCTGCGGCCTTGAATCTTTGCTCGAGCGGCCCATCCTGTGCCATTCCTGTGAATGTATCTACCTCCTTAATGGAGTGATTAAATGGAGCGTCCTGCTACATTTTCATCAGACACTGCCCTATCAGACAAAAATGAGGAACATAAAAGAACATCTTTCCTCATGTAATTTAGCAAAATACCTCCACCGCTCCTGCTCTCGGTTTTCCCACGAGAACATTGGAGAGATTGGTGATTTAATCTGGATACAACCAGATTAATGGTAAGTAACCCATATTACTGACAATGATATTGCCCTGATTTGTTGTCTGCGGCAACATTGTCTCTTCCTTAGAGATAAACAGCTGAACTAAAACAATTTTAGAACACGCCACATCTGGTTACCCAGACAATCACTTGATAATGATCTTACTTGTCTCATGTGATTGGTATATGCCACAGCCGTGGTATTGTTCACCTGATATGACATGCACACTTTCATTATAGAACAATAGGCATTTAATCCATAAAAAGCTCCTGATACTCCAATAATTAATTCAAATGTTTGGAGAAAAATTTCTTAGGACAATCCATTTGCAATTGCCTGGTGTTATTGTCCGTAGTCCCCTAAACAAGGGACGTATCAAATATTAACTTGATAAGAATAGATATTATACTTATCTTAACCCAAATAATTTAAATAAACCCAAATAAGCTATCCATCATCCGATAATACTTGCTTCAGCTTGCAACGGCTGCTAAGCTTATATATTTAAAGCAGCTTGTGGAACCTTTTTTATCCACCACTTTAATTCTGATAATGTATCCTTTGGTATTTGCATAGGCCTGTCAAAAAGGCCTGCATACTCTTATAATGCTTGTGTTTTCCCTTTTTTGGAGCTTTTTTACTCTTTTACCTAAGCTCCTTCTCTGATGGGGGGACAAAGTTTGTCAACAAAGCAATGAGACATTTGTACCTTGGAAAACATTTTTCCCCCTCATATGGTGCTGAATTACTCCTAAACCCAGAATAGTAATTTAGGAATGTTTATGAATGCCTAAAACATAGTTTTTATTGGATGGGTCAGGACCCTTGCCTCTCAACAGGCTTGTAATTGCTGCACTAATTTGCAGCTGACTCCTGATCAACCTTCCAATTTAAAATGTGATCAAGATAAACCATGACCATGTCCTCATTAGTGCAAGTCCTGATTTTCATATCAGTACAATTGTTGTTCCAAAATTACGTGAACAACCTAGAACTGAGTTTAATCCATTAGACAATGTCTTAACTTGCAACAGCTGACCCATCTAATTAATTTCAAGCACCTGTAAATATGATAATAAATTGGTACTAAATACCATCCTTCGAGTCTTATAGTAATGATTAACAATTTGTTAATAACAACTGTTTTTCAGTGTTGAAGATGTCCATTTTGATTAAATGTTTTTACACTGTAAAAGTGTATTTAAAATGATGTATTGTATGGCTTTACCACCACATCTTCCTTTTTCCTGGGGAAATTTATGATACTAATTTTCTAACCTCTTCTTTATTGGAGATATGTTGGGTGCAAACCTAAAATCAATTTTTAGGTTTTCCTATACAGGTGAATCAATTCATTCTACAATTTTGTAGATCCTTTACACATGAAAATAAATCAATCCGTTGTTATGCCATATCATTGATCATCACACCTGTAATCTCCCACAATTGGAGATTTCATCAACTTCTTCTGTAACGAGTTTTTGCACCTCTTCAAGTGTACATGAAGCCTTCTCTCCCCAACCATATGGGTTCACATAAGGCTGTTGGATAAATATTTATTTATCATACGCCTGCCTTTGTTTTGATCCATTATAAAATCTTTACATTGGATCATAATTTTTGCCAACGTTTAATGACCAATAGGCTTTCCTTTGTAATCAATGTCTTTGATTTATCCTGAGGCAGGTTTACTCCATAATAATCAGGAGTTTGACATAACTTGGTCTGTTTTGACCTGCAAATCTAAAGTGCAAAATTGGTCCCAATATCAATTACATATATATATATATATGTGTGTGTGTGTGTGTGTGTATATATATATATACACACACACATATATTATATATATATATATATATATATATATACATATATACACACACACACACACACATATATATATATATATATATATATATATATATATATATATAAATATATTTTTATCCCATTGAGCTCCACAAACTAATGGCAATTTGTCTTTTTATTTTAAATGTTTTCTTTGTTTTACATAAGTAGTCACGCACCAGCTTGAAATACTTTGAAATCGTATTTCCTTATGTCTCCATATAATTGAGACATGGATACCATACTCGGATTCACCGTTGATACCTTAATAAAACATAAAAAGTTTTATCAATAACTCTGCTGTTTCAACCATAACAGCTTTGGTGAGAGACCAATTAATTTTGGTTTCCATGGTTACTTTCCATGGCCTCATTCCTTCATTCAGGTACCGTACCTAGTGCACCTGTATATATATTTGTGCTGTGGTGGGTACATTATGACCAGCCACCACTATCAATGCACTTTTAGGGTCAGTTTTTTCATATTCTTTTACTGCCCTGGTTACTCCTGAGTTTTTCCTCAAGAAGACTACATCCAAACAATCCGAGGTAGATATTCCCACATTGATAAATTCCACGATATATATTAATATATGGAAACCCCTCAAGGTCTGTTTTTGGGAATATTCTGGGCCTTTTTAAATTTTGATTGAATTTTTTATTTTTGGAGTCTTTCTCCATTAATTTTAAGCCATAAAGCTTTTTTGTCTGGAGGCCTTTTTATTGGAACTTTTTAAATCATGGCCTCTCTGACTTTTTTTTAATTTTTCCTCCCCACTGGAGTTTTTCCATCTGGAGTTTTTTCTTTTCTTTTTAACTTTTAAACTACGTTTTTTCACCTGGAGTATTTATTTTCCTTTTTAACTTTTAAACTCCGTTTTTTCCCCCGGAGTATTTTTCTTTTCTTTTTAACTTAAACTCAGTTTTTCCTCATAGCCAAAAGTTTGTGGAGCAACTAAAGACTCCCTAACGGTAATTTTAACGGCCACCGGTATCGGAACCGGCTCCGCACTTAATCTGCCGTCCCGATCGCTGAGTTTTCCCCTGGGATTTTCTTTTCATTTTAACTTTTGTTTTATTTTTTGCTTTTAAATTCCATTTTTTTTAAACTCCTGGTGGCTCTATACACCAGCCACAGAGTTTGGATATGCCCTGTAAGTATTTCAACTGCACTTACCTGCTTACCACGTACCTACCGCTGTCGAGGAGCTGCCTCTGCAGCTCTTGTTCTGCCGTCAGCGGCGACGTAATGCTGATCAAGCGCCAGGCGGGGCTTCTTCACGTAGTCACTCACGTGACTCCGAAAGAAAATTGTAGTTTAGTTTAGTTTGGAGATGCAACGCGGAAACAGGCCCTTCGGCCCACCGAGTCCGCACGGACCAGCGATCCCCGCACATTCCAACTAAGACCCGGACATGGTTCAACAACAACTCTGCAAGCCCTGGTTCGCTGCAGCACTCAGACAGCTCCGACGGTCTAAAGAGGAGGCCTACAGGAGCGGGGATGCAGACCTCTACAGCCAGGCCAAGTACAAGCTGAGAAGAGGAATCAGAGCTGCCAAGGAAAGGTACTCTGAGAAGTTGAGGAGCAAGTTCTCAGCTAGTGACTCTTCTTCAGTTGGGAAGGGCTTGCAAGAAATCACCAGCTACAAGAGGAAAGCCCCCCGCTCTTTGGACAATCGTCAGCTGACCAACGACCTGAATGAGTTTCACTGCAGGTTTGAAAATCAGAAACGTAACCCTGGTACCCCGTCCCCCCCCCTCCCCAACCAACACAGCCAGACTCCAGTCTACAAAGAATGGACCCTGCACCCTCTCCTTCCCATTCACCACTTCACACCTACTTAAAGCAAGACTCCAGTATGAAAAGGCTGGACCATTTCCCACCCCAACCAACATTTCACACCCACTCGCAGCCTGACCTCAGTCTGCAAAGACTGTGCCTTTCTACACCACCCCCTCCAATCACCACTTCACACCCAATCACCCACACCCTCTGTGCCGCACAACATCACTTATCCAATATCAACAATAAAAATCGAGGAGGTAGAGAGGACAAAAGAGCTGGAAATCTCCACGACCGGACAATGTTTCCCCCTCTTAAGCTCTGTGCCAAACAGCTGGCACCGGTCTATACAGTCATTTTTAACCAGTCCCTGCAAACATGTACTGTCCCTGCCTGCTTCAAAGTCTCCACTATTGTCCCTGTACCCAAAAAGGCAAGGATTACTTGTCTTAATGACTACAGGCCTGTCGCACTGACCCCTGTAGTCATGAAGACACTCGAAAGGCTTGTGCTGGCCAAGCTGAATAATATCGCAATCCCCCTGCTGGACCCTCTGCAGTTTGCATATCGGGCCAATAGATCTGTGGATGATGCAGTCAACCTGGGCCTGCACTTCATCCGACACACCTAGACCGCCAGGGGACCTCTGCAAGGATCCTGTTTGTTGATTTTAGCTCTGTATTCAACACCATTGTGCCAGAGCTACTACACTCCAAACTTTCCGAGTTGACCGTGCCTGAACCCCTCCGTCGGTGGATCACCAACTTCCTGACAGACAGGAAGCAGCATGTGAGGCTGGGAAAGCACATCTCGGACCCGCAAACCCTCAGCATAGGAGCACCACAAGGCTGCGTACTCTCCCCTCTCCTCTACTCTCTCTACACCGACGACTGCACCTCCACAGACACCTCAGTCAAGCTTCTCAAGTTTGCGGACGACACAACCCTGATTGGACTGATCCAGGATGGGGAGGAATCTGCCTACAGACAGGAAGTGTCACAGCTGGCGTCCTGGTGTCGTAGCAACAACCTGGAGCTCAATGCTCTTAAGACAATGGAATTGATTGTAGACTTTAGGAGAGCTCCCCCTCCCCTCACCCCACTCACCATCAACAACACCACAGTCACATCTGTGGAGTCTTTTAAGTTCCTGGAAACCATCATCTCCAAGGACCTTAAGTGGGGGGGCTACCATCGACTCCACAGTCAAAAAGGCACAACAGAGGATGTACTTCCTACGGCAGCTGAGGAAGCACAATCTGCCACAGGCAATGATGGTCCAATTCTACACGGCCATCGTAGAGTCTGTTCTCACCTTCTCCATCATGGTCTGGTTTGGCTCAGCCACCAAGCACGACACCCGGAGGCTGCAGCGAATCGTCCGATCAGCAGAGAAGGTTATTGGCTACAACCTTCCCTCCATTGATGAACCGTACACTGCAAGGGCCAGGAAGCGAGCGGGCAAGGTCATCTCTGACCCCTCTCACCCTGGCCACAAACTCTTTGAATCACTTCCCTCTGGAAGGCGACTCCGGACTGTCAAAGCTGCCACAGCCAGACATAAAAACAGTTTTTATCCACGAGTAGTTGCTCTGCTCAACAGCCAAAATCTCTAACCTCCCTTTGATCTGGTATTTTGTTGGTTCACATGCTTGATCAATGGTATTTTATCATTAATGTTTTATTATTTTTAATGTTTAGTGTTTACTGAGTCATTCGTAACTGTCACTGTATGTCACGTTGTGACTTGTGGGCGGAGCACCAAGGCAAATTCCTTGTATGTGAATACTTGGCCAATAAACTTACTTACTTACTTGCTTGCTTACTTAACACTATCCCACACAATTTACATTTATACCAAGCTAATTAGCCTGCAAACCTGTACGCCTTTGGAGTGTGGGAGGAAACAGAAGATCTCGGAGAAAACCCACGCAGGTCACGGGGAGAACGTGCCACCTCCGCACAGACAGCGCCCGTGGTCAGGATCGAACCCGGGACTCTAGCGCTGTGAGGAATTGAAGATGCTGGAATCTCGAGCAAAAACCTAAGAACGTGTACAAACATGGAAGTGCAGATGCTGGTTTACCAAATAAAAAGACACAGAGTCCTGGAGTAACTCAGCCGGTCAGGAAAAATCTCAGGAGAACATGGATAGGTGACGTTTCGGGTCGGGACCTTTCTTCAGACAAATTGTAGAGGTGAGGGGATAGAAATCTGGGAGGGGGTTGGGGGGGGGGGGGGGCAAGACAAGTATGGATCAGAAGGTCATAAGTGATGTGAGCAGAATCACGCCATTCGGCCCATCAAGTCTACTCCGTCATTAGCTTCTCGTTTTCACCCTGCAAACAGCTAACAATGGCCTGTTTCCTTTATCATCGTTACTTTTTTGCATATCTTCTAGTCATTGTTCTTTATCTCTCCACATCATCATGTTTCCCTTACCCCTAACCAATCTGAAGAAGGGTCTCGACCCCCAAATGTCACCCATTCCAGAGATGCTGCCTGTCGCATGTTACTCCAGCATGTTGTGTCTATCTTCGGTTTTAACCGGCATCTGCAGTTCCTTCCCACACATTCAATCATGGCTGGTCTATCTCTCCCTCCTAACCCCATCCTCTTGTCTTCTTCCCATAACCCCTCATCCACTCCCTGAACACTAGGGACAATTTTACCGGAGTCAATTTACCTACAAACCTGCACATCTTTGGGATGCGGGAGGGAACCGGAGCACCCGGAGGAAACCCACGTGGTCACAAGGAGAACTTTGTGGGCTCAAGGACCTGTTTCTGAGCTCATGTTCATAATTGATCAAAGCAAATTAGGCCATTCAGCCCATCAGGTCTACTCCGCCATTCAACCATGGCTGATCTATCTTTCCCCCTCAACCCCATTCTCTTGCCTTTCCCAATAACCCCTGACACACACACTAATCAAGAATCCATCTATCTCTGCCTTAAAAACATTGATGGATATCCGGTGAACACAGATGATCGGGGAGCGGTGTGATAGGCATATGGTTGGTACAGTGAAAAGGTTTTTAGGGCAAAATTAGGGCACATGGTATTGGGGGTAGAATGCTGACATGGATAGAAAATTGGTTGGCAGACAGGAAACAAAGAGTAGGGATTAACGGGTCCCTTTCAGAATGGCAGGCAGTGACTAGTGGGGAGCCGCAAGGCTCGGTGCTGGGACCGCAGCTATTTACAAGACACGTCAATGATTTGGATGAAGGGATTCAAAGTAACATTAGCAAATTTGCAGATGACACAAAGCTGGGTGGCAGTGTGAACTGTGAGGAGGATGCTATGAGAATGCTGGGTGACTTGGACAGGTTGGGGGAGTGGACAGATGCATGCAGATGAAGTTTAATGTGGATAAATGTGAGGTTATCCACTTTGGTAGCAAAAACAGGAAGGCAGATTACTATCTAAATGGCGTCAAGTTGGGAAAAGGGGAAGTACAACGGGATCTGGGGGTCCTTGTACATCAGTCTATGAAAGTAAGCATGCAGGTACAGCAGGCAGTGAAGAAAGCAAAAGGAATGTTGGCATTTATAACAAGAGGAGTCGAGTATAGGAGCAAAGATGTCCTTCTGGAGTTGTACAGGGCCCTAGTGAGACCACAACTGGAGTATTGTGTGCAGTTTTGGTCCCCTGATTTGAGGAAGGACATTCTTGCTATTGAGGGAGTGCTGCGTAGGTTTACAAGGTTAATTCCCGGGATGGTGGGACTGTCATATGCTGAGAGAATGGAGCGGCTGGGCTTGTACACTCTGGAGTTTAGAAGGATGAGAAGGGATCTTATTGAAACATATAAGATTGTTAAGGGGACACACTAGAGGCAGGAAACATGTTCCCAATGTTGGGGGAGTCCAGAACCAGGGACCACAGTTTAAGAATAAGGGGTAAGCCATTTAGAACGGAGACGAGGAAACACTTTTTTTCACAGAGAGTTGTGAGTCTGTGGAATTCTCTGCCTCAGAGGGTGGTGGAGGCAGGTTTTCTGGATACTTTCAAGAGAGAACGAGATAGGGCTCTTAAAGATAGCGGAGTCAGGGGATATGGGGAGAAGGCAGGAACGGGGTACTGATTGGGGATGATCAGCCTTGATCACATTGAATGGCAGTGCTGGCTCAAAGGGCCCAATGGTCTACTCCTGCACCTATTGTCTATTGTCTATTTTGTTGCGTGCTAACTAGTCAGCGGAAACACAATACATGATTACAATCGAGCCCATTTACAATGTACAGATACATGATAAAGGGAATAACAGGAATAACATCATAATAGATCGAGCGACTGATGACTAGCAGAACTGGTCCTTAGACAAAAGATAGACACAAAGAGAACAACGTGAATAATGTCTAGTGCAAGATAAAGGCAGTAAAGTCTGAACAAAGATACTCCGACGGTCTCCAGTGAGGTAGATAGTAGTTGAGGGCTGTTGTCTCATTGTTGGTAGGATTGTTCAGTTGCCTGATAACAGCTGGGATATGGGCCAAACACAGGCAGGTGGGACTAGCTTAGATGGGGCATCTTGGTCGGCATGGATGAGTTGGGCGGAAGGGCCTGTTTCCGTGCTGCATGGTTGTGTGTTAGGTGGATACACGCATAGAGGGGCTGTTTGGCAGACAAGCCCGGTGGGAGAGATAGGTGGAGGGCGCAACCGAGGCTGGAGGGGATGTGGAGAAGACAAAAGGGTGCAGCTGGCAGAAGCTGACAGCCCTCATCAACATTTTTGGTCACGTCTTTGAAAAGATCAATCAGTCTTGTGAGACAAGACCTCCCACGTACAAAACCATGCTGACTGTCCCTAATCAGTTCTTGCCCATCCAAATGCCTGTATATCCTATCCCTCAGAATACTCTCCAGTAACTTACCAACTACAGATGTTTAAGAAAGAACTGCAGATGCTGGAAAAATCAAAGGTAGACAAAAATGCTGGAGAAACTCAGCGGGTGAGGCAGCATCTATGGAACGAAGGAATAGGTTCCTTCGCTCCATATATGCTGCCTCACCCGCTGCGTTTCTCCAGGATTGTTGTCTACCTACCAACTACATATGTTAAGCTCATCGGCCTATAGTTCCCTGCAGCCCTTCTTGAAAAGAGGTACAACATTTGCCACCCTCCAGTCTTCCGGCACCTCTCCTGTATTTAAGGACGACTCATACATTTCAACCAGGGCTCCCGCAATTTCTACTGTACTTTCCCGCAATGTCCTCGGATATATCTGATCAAGCCTTGGAGATTTGTCTACCTTCAGTACATCTTCGACAGTAACCCTGACTGCTCTCAAGACACTTCCAGTGACTGCCCCAAGTTCCTCCGTCCTACTGTCTTTCTCCTCGGTAAGTACAGAGGAGAAATACACCTTGCCCATCTCCTGTGGCTCCACATTGAGGTGACCGCTTTGATTCCTGAGAGGTCCCGCTCTCTCTAGTTACTCTTTTCCCCCTTATGTATTTATAAAATCTTTTGGGATTGTCCTCAAAGCTGCCCGCCAGAGCTATCTCCTGGCCCCTTTTTGCCCTTCTGATCTCCTTTTTGAGTTTATTCCTTAGTTCCCGAAACTCCTCCAGGGATGCACTTGATCCCAGCTGCCTATACCTGTCCCATGCATCCACCTTGTATTTGACTAACGTCTCAATTTCCCTCGTCAGCCAAGCCTCCTTACGTTTGCCTGCTTTGCCCTTCACTCTAACGGGGACGTACACATCCTGAGCTTCCTTCAGTACACTTTTAAAAACATCCCACCTGGCCGCTGTTCCTTTCCCCTCAAATAACCTGCTCCAGTCAACTTGAGCGAGACCTTCTCTCAATCCCTCAAAGTTGGCCTTACCCCAGTTGAGCATTTTAACATGTGGACCCTCTCCGTCTCGATCCACAACTAGCTTAGTACTTAGGCCATAACCTCTAGTCCTAGACTCTCCCACTAGTGGAAACATCCTCTCCACATCCACTCTATCCAAGCCTTCAGTACGTTTCAATGTGGTCCCCCCCCCTCATTCTTCTAAACTCCAGCGAGTACAGGCCCAGTGTTGACAAACACTGCCTCACAGCATTGCTGCCTCACAGTGGAGTTGCTGCCTCACAGCGCCAGAGACCTGGGTTCGATCCTGACTGCTAATGCTGTCTGTGTGGAGTTTGCACGTTCTCCCCATGACCTGCCTGAGTTAACCCCGGGTGCTCCGGTTTCCCCCCATACTCCAAAGATGCACAGGTTTGTAGGCTAATTGGCTTCAGTAAGAATTGTAAATTGTTCCCAGTGTGTAGGATGGTGTTAGAGTACGGGGTGATCGCTGGTCGGCGCGGACTCTGTGGGCCGAGGGGTCTGTTTCCGCGCCGTCCCTCCAAAAAAACGAAAACTAAATCGAGTGGACGGAGTAAGGAAAGTCCAGGTCAGTTTAGTTTATTGTCACGTGTACTGAGGTACAGTGAAAAGCTTTTGTTGCTTGTTATCCAGTCAGCAGAAAGACAATACGTGATTACAATCGAGATACGTGATGAGGGAATAACGTTTAGTGCAAAGGTAAAGCCAGCAAAGTCCGATCAAGGATAGTCCGATGATGGAGTAACTCAGCGGGACGGGCAGCAGCTCTGGAGAGAAGGAATGGGTGACGTTTCAGGTCGAGACCATCTCTCCCATTCAAGTCACCAATGAGGTAGATAGTAGTTCAGCATTGCTCTCTGGTTGTGGGGAAATGGAGGATCCAGGGTGGGGCTAGGATATATGATAAGTGTCAGACCAGTTGCCTGATAACAGCTGATAACAAGGTGGGGGGGACAGGAATTGGGTGAGTGGGGTGGCGAGGAGTGGAAGGATAGGGGGGGGGGTGGTCGGTGAGCAGGAGGGGGAGAGGTTACCTGGAATTGGAGAATTCAATGTTCTTGCCACTGGGTTCAAAGGTTCCCAAGCGGAATATGAGGATTCTTGCTATTGAGGGAGTGCAGCGTAAGTTTACAAGGTTAATTCCCGGGGATGGCGGGACTGTCATATGCTGAGAGAATGGAGCGGCTGGGCTTGTACACTCTGAAGTTTAAAAGGATGAGTGGGGATCTTATTGAAACATATAAGATGACTATGCGTTTGGACTCGCCAGAGGCAGGAAACATGTTCCCGATGTTGGGGGAGTCCAGAACCAGGGGCCATAGTTTAGGAATAAGGGGTAAGCCATTTAGAACGGAGACGAGGAAACACTTTTTCAGAGAGTTGTGAGTGTGGAATTTTCTGCCTCAGAGGGTGGTGGGGGCCGGTTCTCTGGATACTTTCAAGAGAGAGCTAGATAGGGCTCTTAAAGATAGCGGAGTCGGGGGATATGGGGAGAAGGCAGGAACGGGGTACTGATTTGGGATGATCAGCCATGATCACATTGAATGGCGGTGCAGGCTCGAAGGGCCGAATGGCCTACTCCTGCACCTATTGTCTATTGTGCTGTTCCTCCAGTTTGTGTGTGGTCTCTCTCTCTGGCAATGGAGGAGGCCCAGGACAGACAGGCCACTGTGGAAATAGGAAAAGGGTACTGATTTCCCAGTTACACTTCACTTTGCATAAGAGATCACAGACAAATTAATGTTTAGATTTCTTTACGGACTGTATTGCATGTTTGCACAGCCGTTGCAATGTGTTCAAAGGCTGAGTATCAAAAATAAACTTAATTTTGCTACATTTTTATGTGTTTAGCCAACTGCTTGCAACTATATGCTGATTGAGTTCAGAATCTATTTTAAAAAAGGTTTATTGTCGCAATTAGTAATCTGTTCTGTATTACAAAAATATTGTTCCTTTCCTGTCACTAATTAGATTCAAATTCAGACCTTAATGCCAAAATTAATGTGTTTGTTAGCTACAAAGAAAGCTCGCCTAAATTTACTCTGGATGCCTTGGAGTGAATTAGAGTGAACTCTGATACAAAGTGCTGGAGTTAAGGGCCTGTCCCACTTGCAGCGATTGCATGCGTTTGGCACGACAAAATGGAAGTGGAGTCCGCGCTAAGTTCGCGGTAAGTACGCGCTAAGTTCGCGAGTGACGTAATTCGCGTCATACTCACCAATCAGCTGGGCAGGAGGCGGGCCGACTGAATTTGGGCGGCGCACGGTGTCAGGCGGTGACGTCATCACGCAACGCCACGTCGGGTAGTGACGTCATCGTGCAACGCCACGTGCTAGGCGTACGCCATCAAGATGCTGCATACGAAGTCAAGACGCTGCGTACGCCGTCATCACGCGGCGTACGCCCTCAATGCGCCTGCGGGCCGACAGGCCGTTGGCGCGCAAAATATTCGGACAGCGCGGGATTTTCAGAGCCCCGCGTGATGTCGTTCATCATCATTCACCCAGCCCCGCACGACTCCATACGCCTCCACGCTTCGAAGTGGGACCGGCCCCGCGAGGCTCGTACGCCTCAAGCGACAACGTTTGGTCGCGCCAGACGCATGCAATTGCATGCAAGTGGGACAGTCCCTTAACTCAGCGAGTCAGGCAGCATCTCTGGAGAATATAGAAACATAGAAAAAATTGTGACTTTTGAGTTGTGCAGAAGAAGGGTCTCGACTAGGGTAGTCAACTTTCTAACTCCCAAATAAGGGACCAAAGGTCAAAATACGGGACAAATTCCCGACGGCAATTCGTTGACCGACTCGGCCGTGGCTGGGTGAATGATGAGTTGGCCCGGGTGCTGGACTGCACACAAAGCCCGGCCGGCGGGCCAGCTGAGGAGTTTTGGCCCGGGCTGCGCGCAAAGTCCGGCGCCCCGTCCAACTCATGAACCGTTAATCGGCCATGAGAAGGAGCGGTGGTGGTGGTGTCGGCGGTAAGCGAAGGTCCGAAGGTCGGACAGCTGGCCGGGCTGCCGACCGACCGACGGGGCCACGGGCGAGGCGCTGCTGCTGCTGCTGCTGCACTCCATGGGCTGCACTATGTCGGGACAGGTGAGGCGGAGCCGGCCGCGGCGCTCCGACCCGACAGTCCCCGCGACCCGAGTAGTAGCAGTCAAATACGGGACAAGGGCGATCCCGTACGGGACAAACCAATTTAGCCCAAGATACGGGATGTCCCGGCTAATACGGGACAGTTGGCAACCCAAGTCTCAACCCGAAACGTCACCGATCCATTGTCTCTGGAGATGCTGCCTGACACCTCTGAATCACACGAGCACTTTGTGCCCTTCGCACACGTGACAATAAAACATTATCGGACGATTGAAATAAGACCTCCTCAATTCATGCCCCCCCCCCCCCCCACATCAGTCTACAATTCATCAAGGACCCACACCACCCTGGCCACACACTCATCTCCCTGCTACCTTCAGGTAGAAGGTACAGGAGCCTGAGAACTGCAACGACCCGGTTCAGGAATAGCTACTTCCCCACCGCCATCAGGCTATTAAACTTGGCTCGGACAAAACTCTGAACATTAATAGCCCTCCATCTGTTATTTGCACTTTATTAATTTATTAATTAATGTGTGTATTTACGTATATAATTGTAGTCAATGCCTACTATGTTCTGTTGTGCTGAAGCAAAGAAAGAATTTCATTGTCCTGTCAGGGACACATGACAATAAACTCTTTTGACTTTTGACTTTATTACACTCTTTTTTAGTTTAGTTTAGTTTAGTTTAGAGATACAGTGCGGACACAAGTCCTTCGGCCCACCGAGCCTGTGCCGACCAGCGACACACACACGCACGCACGCACGCACGCACACACACACACACACACACACACACACACACACACACACACACACACACACACACACACACACACACACACACACACACACACACGAGGAACAATTTATAACTTTTGCCAAAACCAATCAACCTACAAACACGCACGTGGGAGGAAACCAGAGCACCCGGAGAAAACGCCCACAGGTCACGGGGAGAACGTGCAAACTCTGTATGGACAGCACCCGTAGTCGGGATCGAACCCGGGTCTCTGGCGCAGTGTGGCAGCAACTCTACCGCTGCGCCACCCCGCGCCGCCCGCAACTTCACCCTGAGGGCGCTGAAAGAACACTCCTTAAGTCGGGAACAGGCCTCTGGAATCGCATGCAAACCGTGATGAAACAAAGTACTAGAAAGAGAACCCAGCGCCCTGGTGCTCGGACAATAACCTAGCCCCCAACGTCAACTGGATGGCACAGCAGCACAGGGCCAGAACCACTGCCTCACTGCGCCGGTGACCCGGGTTTGATCCTGACTACGGGTGCTGTCTGTACGGAGTCTGCATGTTCTACCCGTGTTTTCTCCGGGTGCTCTGATTTCCTCCCGCAGCCCAAACACGTGCAGGTTCGCAGGTTAATTGGCCTCTGTAGTTTGGCCCTGGTGTGTAGGGAGTGGATGAGAAAGTGGGATAACAGGGAGCTAGTGAATGGCCGATCGACGGTGGGTGCGGACTCGATGGGCCGAAGGGCCTGTTTCCGTGCTGTATCTTTAAACTAACCAAAAACGAAGTTGGCCGTTGACAATAATGGAACGGGGCGGTGAATACAATCCTGCCCTTATCCACAGACATGCTGATAGAATCATGAAGTCATACAGCGTGGAAACAGGCCCCCTCGGCCCAACTTGCCCGCGCTGACCAACGTGGGTCTGAGCCGTAGGGAAAGGCTGAGCAGGCTGGGACTCGATGCCCTGGACCGCAGGAGGATGAGGCATGATCTACAAGAGGTGTATAAAATCAGGGGAGGAATAGATCGGGTAGAGGCACAAAGTCTCTTAGAAACTTAGAAACATAGAAAAATAGGTGCAGGAGTAGGCCATTCGGCCCTTCGAGCCTGCACCGTCATTCAATATGATCATGGCTGATCATCCAACTCAGTATCCCGTACCTGCCTTCTCCCCATACCCCCTGATCCCTTTAGCCACAAGAGCCACATCCAACTCCCTCTTGACTCCCTCTCCCAATGAACTGGCCTCAACGACCTTCTGTGGCAGAGAGTTCCAGAGACTCACCACTCTCTGTGTAAAGAATGTTTTCCTCATCTCGGTCCTAAAGGAATTCCCCCTTATCCTTAGACTGTGACCCCTTGTTCTGGACTCCCCCAACATCGGGAACAATCATCCTGCATCTAGCCTGTCCAACCCCTTAAGAATTTTGTAAGTCTCTTGCCCAGAGTAGGTGAATCGAGGACCAGGGGACATACTGTAGGTTTAAAGTGAAGGGAAAAGATTCAATAGGAATCCGAGGGGCAACCTTTTGACACAAGGGGCGGTGGGTGTATGGAACAAGTTGCCAGAGGAGGTAGTTGAGGCTGGGACTATCCCAACATTTAAGAGGCAGGTACATGGATAGGCAAGGTTTGGAGAGATATGGACCAAACGCAGGCAGGTGGGACTAGTGTAGATGGGACAAGTGTGGGCCTGTTTCCACACTGTATTGCTATAAGACTCTATCTACACTAGTCCCTGCTGGTCCATATCCATCTAAACCTGTCCTATCCATGCACCACTCCAAATGTTGTTTAAACATTGTGATAATACCTGTCTCATCTACCTCCTCTGGCAGCTCGTTCCGTACATCTACCACTGTTTGAGTAAAAATGTTGTCCTCCAAGTTCCCCTGGTCATGGTTAAAATATGTTACTATCATTGTTATACCAAAGTCCTCACCATATATTTTTTAAAGTCACTTAATGCAAGGTCATTTAAAAGCCACTGTAAAGACTACACCGCCCCCTACAGATAGCTCAAGGTATATCAAAGTGTGGGTGGACAAGTGCTGGAGAAACTCAGCGGGTGAGGCAGCATCTATGGAGCGAAGGAAATAGGCAACCTTTCAGGGCCGAAACCTTTCTTCAGAATGTTTAAGTTCCATCAAAGTGTTTCAGTTCTAAATAAAGACACAAGGTGCTGCTATAACTCAGCGGGACAGGCAACATCTCTGGAGACCATGGATTGGTGACATTTTGGGTCGAGACCCTCTTTCGTCAGTCTGAAGAAGGGTCCCGACCAGAAACATCACCTATCCATGGTCTCCAGAGATGCTGCCTGGCCCGCTGAGTTAGTCCGGCACTTTGACTCTTTTTTTTTGTGTAAACCAGCATCCCTGCAGTTCCTTGTCTCAACAGTTTAAAAATGTAGTTTTGGACATCTGTTCAATATTTATGCATTGAGAATTATTTTTGGTCATTTTATAATTTTCTTGTACATCACTGAGCCATTTTTATCACTAATGTAATAAAATTCAATTAATTTTATCAAACTCCAGCCTTTACTCGCTGGAGTTTAGAAGGATGGGGGGGGGGGCAATGAAACTTACCGAATAGCGAAAGGCCTGGATAGATTGGATTTGGAGAAGATGTTTCCACGAGTGGGAGATTCCAGGACCAGAGGTCACAGTCTCGGAATTAAAGAACGTTCCTTTAGGAGATGAGGAGGAATTTCTTTGGTCAGGGGGTGGTGAATCTGTGGAATTCGTTGCCACAGGAGGCTGTGGAGGCCAAGTCAGTGGATATTATGACAGAGATTGATAGATCCTCGATTAGTACGGGTGTCAGGTGTTACGGGGAGAAGGCAGGAGAATGGGGTTAAGAGGGAAAGATAGATCAGCCATGATGGAATTGCGGAGGAGACTTGATGGGCTGAATGGCCAAATTCTGCTCCTATCACATGAACATGAACTTATGAATATATTCCTGATCTTCCAATCTACCCTATTGCAACCGGTGCTCTTTTCTTTTACATCTGCACTTCTCTATGGCTGTCATATGTATACTCTTTTCTCTTTTGCGCCTCCCGTGCACTCATGTATGGTATATTCTCTCTGTACAACAGGGCTGCATGGTGGCGCAGCGGTAGAGTTGCTGCCTCACAGCGCCAGAGACCCGGGTTCGATCCCGACAACGGGTGCCGTCTGTACGGAGTTTGTATGTTCTCCCCGTGACCTGCGTGGGTTTTCTCCGTGACCTTTGGTTAATAATATGCGGTCAATATTAACCTATATCAATACAGAATACCTCCAAGAACCCCAACATTCTGTTCAGGTGAGGCAGAGGTTCACTTGCACATCCTCCAGCCTCATCTATTGCATCCGCTGTTCCAGGAGTGCACTCCTGTACACTGGCGAGACCAAGCGCAGGCTCGGCGATCGTTTCGCTGAACACCTCCACTCAGTCCGCCTAAACCTACCCGATCTCCCGGTTGCCAAACACTTTGACTCCCCCTCAGATTCCCACATTGACATTTCTGGCTTGGGCCTCCTGCACTGTCAGAGTGAGGCCCAGCGCAAATATGAGGAACAGCACCTCATATTTCGCTTGGGCAGATTACACCCCAGCGGTATGAACAATGAACATTTACTTCTCTAACTTCAAGTAACCCTTGCTTTCCCTCTCTCTCAATCCCCCACCTTCCCAGTTCTTTGACCAGACTGACTGTCCCTGATTACATTTTATCTGGTTGCTTTATTGTTACCTTCTCCTAACTAACAATTATGTTTTACATTTTCCTTGATCTCCACCTTGATGTCTCCTTCTCACACCTTGCACTTCCTTATCTCTGTATTTCCCTCACCCCTGACTCTTAGTCTGAAGAAGGGTCTCGACCCAAAACGTCATCCATTCCATCCATTAGAGAATGGAGCGGCTGGGCTTGTACACTCTGGAATTTAGAAGGATGAGAGGTTATCTCATTGAAACATATAAGATTATTAAGGGTTTGGACACGCTAGAGGCAGAAAACATGTTCCCTATATTGGGGGAGTCCAGAACCAGGGGCCACAGTTTAAGAATAAGGGGTAAGCCATTTAGAACGGAGACGAGGAAACACTTTTTCTCACAGAGAGTGGTGAGTCTGTGGAATTCTCTGCCTCAGTGGGCGGTGGAGGCCGGTTCTCTGGAAGCTTTCAAGAGAGAGCTAGATAGGGCTCTTAAAGATAGCGGAGTCAGGGGATATGGGGAGAAGGCAGGAACGGGGTACTGATTGGGGATGATCACCCATGATCACATTGAATGGCGGTGCTGGCTCGAAGGGCCGAATGGCCTACTCCTGCACCTATTGTCTATTGTCTCCAGAGATGCTGCCTTTCCCGCTGAGTTACTCCAGCATTTTGTGTCAATCTTCAGATTAATCCAGCATCTGCAGTTCCTTTCTGCGAATAGGCTCCAAATTTTTCTCCACTGCCTATTTTCCCCTTCATGCCCACCAACTTATAACCATATATATCCAGAGGAATATACAGTGGCCAAAAATCTATCATATATTTTTTCTTTGGAATATGGGAGAAAATGAATATACTCCTGCAGTACTACAGGTGTACAGCAGAGGGCATGTTGACTGGTTGCATGGTTCGGCAACTTGAATGCCCAGGAATAGTTCAGTTCAATTTCAGTTTAGTTTATTGTCACGCGTGCTAACCAGTCAAGTCCGATCAAAGATAGACACAAAATGCTGGAGTATCTCAGCAGGATGGGCAGCATCTCTGGCGAGAAGGGATGGGTGACATTTCGGGTCGAGACCCTTCTTCAGACTGGTCTCAGAAGGGTCTCGACCCGAAACGTCACCCATTCCTTCTCTCCAGAGATGCTGCCTGTTCCGCTGAGTTACTCCACCATTTTGTGTCTGTCTTCGATTTAAACCAGCATCTACAGTTTCTTCACACGCACAAAGTCCGATCATAGATAGTCCAGTCTGAAGAAGGGTCTCGACCCGAAACGTCGCCTATCTCCTTCGCTCCTTAGATGCTGCTGCACCCGCTGAGTTTCTCCAGCCTTTTGTGTACCATAGATAGTCCAATGAGGTAGATAGTAGTTCAGGGTTGCTCTCTGGTTGTGGTAGGACGATTCAGTTGCCTGATCACAGCTGGGAAGAAACTGTCCCTGAATCTGGAGGTGTGTGTTTTCACACTTCAATACCTTTTGCCCGAGGGGAGAGGGGAGAAGAGGGAGCGGCTAGGGTGCGAAAGCCGTCCTTGAAAGGCGGAGATTACAAAAAGTGGTCGACACTGCCCGGTCCATCACAGGTATTGACCTCCCCGCCATAAGGAGCAGCAGGCCGGGAGTTTTTTTAATGCGGTCACACCTTGACAGCAGGCCTGGCTCCCTCGCCATGGAACCGGGAACCTGCCCGCAGTCGTCCGAGCCTCGTCTCCCGCTCAACTGGGTGCCAGGGCGGGGATGTGGAGGGAGTCGTCGGCTACGGCAGCGGACACTGGACGGAGGACCCGTTTCCAAGATGGCGACGGACGGAGGAGAGGATTTGGTGTTGCCATGGCAACGGGCCTTTAAGGCCAAGTTAAGCCTGAACCCTTAAGAACTTTGAAACTCTGTGGGCTCCAGAAACGTTGCGCTTCTTGTGTACTGTGGCGGGGAAGTCTTCTATTACACCGCAGTCGTTGCACTTTTGTACTTATCTGTGATTGTGCTTATCTTTTTTAGTTTAGCTTAGTTTAGAGATGCAGCGCGGAAACAGGCCGTTCGACCCACCGAGACCACGCTGACCAGTGATACCCGCACATTATCATCATTAGAGCCAGGATGTTTTGGCGCTAAAAATCGCTGAAATAGGCAGGCAAAAAGGCAAAATGAAATTACAAAAAAGGCACGAAAGAGGCATTTATTGACAAAAAAAGGCATAAAAAGGCATTTATTTCCACCACCAAAATATGGTTAAAAATTACAATATAAAGGTATACTACATTAAATTACCAAAGTTGCCTGGTTGCACACAACTACCAGCATTTGTATCAAATTATATGGTGTTAAACTATGCTGTCTGTCAGACAGAATATGCTTCAGTTGTGAAAAACCTATTTCTACCTCAGCTGAGGTCACTGGTGCATACCCGAAACAAGCTACCGACTCTATATTCATGTCGATATCTTGTGCGTTAAGTACAAAGTACAGCAAGTGAAGATGTAAACAACTGAGCTGTTTGACTTCCCCAATACTTCCGATGTCAACAAATACTCCTTTGATGGGTGACCTGCCTCCAGTGTACCGATGCCCACATTGGCAACACATCTCCCCACAGCATCGGTTGTCTCGTCTACTGAGATCCATATTTTGTTGCGTGCAACTTCATCTCTAATTTTCGGCACGACAATGTTGAAATTGGTGTCAACATCATTTTTCCGTAATGATGACTCGCTCGGTATGTGTTCCTCTGTGTATTTCCCTAAAAAACCTCTGAGAGATTTGTTTTCCGATTCCCACAGTGGAATTCCAGCATCAATGAATGCTTTGCCCAGATCACTCGAAAACTCCGATTTGCGACTGGAGCCAGCAGTAAATGTTGTGAGGAGACAAGCTTGCGTATTTCCTACCTTCAGTCTCTCTGCCGCCGACTTGTGTTTAGCTGCCTGTACATGCTGGGAGATGAAATATTTCTTCTCCCGATTCACTGCTTTCTCACGTGTTTTGCAAAACAGCACACAGTTGTCTGTAGAGAATATATCACTCCCGTACACTCTCACTCTTACAAGGCTTTCACTAGACTTTAGGCATTTTGATGCTTGCAGGGGTAGATCCTACAGGAGCGGGGATGCAGACCTCTACAGGCAGGCCAAGTGCAAGCTGAGAAGAGGAATCAGAGCTGCCAAGGAAAGGTACTCTGAGAAGTTGAGGAGCAAGTTCTCAGCAAATGACTCTTCTTCAGCGTGGAAGGGCTTGCAAGAAATCACAAGCTACAAGAGGAAAACCCCCCCACTCCTTGGACAATCGTCAGCTGTACAACGACGAATTGTGAGCGGTGCGAGGGGGGGAAGTGAATACGGAGGTCAAAGTGCTGTATATGAACGCGCGAAGTATAAGAAATAAAGTGGACGAGCTTGAGGCTCAGTTAGAAACTGGCAAGTATGATGTTGTGGAAATTACTGAGACATGGCTGCAAGAGAGCCAGGGCTGAGAACTGAATATTCAAGGGTATACCTCCTATCGAAAAGACAGACAGGTGGGCAGAGGGGGTGGGGTTGCCTTGTTGGTGAGGAATGAAATTCAGTCTCTTGCAAGGGAAGACATTGAAACAGGAGATGTGGAGTCAGTATGGATAGAACTAAGGAATTGTAAGGGTAAAAATGGGACTAATCTACAGGCCACCAAACAGTAGCCTGGACATAGGGGGCAAGTTGAATCAGGAGTTAAAATTGGCATGTAGCAAAAGTAATGCTGTGGTTGTTATGGGAGATTTCAACATGCAGGTAGACTGGGGAAATCAGGTTGGTACTGGACCCCAAGAAAGGGACTTTGTAGAGTGCCTTCGTGATGGATTCTTAGAGCAGCTTGTATTGGAGCCTACCAGGGAGAAGGCAATTCTGGATTTAGTGTTATGTAATGAACTGGATTTGATAAAGGACCTCGAGGTTAATGAGCCATTAGGGGGCAGTGACCATAACATGGTCAGGTTTAATCTACAATTGGAGAGGGAGAAGAGTAGATCGGAGGTGTCAGTGTTGCAGTTGAATAAAGGGGACTATGGGGCCATGAGGGAGGGGCTGGCCAAAGTTGACTGGAAAGATACACTAGCAGGGATGACAGTGGAACAAAAATGGCAGGTGTTTCTAGGAATAATACAGAAGGTGCAGGATCAGTTCATTCCTAGGAGGAAGAAAGATTCCAAGGGGAGCAACGGACGACCATGGCTGACAAGGGACGTCAGGGACAGTGTAAAAATTAAAGTGAAGAAGTACAACGAAGCAAAGATGAGCGGGAAGCAAGAGGATTGGGTAATGTTTAAAGAGCAACAGAAGATAACCAAAAAGGCAATATGGGGAGAAAAGATGAGGTACGAAGGTAAGCTAGCCAAGAATATAAAGGAGGATAGTAAAAGCTTCTTTAGGTATGTGAAGAGGAAAAATTAGTTAAGACCAAAGTTGGACCCTTGAAGACCGAAAAAGGTGAATTTATTATGGGGAACAAGGAAATGGCAGATGAGTTGAACAGGTACTTTGGATCTGTCTTCACTAAGGACACAAACAATCTTCCTGATATAGTAGGGGCCAAAGTATCGGGGGTGACAGAGGAACTGAAGGAAATCCACATTAGGCAGGAAATGGTGTTGGATAGACTGATGGGACTGAAGGCTGATAAATCCCCAGGGCCTGATGGTCTGCATCCCAGGATACTTAAGGAAGTGGCTCTAGAAATCGTGGATGCATTGGTGATAATTTTCCAATGTTCTATAGACTCAGGATCAGTTCCTGTGGATTGGAGGGTAGCTAATGTTATCCCACTTTTTAAGAAAGGCGGGAGACAGAAAACAGGGAATTATAGACCAGTTAGCCTGACATCGGCGGTGGGGAAGATTCTGGAGTCAATTATAAAAGATGAGATAGCCGCACATTTGGATAGCAGTAACAGGATCGGTCCGAGTCAGCATGGATTTACGAAGGGGAAATCATGCTTGACTAATCTTCTGGAATTTTTTGAAGATGTAACTAGGAAAATGGACAAGGGAGAGCCAATGGATGTAGTGTACCTTGACTTTCAGAAAGCATTTGATAAGGTCCCACATAGAAGATTAGTGGGCAAGATTAAGGCGCATGGTATTGTGGGTAGAGTGCTGACATGGATAGAGAAGTGGTTGGCAGACAGGAAACAAAGAGTAGGGATTAACGGGTCCCTTTCAGAATGTATAATTGCATCAGTGTTCCCCTGGTCCGAGAACACTGATGCAATTATAAAGAAAGCTCATCAGCGCCTCTACTTCCTGAGAAGATTACGGAGTCGGTCTGTCGAGGAGGACTCTCTCTAACGTCTACAGGTGCTCAGTAGAGAGCTTGCTGACCGGTTGCATCGTGGCTTGGTTCTGCAACGTGAGCGCCCAGGAGAGGAAAAGACTGCAAAAAGTTGTCAACACTGCCCAGTCCATCATCGGCTCTGACCTCCCCACCATCGAGGGGATCTATCGCAGTCGCTGCCTCAAAAAGGCTGCCAGCATCACAAATCCACACCATCCTGGCCACACACTCATCTCCCTGCTGCCTTCAGGTAGAAGGTACAGAAGCCTGAAGACTGCAATGACCAGGTTCAGGAATAGCTACGTCCCCACAGCCATCAGGCTATTGAACTCAACTCAAACAAAACTCTGATCATTAATAGCCCATTGCACTTTATCTGTTTATTTATGTCTGTATATATATATTGCTTGCTGTGTCATTCAGACCCAAGTATCTCCCCCGGGAGTTTGGTCAGCTGGCTCTAGTACTTGTTTACACGAACGTCACACGCACGTCAGAGGCCATAGCTGCGTCTGTCCATCAGATTGAATGTGCGTCTCCAGATTCCCCTGTTCTCATTCTAGGGGATTTTAATGGCTGCAGGCTAAATAAGACACTCCCAACTTACCAACAGTATCAAGTCAAGTCAAGTCAGGTTTATTCGTCACATACACATACGAGATGTGCAGTGAAATGAAAAGTGGCGATGCTCGCGGACTTTGTGCAAACAAACAAACAAACAAACAAACTACAAACAGAATGGAACAGATGTTTGAAACATTACAAACTACGTTTGAAACATTACATCTGGAAGATATGAGACTCCGCCTGGCAGGAAAATCAGAACGCTTCTGTAGATGGTTTATATGCAACCAATAATATAGTTACCTCACTCCCATTAACCCCGCCCAGTTAACATCAATCATAACGCCTTCCCCTCAGTAGGAAAATGTAGCCGGTGCTTGAAGGTGTATGTAATACCCAGTGCTATCATTAAAAGATGTTGCACACTTAAGAGCTTGTAAAGTTTTCATTTACATGGTGTCAAAGCTGGAAGATACTTGCGTCTCCTGTTTATCGGTTTTTATTTCTTTTTTTGATTTGTGTTTTTTGTGCTTTTGATCTCTTTGGCCATGGCGTCCTCTTGCAGAAAGCCCGAGCAGCTTGTCTTTGATGCTGACATCTCTGAGCGCTGGGCCACGTTTGAATTTGATTTCACACACTTTGTCAACGTCGCACACCGCGCTGATCCTGACTCCCTTAAAGCTTCCCTCCTACTCAACCTTGTCGGACCTGATGCCATGAAGAGAGCCAGAACTTTCACCTACGCTCCAGCGGTTCTGGGCGTCGATGGTGCGGTGATTACTCCTGCAGAGTCTGCTGACGACCCCGCTTGCCTGCTACGTAAGTTCAGGGAGATTTGTGACCTGCCCTCGAACCGCATTCTAGAGAGGGCACGGTTCTTTACGAGGAGACAGTTGCGGATGAACCTGTTTGAATGTTTTATTGCTGATTTGCGTCATCTCGCCCAGCGGTGCCGTTTTGGCGACATGACAGACCAGCTCACTAGAGACATTTTAGTAACTGGCATGCGTGACCAGAAGCTGCGATGTGAGCTTTTGAGGGATCCGGATCTAACGTTGGACAAAGCTATGCATGCCTGCAGATTGTCTGAGGTCGTTGTTTTGCAAGAGGACCACCGGGACTTGGGCAATAAATCTGTCAACCTGGCAGGATTTAGGAGCCCACAGCCTCGGGTGGGAAACAATGTTTTTCTGCCGCGTGCCCCGCCCTGGACCTGGCGATGTGCCCCGAAAAAGGTGCCCGAACTGTAACTACATGCACCATAGACTGTCGACGTGTCCCGCCTTTGGTAAAACCTGTAACTTTTGTAAAAAGCTGAACCATTTCTCAGCCTCCTGTCGCTTACTCCGTTTCCCGTGGGAGCCAGGCAGAAGCTTCCAGTCCCAGTCTAAACATGCTGCTGCAATCTGATCTCTATTTCGACTCACAGCCCAATTTAGTTGAATGCAATGGTGCAGAGCCAATTACTTCTGCCGAGGACTCTCATGTGTTTACCCTCCTACAGACACCCGCCCACCGCAATGATCCTCCGTACCTGTGACTGTCAATGGCATAACCTTCTCTGCCAAATTAGATACTGGCGCGAGAGTCAATGTTTTGTCCATGAATCTTTTCAACAAGATAAGGAATAATGAGCCTCTGGTTGTTGACGATGCTACCCTGCACGCCTATGGTGGAGAGATTCTAAGGCCTGCGGGGAGGGCCACTTTAACTTGCGTGCTGCAAAAGGCCACAAGAAACCTGGTTTTCTATGTTTTGAACTCTGACTGTGTAACCCTGTTGGGCAACCGTGCGTGCCAGGATCTTGGCCTGGTCTCCTTTGACCGCACGGTCCACAAAGTGCAACTGTCGTTTGACCCGGTTGCTGAATACCAGGACCTGTTCGACGATGACCTGGGGAAGTTACCAGTGTCATACCATATTTCCATTGACCCAAATATACGACCCGTGGTCCGCGCACCTCACAGGGTGTCTCACGCCATGAAGGACAAGGTCGAGGCGGTGCTCAACGAGATGGTCGAAAAGGGCGTGGTAACCACTACCTTGTCCTGGTCGACTCGTACTCCAACTGGTTCGAAGTGGATTTGCTGACATCCCTCACGTCGGAGATGGTGATCCGCAAGCTGCGGAAACACTTCTCCACTTTTGGGACCCCGGTCAGGCTGCAGACTGACAACGGCAGACAGTTTACAAGCCGAGAATTCAAAAGCTTTGCCGACAAGTGGAACTTCGTGCATTTCACCAGCAGCCCAGAGTACCCACAGAGCAACGGCCTAGCAGAACGGGCCGTCCGCAGCGCCAAGCTTCTGATGGAACAGGCGCGACTATCCAATTCTGATTTGTATTTGGATCTCCTGAACCTCAGGAATGTTTTCCAGGGATCCGGCCATGGGTCACCTGCTCAGCGTCTGATGTCCAGAACTACCAGATCCACCGTCCCGATTGCCCAGCGCCAGCTGAAACCTCGGGTGCTGGAGCCCGCCTCCGTGCAGAGGCGATTCAAGAGAAACATGACAGCCAGCGGCGTTCCCACGATCGGTCGTGCAGACCACTCGATCCTCTGTTGCCCGGACAGGTTGTTCGATTGCAGACCGCCAGTGGTCACTACCGTCTGGCCACCGTGGTTGGGGTGGCCGACTCACCTCGTTCGTATCTGGTCGACTGTGAGGGTTCCATCTACCGAAGAAGCCGACAAACACCTGCTTGCGGTTAATGAGCCACAGCCGCAGCCCCCTGGGCCCTATGCCCCTCCACTCTCCTATCAGCAGCCGGCTGCCGCCCCGGCTGGTGTTCCCTGCATGCCTCGGTCCCCGTCGCGGGCGCCTGGTTCCCCTCTGCGCGGGTCCCCTGTTGCCGATCGCGGTTCTCCCTCTCCTGTTTCTCCCACCCCAATGCCCTTCCCTGGTTCCCCGGCTGCCTTGCGTCCTCCTGCTTCTTCTGCTCTTTCGGGGGGAGGGGGAGACATCCGTACGCGCTCGGGCAGAATCAGTAAGCCGCCTGTTCGCTACGGCGATTTCGTTTAATTCTGCTGTTTAATTTCGGTTGTCGTGACAACAATCTGTTTTTTTTTATTTCTAAGGGGAAGGATGTAGATGGTTTATATGCAACCAATAATATAGTTACCTCACTCCCATTAACCCCGCCCAGTTAACATCAATCATAACGCCTTCCCCTCAGTAGGAAAATGTAGCCGGTGCTTGAAGGTGTATGTAATACCCAGTGCCATCATTAAAAGATGTTGCACACTTAAGAGCTTGTAAAGTTTTCATTTACAGCTTCTATCAGACGTGGTCTGCATTTATAGAATAGCTACAAAGATAGGGTGCAGGAGTACCTCGGGCCTTGGTAGGGGGGGATGAAAAACTATCGAGTTCATGAATTCCTTTTGAGTGATATATATAATATAACCATATAACAATTACAGCACGGAAACAGGCCCTCTCGGCCCTTCCAGTCCGTGCCGACCATTTGTTTTCCCCTAGTCCCATCTACCTGCACTCAGACCATACCCCTCCATTCCCTTCCCGTCCATATACCTATCCACTTTACTCTTAAATGTTAAAATCGATCCCGCCTCCACCACTTCTGCTGGAAGCTCATTCCACACAGCCACCACCCTCTGAGTAAAGAAGTTCCCCCTCACGTTACCCCGAAACCTCTGTCCCTTAATTCTCATGTCATGCCCTCTTGTTTGAATCTTCCCTACCCTCAATGGGAAAAACGTATCCACGTCAACTCTGTCTATCCCTTTCATCATTTTAAAGACCTCAATCAAGTTCCCCCTTAACCTTCTGCGCTCCAAAGAATAAAGACCTAACTTGTTGAACCTTTCTCTGTAATAGTTGCTGGAACCCTGGCAACATTCTAGTAAATCTCCTCTGTACTCTCTCTATTTTGTTGACATCCTTCCTATAACTAGGCGACCAAAATTGTACACCATACTCCAGAATTGGTCTTACCAATGCCTTGTACAATTTTAACATTACTTCCCTACTCCTATATTCAATGCTCTGATTTATAAAGGCCAGCACACCAAAGGCTTTCTTTACCACCCTATCTACATGCGATTCCACCTTCAGGGAACTATGCACAGTTATTCCTAGATCCCTCTGTTCCACAGCATAGTAACTGGCTTTTTTTTTCTTTCTCTTTGTCTCTCTTTCTTTCTTCCTTTTCTTTTCTAGGGTCTATCTCTTAACCCCCTTTCTCTAATTCTTTGACCAAGGGTTTCTTCTCCCCTTTGGCACGCTCTTTCACTATCACAACTCTTTTCACCTACTCCACTCTCTTTCTTTCTAATTCTTTTTCTTTAAAAGCCATAACATTATGGGGTGCAATGATTGTAACAATATATATGTGATGTACACTGATGTCTTTGCTTCTAATAAATACAATTATTTTAAAAAAACAAAAACAGAATGGAACAGAATCACATCTTCACATATTACATATTTGTGGGAGGGAAGAAAAAGGGAAGAGAAAACAGCAATTTAAAAAAGACACAACACAACAGTAGAATGGTCCAGTAAAGTTAGTCCCTGGAGAGTTAGGAGTTTTACAGTCCTAATGGCCTCTGGGAAGAAACTCCGTCTCATCCTCTCCGTTCTCACAGCATGGCAACAGTCCGTTGCTGGGGTGGAAGGGGTCTTGTTGGTATGTCACATGCGTCACCAGGGGTGACAGAACAATCGACCTCTGTTATGGGAATGTAAAGAACCCATACCGAGAAACCACCTCTTAGTACTGCAGACCATAATGTTGTTCTTCTGATCCCTGCCGACCGCACAAAACTGCAGAGAGAGGGGCCTGGCTAAGAAGCTGGTGACAAAGTGGGATGATAATGTGGTTGAGACTCTACAGGGCTGCTTTGACTGTACAGACTGGGAGGTCCTAACCCAAGGGAACAGTCTTGAGGAAGCCACTGATGTGGGTTACTCACTATATCACCTTTTGCGAGGAAATGATTGTCCACACATGAACTGTAAAGGTATTCTCTAACAATAAGCCCTGGATTACAAAAGCTCTGGAATTGTACAGAGCCCTAGTGAGACCACACCTGGAGTATTGTGTGCAGTTTTGTGTGCAGTGAAGAAAGCTAATGGAATGTTGGCCTTCATAACAAGAGGATTTCAGTACAGGAGTAAAGAGGTTCTTCTGCAGTTGTATAGGGCTCTGGTGAGACCACATCTGGAGTATTGTGTGCAGTTTTGGTCCCCTAATTTGAGGAAGGGCATTCTTGCTATTGAGAGAGTGCAGCGTAGGTTTACAAGGTTAATTCCCGGGATGGCGGGACTGTCATACACTGAGAGAATGGAGTGGCTGGGTTGTATACTCTGGAGTTTAGAAGGATGAGAGGAGATCTCATTGAAACATAAGATTGTTAAGGGTTTGGACACACTAGAGGCAGGAAACATTTTCCTGATGTTGGGGGAGTCCAGAACCAGGGGCAACAGTTTAAGAATAAGGGGTAAGCCATTTAGAACAGAGACGAGTAAACACTTTTTCTCACAGAGAGTGGTGAGTCTGTGGAATTCTCTGCCTCAGAGGGCGGTGGAGGCCGGTTCTCTGGATGCTTACAAGAGAGAGCTAGATAGGGCTCTTAAAGATAGCGGAGTCAGGGGACATGGGGAGAAGGCAGGAACGGGGTACTGATTGGGGATGATCAGCCATGATCACATTGAATGGTGGTGCTGGCTCGAAGGGCCGAATGGCCTACTCCTGCACCTATTGTCTATTGTCTATTAACTCTGAATGAAAAGAAAATTGCATTCAACTCAGGAAACAGAATTTTGAGTCCAAATTCATTCAAAATAGACTAAACAAAGAAATAAAAGCAGGAAAGAGAGGGTACAAGGAGAGAGTTGAGAAACTCTTTCGGGAAGAGCTAAAGCCAGGAACGCCTGGCGAGACGTTAAAACACTGGCTGGCCTGCCCAACAATAACTCAACATCATCAAACACCTGGTCAGAAGACCCTGTCAACATGGTAGAGAGCCTTAATCAATTCTACTGCAGGTTTGACCAGTCTGACTACTCACAGGAGAGGGAGGAGCTAATAGCTGAGCTCACTCCAATGTTACCCAAAGATCCTATAGCTGAGCAAGATAGTCCACTCGACGAAAAAGACGCAGTATGGTCATGGGCAGATTCATGGGGAATTTTCGGCCCCATTTGCGTAACCGGCTTCCGTCTCCGCACCAACGATCCCGTAGGACACTACTGCGGAGACGGAAGCCGGTTACGGAAACATCCGCGTAAAAATAAAAGTTATTTGGGAAAATTCTTCTCCTCATTTTCAGAATTATAATTTATTAACACAAACTGTTCCCCCGCAACGCTGATTACACTGCGAGTTGGGTCGGGTTACTGAAATGGATGAAAAACAGGCCCACGTTCCGCTCCGTTGCGTACTACACGTCAGACCATTGCATTTAGAAGGAGCGGTCTATCTTGCTCTGCTATAGGATCTTTGATGTTACCTACCCAAGTAAATCTGGAGCTGCGACAGGGGGAGGTTGAACTCGTGCTGAGGAGGATGAAACGGGACAAAGCACCAGGACCTGACCAGATCTGTGGCCGGTTGCTGAAGGCCTGCTGCAGCCAGCTGCCTGGTGTTTTCTGTCATCTCTTCAACCGCTCCGTCTCAACATTCAATCCCTCGCTCTGGAAATCCTCAACCATCTGTCCTGTAGCCAAAAAGAGCAATCCCCTCTGTGACAATGTCTACCGGCCTGTGGCATTGACATCTTTGGTCGTGAAAGGCTTATTCTTTCCCTGCTTCAGGAGGAGGTCAGTACGCATGCTGACCCTTCTCAGTTTGCATACAAACGGCACAGGGGTGTGGATGTCGCTGTACTAACGCTGCTCCGTGGCGCCCAATACCCATCTCGAGAAGCCCACATCATTCATTAGACTGGTCTCTGCGGACTTCTCCAGCGCCTTTAACTCCGTGCAACCTCACCTGATGGGACGGAAACTGCTCCAGATGGATGTCAACCCGCACCTGATCCTCTGGATCCTCTCATTCTTGACAGAGGGTCCGAGTCAACGGTCAGCTCAGTTCATCCAAGACAGTCCCCACAGTGAAGAAATGAGATTCCTCCTATTAGGCAAAGTAGACCAATTCTTAAAGATTTGGTCTCCTTTTATCGACTTCTTACAAGCATATGATGCAACATAATCGTAGAAATTAAATGGTTCAGAACCGGGTGACGGGTGGGTAAAGATTAAATAGGTATATCTCTCCTAATTTCTTTTCCTTCTTTTTTTTTAAATCTCTCTAGATTCTTCTTTCTTCTTTCTGTCTCTCTCGCTATTCGTTTCTACTCTCTTGCCTATCTATCTCTTTTTCTGGCTTTTCTTATTATATCACGAACTAGCACCGTCACCATTTCCTATTTTCTTCTTTCTCTCATTGTTCTTTTATTATTAAATTAAAAATAACAAGTTGTACAAGAACTGTAACATGTCTGTACGCATCAGGTACTTAGGTACCACATTACTGTATTTACTTCTAACAAAAATTAATTAAAAAAAAATAAAATACAATTTAAAAAAAAGACAGTCTCCACAGGAGCCCCACAAGGCTCTGTAATCTTACCGGTTCTGAACACACTAGTCAAGTCAAGTCACTTTTATTCCTATAGCACATTTAAAAAACAACTCTCGTTGGCCAAAGTGCTTTACATTGGTATAAGAATAGTATGACAAACAACAGTGGTTCATAGATTAAATACAAACATCACTACATACATCTAGCCCTCGCTCAGAGGACGTCGAGAAAGGCTTGGGAGTAGAGATGAGTTTTAAGTCTCGACTTAAAGGAGTCGATGGAGGGGGCAGTTCTGATGGGAAGAGGGATGCTGTTCCACAGTCTAGGAGCTGCAACCGCAAAGGCGCGGTCGGTCGCCCCTGAGCTTATGCCGAGACCGCGGGATGTTCAGTAACCCCACGTCGGCTGATCTGAGGGACCTGGAGGTGGGGTGGTGGGTGAGCAGACTTTTGATGTAGGTTGGGGGCAAGCCCATTGAGGGCTTTGTGGACATGAAGGAGGATCTTGAAATTCACTACGCACAAACGACTGCAGGAGCACGAACCCAGGTATAACATAACATTAAATACTGATGACACTGTGATCGTGGACACCACCAACTCACAGGGACGGCTACAGTCGGAGATGGACGTTTTTGCAGAGTGGTGTAGGCGGAACTGCCTTGACCTCAATCCCTCCAAAACAAAGGAGTTGGTTGTTGACTTCCGTAAAGATCCTTCCATCACCCCCACTCTTGTTAGTCAACAACCAGCCAATAGAAAGGGTCGAGGCATACAGACACCTTGGGACAATAATTGACCACAAACTCACCTTCCAACTAAACAGTGAAACTATCTTTTTTTTTTCATTTTATTATTTTTATTAGAAGCAATTGTACTAGAAAAAAAACATTCGGCATGTAAAACTATACAGTTATTGTACAGGTTTAATTTTGACCTTTTAACCTGAAAATGAGGGAAAGGAACAAGAGGGGCTGAATGGCCTACTCCTGCACCTATTTTCGATGTTTCTAAGAGAGGGAAAATGTGAAAAGTGAAAAGAAAGGACCCCTAGGCTACAAAAGTAGTGTGGCCAAAGAGTGAATAAAGATATAAGAGAGGAAAAAGAAAAAAAAAAGAAAAAAGTGGAGATGTACCTGCCCCTCGCCCACCTCACCCAACCCATAATTGGATTTAAATCCAAGTTTGTGTTGCGCCATACTATCCTTGTAAGAATTCGGTATCTTTTCTAAGTGTCAGCAGCGCCTCTTTTTCCGGAGGAAACTCCGCAGACTCCAGGTTCACCAGTCAGTCCCTGACAGCATTGAGTCAGTAATAAGCTTCAATATGTCAGCCTGGTTTGGGTCACTATCCAACATCCGTCGTGACCCACTAACCAATATCATATCAATGAGCAGTAAAACAATAGGACTGGAGCAGGAACCACTGATCAGTATTTACAATAGAAGGACTAAACTAAATGGAACACAAATAGCCTCAGACACCACTCACTCACTGCACAGCCAATACAGTCTGCTACCCTCAGGCCAGAGATACAGGTCACTCACATTCAGGACTAAGAGAGCCATGTCGAGTTTCGTGCCTACATCCATTAGACTCATGAATAGATTATCTATTTATTTATTCATGTATACATTTTTAACATTCTTTTCATGTTTTCATTGCCTATTCTTCATGCATTGTGCTTTGCAAGTTTTACCTACTGACCACTGTTGGACCGCTGGTATGTGTTGTGTGTGGAACCGTGTGTTGTGTTGCTGGGTACGTGAACTGTACACGCACTGCTGTTCTGCACAAATGAAGTTCCTGACGGATAAATGAAGTTCATCGAAATTGAAAATTCATTGGAATATGGTCGCACTGATCTGATCTGTATTTATTTAAGCCGACTATATTCTGTTGGGCTGAAACAAAGCAAGAATTTCATTGTCCCATCTGGGACACACGACAATAAACTCTCTTGCATCTCGACCCGAAACGTCACCCATTCCTTCCCTCCAGAGATGCTGCCGGAACCGCCGAGTTACTCCGGCATTTTGTGTCCACCTTCGGCAAAACGTACAAACTCCATAAGGGGAGCGCTGGTAGTCAGGATCGAACCCGGGTCTCTGGTGCTACGAGGCAACAATTCTGCATGCCTCCCCCTCTTCTATGTCCATTCCTAAGCCCCCACATCCTTCCCGCCGTGCAGTGACCACAACTGCGCACAATACTGCAAATGTGGTCTACCAACTTCCCCGTGGATTGTCACCTTATCGTGGTGGAGAAGCTTGTGTGGACCTGAGATCCGTCTGGAGCTATACTCCTGGTAGGGCCACCCATGGCAGTAAGGTCGAGGGGGAGGTCTCTGACAAAGAGCAATCCAACCAAGACCTCAACGGTGGAACAGGCGGAGGACGATGGCTGACCTACCCATCACAACGGCTGGGAAGGCGGATGAAGGCTGCAGCAGAAAAGGGTCTCCGGTCGTCTTGGACTCCATGCCACTGGATCTTGACCCAGATCTGTCAAGGACCGTGGGGTGGCTGTCTGTGCACCAGTCTCCCCACGTTAAACAAAGTCACGCACAGGCGTCCTCCAACCCTGGAGACACCCATGGTCACCCATGACCGAGGGGGGCCTCAGAAGGTCTAACAAAAGTTTGATACGGCATCAACATGTCTTCCCAGCTTTTACACGTGGCACACACATGGATGAGGGCTAGCATAGCATACACTTTCCTTTTCACTCTATCCATTCGTTTTGTTCAGTTTCATGGCGAAGATCCAATGGAAGGTTGTCACAGTAACTGACATTGTAATTAAATGCCTCACGTTAAATGCATTAATGGGCAGCGCAGCGGTAGAGTTGCTGCCTTACAGCGCTGGAGACCTGGGTTCTATCCAGACTACGGGTGCTGTCTGTATGGAGTTTGCACGCCCCCCCCCCCCCCCCCACCATGAACTGTGTGGATTTTCTCCAAGATCTTGGGTTTCCGGCCCCTCTCCAAAGACCTTTCGTTGCCTGCAGTCATACATATAGTAAATAACAAAACATACAATAAACACATATTTAACATCCACCACAGCGAGTTCACCAGACACCTCCTCACTGTGGTGGAAGGCAAAAATCTTGTCTTTGTCTCTTCCCTTCTTCTTCTTCCTCTTCCTCTGCGCTGAGGCGACCCGGGCCTCCGATGTTGTGACCGCACCGGGTGATGTAAATAAGTCCTGCGGGTGAACCGCGCTCCGCGAGCGGGCTGGTTCAACTCCGCGGCCCGGGGCGGTCAAAGCTGCCGCCCTCCAGTCCAGCGGACGCAGCTGTTGCCGCGGGAGCTCCGGAAAAACAGGTCACCAACCTGTGACCTGCGAGCTCCCGACGATGTCGTCCACTGGGCTCGCGGCCGAAACCTCCGAAGTCGCTATTCACAGATTCACAACTCTCTGGGTGAAAAAGTTTCTCCTCATCTCAGTCCTAAATGGCCGACCCTCTATTCTTAAACTGCGATCCCTGGTTCTGGACACCCCCAACATTGGGAACATTTTTCCTGCATCTAGCCTGTCCAATCCCTTAAGAATTGTGTATGTTTCTATAAGATCCCCTCTCATCCTTCTAAATTCCAGTGAATAAGCCCAGTCGATCCATTCTTTCATCATATGTCAGTCCCACCATCCAGGTAATTAACCCGGTGAACCTACGCTGCACTCCCTCAACAGCAAGAATACCCTTCCTCAAATTAGGAGAGCAAAACTGTACACAATACTCCAGGCGTGGTCTCGCCAGGGCCCCTGTACAACTGCAGTAGGATCTCATTACACCTAAACTCAAATCCTCTCGCAATGAAGGCCAGCATGCCACTGGCATTCTTCACTGCCTGCTGTACATAAACGCTTTGTTTCATTCCACCATTCCTTTACATCACGGCTTGCGCTCAGCACAGCCTAACATGTCTGAAGGGTCTCGAGCCGAAACGTCACCCATTCCTTCTCTCCAGAGAAACGGCCTGCCCCGCTGAGTTACTCCAGCTTTTTGAGTCTGTCTATGTTTTACTAAGGGCAGCCTTAAACTTTCATTCAGCTGAATGCAAAAGATGACAATGACACAGACAGACACACACACACAGAGACACACACACACAGAGACACACACACACACACAGAGACACACACAGACAGAGGCACACAGAGACACGCACACAGAGACACACACACAGAGACACGCACACAGAGACACGCACACACAGAGACACGCACACACAGAGACACGCACACACAGAGACACGCACACACAGAGACACGCACACAGAGACACGCACACACAGAGACACGCACACACACAGAGACACGCACACAGAGACACACACACAGAGACACACACACAGAGACACACACACAGAGACACACACACAGAGACACACACACAGGACACACACAGAGAGAGACACACACACAGAGAGACACACACAGAGAGACACACACACAGAGACACACACACAGAGACACACACACAGAGACACACACACAGAGACACACACACAGAGACACACACACACAGACACACACACAGAGAGACACACACAGAGAGACACACACAGAGAGACACACACAGAGAGACACACACAGAGAGACACACACAGAGAGACACACACAGAGAGACACACACAGAGAGACACACACAGAGAGACACACACAGAGAGACACACACAGAGAGACACACACAGAGAGACACACAGACACACACAGAGAGACACACAGAGAGAGACACACACAGAGAGACACACACAGAGAGACACACACAGAGAGACACACACAGAGAGACACACACACAGAGACACACACACAGAGACACACACACAGAGACACACAACAGAGAGACACACACACAGAGACACACACACAGAGACACACACAGAGAGACACACACAGAGAGACACACACAGAGAGACACACACAGAGAACGAGAACCATTTATTCCTCAAGTGTTTTATTTGCAACCACTGTCTGTTAGTATCACAAATGTAACATTTTCCTGAGAGATGACAGGCAGTTTTTACAAGAAATTTCATGTTAGGCTTGGGTGTTCACTTGTATATCAAACACTGTTCATTTGCCAGTCAGTATGAATATTTTACTACAAGTTCCAAAAAAAGACTAGTTTCAGACAATTAAAATCAACATCTCTTTGTCAGAGTGTGTGGGAATGAGCTTACACCGAAATCGGACACAAAATGCTGGAGTAAACTCAGCGGGACAGGCAGCATCTCCGGATAGGAGGAATGGGTGACGTTTTCGTGGCGAGACTCTTCTTCAGACCGAGAGCCGGGGGAGAGGGAGACAGAGATATGGAAGGGTAAGGCGTGAAAACGACAGATCAAAGAGGGCGATGTGGAATGCATGAGGGGGAAGGTGACAATGAGGCAACCAATCAGTGAAATTAATCAGAAGGACAGTGCAACTAGTTGGGAGAACGAGGATAGGGATTTCCCTCTCCATTCCTCCCCGACCAGTTGGACTGTCCCTGGTTAATTTTACTGATTGTATGCCCCCTTGTCACCTTCCCCATAGCCAACATTGATCCCTTCTACTTTTTCCATAGCATCGCCTGCTTTGTTCACTCGTTTTCACACCTTCCCTTTCCATCTCTCTGGGGGGATTGGACAACCCACTCCCCCCCCGACTCTCAGTCTGAAGAAGGGTCTTGACCTGAGGCGTCGCCCATTCCTCCTCGCCAGAGATGCTGCCCGTCCCGCTGAGGTACTCCAGCGTGCCGCCAAAGCATCAGTCTCATTGTCCAGCATTTTGCGACACGAGTTCGCCTGAGGGGATATTCTCCCGTGTTTAAGAGCATTACAAATGTGTCCCGTAAACAAAAACAAACATCCCACTTCTCACCTCGTGTTTTTTTCCCCATCGCAACAGGGATGGTTAGCTACCTTCGCTCCAGACCTGCTCTCATACGAGGACCGTAAATCAAGATTTCCAAACAGAACCACACGCTTTTTGCGATCAATGGCGTACGTCAACAATCGAACATCCAAAAGCAGACAGAACCACTGTAACTCGTCCTCTTTAGAGTGGATCGGGGATGCACAGCAGCAGTGGATTTGCATTGCTTGATTTGATCGTGAGCATATACATATATAATCTACCGCGTAAAAAAACAGGTGAAATGTTCAAAAATTGGAAGAAAACGCACGCAAAAAAAAAAATCCACCTGGAATCAAACTTATAAAACCTTTAAACACAGCTGGCAAGGCCTGCTCCTTTAGAACCCAAGCTGCGGTGAGCAACGTCAGACCAACGCCAAGTGAAATTATTAACTGCAGCATTTGGCACAAATAACGTGTGCGCTTTTGGGCAAGCTTTTAACAGAGGGGTTGTTCAGGGTGAAAACGCTGCTGCTGAAACCAGTCAGAAAGTGCAAAAAAAAAAAAAAAAAAAAAGCTTTTGTTTTGCTTGTTTACGACACCTCACTAACCTAGGCACAGTTCATAGGCTTTTAACGCCACGATTGCCTTCAGTAACTCAATAACAAAACTGCCGGCAAAGGAGAAAAAAAACAACCTTTAAAACGTTTTAAATAAAAATATACGCAAGGAGGAACTGCAGATGCTGGTTTACACCGAAGATAAGACACAAAACGCTAGAGATCGAGTAACTCACCGGGGACAGATCGGCATCTCTGGATGGAAGGAATGGGCGATGTTTTGGGTCGAGACTTTGTTGCTAGCAATGATGTATTCCACATTTCCCTTGATCTCAGTCCCCTTTGATCTCTCATTTTCACACCTTCCCCGTCCATATCTCTCGTAGTCCCTCTCCTATCACTTTCAGTCCGAAGAAGGGTCTCGACCCGAAACATCGCCCGTTCCTTCTCTCCAGAGATGCTGCCTGTCCCGCCAAGTTACTCCAGCATTTTGCGTCCATCTTCTTGCAATAAAGATAGATATATGGGCTTCCAGAATCTCTACTCTTCTTTGCACCTTTAAAACAAAAACCTGCAAGAACTAATATAGGCCCATTTTAAGCCTATGGATTACAATCCACTGCAAATCACAACGGCAGTCTTCAAGCACCAGGCATCAAGCTACTGAAATAGCAAATTATTCCAATAGTTTTCTTCCGTTCGCTGGCCTCCCAAATGCTTTCACATCCAGCTTCCAATATTCCCATGGAAGGTAGATTCCATCTCTCCTTACTTCCTGCCAAAGCCATTGCTGATCTTACTTCTGCCAGAGTGTTTTTTACGCCTTGTTGCACTCTTTTCTGCTGCATTCACGTTCGTCACTTCACAGCTTCTGTCACCTGGTTTAACAAAAAACAAAAAACAAAATTCATTTGGTGAATTTTCCCTCCAAATTTGAGGAAGGACATTCTTGCTATTGAGGGAGTGCAGCGTAGGTTCATTCCCGGGATGGCGGGACTGTCATATGCTGAGAGAATGGAGCGGCTGGCTATTATACTCTGGAATTTAGAAGGATGAGAGGGGATCTTATTGAAACATAACATTATTAAGGGTTTGGACACGCTAGAGGCAGGAAACATGTTCCCGATGTTGGGGGAGTCCAGAACCGGGGCCACAGTTTAAGAATATGGAGTAAGCCTTTTAGAACGGAGACGAGGAAACACTTTTTCACACAGAGAGTTGTGAGTCTGTGGAATTCTCTGCCTCAGAGGGCGGTGGAGGCCGGTTCTCTGGATACTTTCAAGAGAGAGCTGGATAGGGCTCTTAAAGATGGCGGTCTTAGCGGATATGGGGAGAAGGTTGTGGATTGTGGATGATCAGCTATTGAATGGCGGTGCTGGCTTGAAGGGCCGAATGGCCTACTCCTGCACCTATTGTCTATTGAATGGAACTATACAGAGGCAGAATTCCACCAGGCGTCTTCAACCCAAAGTGTTCATCATCTCATTTATCCAGGATTTCTTTTTAATTAAAAAGTGTGTAAAGGAAGGAACTGCAGATGCTGGTTTAAACCACAGACACAAAATGCTGGAGTAACTCAGCGGGACAGGCAGCATCTCTGGAGAGAAGGAATGGGTGACGTTTCGTATCGAGACCCTTTTTCAGACTGAGAGTCATGGGGAAAAAGAGTGCTGCTCTGGAATGCAGCACTTACTGTGACAACCACTCCCATTTCAGTTTAGTTTAGAGATACAGCGCGGAAACAGGCCCTTCGGCCCACCGAGTCCGCGCCGACCAGCGATCCCCGCACATTTACACTATCATACACACACCAGGAGTAATTTTACATCCATACCAAACCAATTAACCTACAAACCCGTAGGTCTTTGGAGTTTGGAAGGATCTCGGAGAACACACACGTAGGTCACGGGGAGAATTTTAGTTGTTATTCGTCCTTGTTTATAGTCAGACAGCATGGAAACAGGCCATCAGTCTCAAAGAGTTTGGTTTAGAAGAAGGGTCTCGACCTGAAACGTCACCTATTCCTTTTCTCCAGAGATGCTGTCTGACCTGCTGAGTTACTCCAGCCTTGTGCGTCTATCTTCTCCGTCATTATTGAACTTGGAACTTGGAAAACTTTATTGTCATTCAGACCTTGCGGTCTGAACGAAATTCCGTTGCCTGCAGTCATACATATAGTAAATAACAAAAACACACAATAAACACATATTTAACATCCACCACAGTGAGTTCACCAGACATCTCCTCACGGTGGTGGAAGGCAAAAATCTTGTCTTTGTCTCTTCCCTTCTTCCTCTTCCTCTGCGCTGAGGCGACCCGGGCCTCCGATGTTGTGACTGCACCGGGTGATGTAAATAAGTCCCGCGGGTGAACCGCGCTCCGCGAGCGGGCCGGTTCAACTCTGCAGCCCGGGCGGTCGAAAGCTGCCGTCCTCCGATCCAGCGGGCGCAGCTGTTGCCGCGGGAGCTCCGGAAAAACAGGTCACCAACCCGTGACCTGCGAGCTCCCGACGATGTCGTCCACTGGGCCCGCGGCCGGGCCTCCGAAGTCGCTGCTGCCGCCACCGCCACCGGAAAGCTGCCACAGCTCCGAGTCGGGCCGCCGGAACGCCTGAACCCGCCGCAGCCCCGAAGCCGGCCAGCCCCGCGCTGGTAAGTCCTGGCTGGCTCTGCCTCCGGAGCCTCGGGTCGGTCGCAGTTAAAGTTGGAGGCCGCCAGCTCCGCGATAGGCCTCAGCGCAGACGGAGACGGGGGATACGACAAGAAAAGTCGCGTCCCCCCAAAAGGAAGAGACTAAGACGTTTCTCCCACCCCTCCCACACACATACACTACATAATAACTCAAACTAACGCTAAAACAAGACAAGAAAACAACAAATAAAAAGAAAAACAGACGGACTGCAGGCGAGCCGCTGCTGCCAGGGCAGCGCCGCCACTCCCAGCATAATGGTTCCAGCATATGCATTTCCTTGCGACCAAACTCATTCTATGTAATCCCACTTTCCCATTCACTCCCTACACACCAAGGGCAATATGATAGAGGGCCAATTGACCTACAAATCTGCATGTCTTTAGGACGTGGCAGAAAACCCAGAGCACCCGGAGGAAGCCCACGCGGTCACAGGGAGAACGTGCAAACTCCGTACAGACAGCACCCAAGGTCAGGATGGAACCCGGGTCTCTGGCGCTGTGAGGCAGCAACTCCAACGCTGCGCCACCGTGCAGAGCACAGAATCTCTAAACAACTGTGTTCAAGGCAACGAGTTGTGGTCTCAAATACAATGAAAAATATTAAGATATCTTTTGCAATGCTCAGGACAGAGATGAATACCAGCAAATAAGGATCAACTGAAGTCACAGAGTGATACAGCGTGGAAACCGGCCCTTCGGCCCAACTTGCCCACTCCGGCCAACAACACCCCGTCTACACCAATCCCAAATGCCTGCGCTTGGCCCATATCCCTCTAAACCTGTCCTACCCATAAACCTGTCTAAATGTTTCTTAAACGTGGGGATGGTATAGCATGCCGAGAGAAAACAGATTGGAGAAGGTGTGTAGGAAAGAGCTGCAGATGCTGGTTTAATTTGCAGATGACACAAAGCTGGGTGGCAGTGCGAACTGCGAGGAGGATGCTATGAAGATGCTAGGTGACTTGGAAAGGTTGGGTGAGTGGGCAGAGGCGTGGCAGATGTAGTTTAATGTGGATAAATGTGAGGTTATCCACTTTGGTAGCAATACCAGGAAGGCAGATTATTATCTAAATGGCGCCAAGTTGGGAAAAAGGGAAGTACAACGGGATCTGGGGGTCCTTGTACATCAGTCACTGAAAGTAAGCATGCAGGTACAGCAGGCAGTGCAGAAAGCTAATGGCATGTTGGCCTTCATAACAAGATGAATTGAGTATAGGAGCAAAGAGGTCCTTCTGCAGTTGTACAGGGCCCTAGTGAGACCACACCTGGAGTATTGTGTCCAGTTTTGGTCCCCTAATTTGAGGAAGGACATTCTTGCTATTGAGGGAGTGCAGCGGAGGTTCACCAGGTTAATTCCCGGGATGGCGGGACTGTCATATGTTGAAAGAATGGAGCGACTGGGCTTGTATACATTGGAATTTTGAAGGATGAGAGTGAATCTTATTGAAACACATAAGATTATTAAGAGTTTGGACACGCTGGAGGCAGGAAACATGTTCCCAATGTTGGGGGAGTCCAGAACCAGGGGCCACAGTTTAAGAATAAAAGGTAAGCCATTTAGAACGGAGACGAGGAAAAACCTTTTCACCCAGAGTTGTGAATCCTCTGCCTCAGAAGGCAGTGGAGGCCAATTCTCTGGATACTTTCAAGAGAGTTAGATAGAGCTCTTAAAGATCGCGGAGTCAGGGGATATGGGGAGAAGGCAGGAACGGGGTACTGATTGGGGATGATCAGCCATGATCACATTGAATGGCGGTGCTGGCTCGAAGGGCCGAATGGCCTACTCCTGCACCTATTGTCTATATCAATGGTAGACATAAAATGCTGGAGCAACTCAGCGGGACGGGCAGCATCTCTGGAGAGAAGGAATGGGCGACGTTTCGGGTCGAGACCCTGCTTCAGACTGATGTCAGAGGAGGGGGCGGGACAAAGATAGAAAGCAGTCGGAGACAGTAGGACTGGTGGGAGAAGTGGGAAGGGGGAGGCGATAGATTGGAGAAGGCCCAAGTTATGCAGCAATGCAAAATTAAATTGACAATTGTTCTTAAAATTTGGATTTGTTTTCCTGTTCATGTCAAGGTGTAGTCGTGTGGACAAACCTTTAGCGTATGTGTTGTAAGGCAGTGGTGAGGAATCATCGCTGTTCGCCGTCTCTTCACACTCGGATTCTGAGAAGGTCTGAAACACAAAAAACATTGAACAGTTATACAATCCATTCTCTCCACAGATGCTGCCTGAGTTATACAGTGTGGAAACAGGCCCCTCGGCCCAACTTGCCCACACCGGCCAACAATGTCCCAGCTACACCAGCCTGCGCTTGGTCAATATCCCTCCAAACCCGTCCTATCCATGTGCCTGTCCAACTGCCTCTTAAACGTTGGGATAGTCCCAGCCTCAACCACCTCCTCTGGCAGCTCGTTCCATACACCCACCACCCTCTGTGTGAAAAAGTTACCCCTCGAGATTCCTATTAAATCTTTTCCCCTTCACCTTGAACCTACGTCCTCTGGTCCTCGATTCCCCTAGTCTGGGCAAGAGATTCTGTGCATCTACTCGATCTATTTTTGATTGAGTGTTTGTACTCACTGGAGTTCAGAAGATGAAGGGGGACCTCAATGAAACTTACTGAATAGTGAAAAGGCCTGGACATAGAGGACGTGGAGAGGACGTCTCCACTCGTGGGAGAGTCTAGGACCAGAGGTCATAGCCTCAGAATTAAAGGACGTATCTTTAGGAAGGAGATGAGAAAGAATTTCTTTAGTCAGAGGGTAGTCTTCTTCTTCTTGCGTACAGCATGCACAGCCTAAAGTTGTAAGACAACTTGTTCTGTTTGATCTTCTGTTTGTGCACGCCAGGTTGATTGCATTTGTTGAAACAGGGTGGACCGTGTAAAGGTTGCAATCTCCCACCCCGTCAGAAGGTGGTGAATCTGTGGAACTCATTGCTACCGAGGGCTGTGCGAGGCCATCAGTGGATATTTTTAAAGGCAGAGATGGAGAGATTCTTGATTAGTACGGGTGTCAGGGGTTATGGGGAGAAGGCGGGAGAATGAGGTTGAGAGGGGTAGAGAGATCAGCCATGATTGAATGGCGGAGTAGACTTGATGGGCTGAATGGCCTAACTCTACCAAATACTATCACTTATGAACTTTTCACTGTACATCATTACACACGACAAAAATATAATAAGCCTAAACGTACACCGTGGACATTGGACTTTGTCTCTGGAACTGATGGGCTAAAATGCTGAGAACTATATTGTGTATTAGAAAGAACTGCAGATGCTGGGTTTGAATCGGAGGTACACAAAATGCTGGAGTGACTCAGCGGGTGAGGCAGCATCTCTGGATAGCTGGTCTAAATCGAAGGTAGACACAAAAATTTGAAAGTTTAAATTAGCCTGAAGAAGGGTCTCCACCCGAAACGTCGCCCATTCCTTCTCTCCAGAGATGCTGCCTGACCCGCTGAGTTACGCCAGCATTGTGCGTCTGCCTTCGAACTATATTCTGCACTCTGTATCTTCCCCTTCACTCCACCTATTGGACTTTAGTTTATCCATGCAAGCGTGGGGAATTAAAAAAAAGCCAGTCGAAACCCTTTTCCCGGGATGGAAACATCAAAATACTCGAGGGTGCAGCTTTAAGATGAGAGGGGTAAACTTTATAAAGGAGACATGCAAGGCAAGTTTTCGTTTTACACGCGGTTGTGAGTGCCTGGAGCACTGAATGGAGTGGTGCCGGAGGCAGTTATACGACAGAGGCATTTAGAGGTGTTTAGATACGAACATTAACTTCTCAAACTTCAGATAGCCCTTACTTTCTCTCTCCATCCCCTCCCCCGTTCAATTCTTGCTGTTGAGGGAGCATAGGTTGACAAGGTTAATTCCCGGGATTCTCTGCCACAGAAGGTCGTTGAGGCCAGTCCATTGGCTATATTCAAGAGGGAGTTGGATGTGGCTCTTGTGGCTAAAGGGATCAGGGGGTATGGAGAGAAGGCAGGTACGGGATACTGAGTTGGATGATCAGCCATGATCATATCGAATGGCGGTGCAGGCTCGAAGGGCCGAATGGCCTCCTCCTGCACCTATTTTTCTATGTTTCTATGATGGCGGGACTGTCATAAGCTGAGAGAATGGAGCGGCTGGGCTTGTACACTCCGGAATTTAGAAGGATGAGAGGGCATCTCATTGAAACATATAAGATTATTAAGTGGGGGGGGGGGGGTTACACAAAAGGCTGGAGAAACTCAGCGGGTGCAGCAGCATCTAAGGAGCGAAGGAGATAGGCGACGTTTCGGGTCGAGACCCTTCTTCAGACTGGGGGTCTGAAGTGTTTGGACACGCGAGAGGCAGGAAACATGTTCCCAATGTTGGGGGAGTCCAGAACCAGGGGCCACAGTTTAAGAATAAGAGGCCAGTTTAAGAGGCCAGTTCTCTGGATACTTTCAAGAGAGATAGCTTGATAGGGATCTTAAAGATAGCGGAGTCAGGAGATATGGGGAGAAGGGGTACTGATTGGGGATGATCAGCCATGATCACATTGAATGGCGGTGCTGGCTCGAAGGGCCGAATGGCCTACTCTTGCACCTATTGTCTATTCTCCCACCAGCTTTACTGTCTCAGACTACATTCTATCTTTGTCCAGCCCCCTCCCCTGACATCAGTCTGAAGAAGGGTCTCGACCCAAAACGTCGCACATTCCTTCTCCCCAGTGATGCTGCTTGTCCTACTGAGTTAATCCAGCATTTTGTGGCTACCTTTTTTAAACAAGCACATGGGTGTGCTGGGAACAGAGGGATTTGGATGGCGTGCAGGCAGAGGAGATTAGTTGAATTATTTGGCATCAGGTTCGGCATAACATAGTGGGATGAAGGACTTGTGTGAGTGCTGTACTGTGTTATGTTATGTGTGACCACCTTGGCCGACAAGATCTCTCGGTGGCCAAACATTTAACTCCCCTTCCCACACTGACCTTTCTGTCCCGGGCCTCCTCCACTGTCAGAGTGAGGTCCAGCGCAAATTGGAGGAGCAGCACTGCATATTTCGCTTGGGCAACTTACATCCCAACATTGACTTCTCTAACTTCAAGTAACCCTTGCCTTCCCTCTCTCTCTCTCTCCATCCCTCCCCCACCTTCCCAGTTCTCCGGCCAGTCCGACTGTCCCAGATTACATTTTATCTCTGTTCGCTTTGTTGTTACCTTCTCCTAGCTAACAATGCTCTATTCTACACTGTCCTTCATCTCCAACTTGATGTCTCCTTCTCACACCCGACACTTCCTTATCTCTGTGTCCCCCTCTCCCCCGACTCTTAATCTGAAGAAGGGTCTCGACCCAAAACTTCACCCGTTCTTTCTCTCCCGCCGAGTTACTGCAGCATTTTATGAACATCTTCAGATTAATCCAGCATCTGCAGGTCCTTTCTACCAACACAGAAAGGTTCTATGCATATTTCGCTTAGGCAGCTTACAATTCAGAGGTACGAACATAGATTTCTCCAATTTCAAGTATCTCTTGCACCCCCTCCCACCCTAGTAGTCGTAGTAGTTTCACTGTTTGCATCCCTTCATTATCATCTCTTCTACAGCCAACAATGGACCATTGTGGGCTCTTTGGCTATCGGTGCCGGCTCCGCTTTGCTCCGTACATTTTCATACCCCTGGCTTCCCTCTCCCCCGACTCTCAGACTGAAGAAGGGCCCCCACCTGAAACTTCGCCTATTCCTTCCTTTCCCCAGAGAATGCCGTCTGACCTGCTCAGTTACTCCAGCAGGGCGTATCCAAACCCTTAATAATCTTATACGTTTCAATAAGATAAGGAATCGTTGAACCTCCTCCTTTTATACACACTCACCTTGTCGTGTTGGCCCGTGTGTTCAGCGTACCACACCATTCCCGCAAGGCAAAGAAACGTAATCATAGCCTGAAATGAATAAGAAAGATGAACCAAGCAGTCTTGTTGCCCTTTCTGGTCCCAAATGACACAACATAATAATAACGGCAGATGCCGTATGAAATAAGAAGAATAGTTCGGGTAGAGTCTCCTTGCCAGAATAGACAATACACAATAGGTGCAGGAATAGGCCATTCGGCCCTTCGAGCCAGCACCGCCATTCAATGTGATCATGGCTGATCATCCCCAATCAGTACCCCGTGCCTGCCTTCTCCCCATATCCCCCGACTCCGCTATCTTTAAGAGCTCTAACTCTCTTGAAAGTATCCAGAGATCCGGCCTCCACCGCCCCCTGAGGCAGAGAATTCCACAGAATCACAACCCTCTGTGAGAAAAATTGTTTCCTCGTCTCCGTTCTAAATGGCTTACCCCTTATTCTTAAACTGTGGCCCCTGGTTCTGGACTCGAGGAATAGGGGAATCGAGGACCAGAGGACATAGGTTTGAGGTGAAGGGGAAAAGATTTAATTAAATCTGAGGGGTAATTTTTTCACACAAAGGGTGGTGGGCGTATGGAACGAGCTGCCAGAGGAGGTGGTTGACGCAGGCACTTTTAAGAAGCCACGTTTAAGAAGCATTTGGACAGGTACATGGAGAGTGAAGGTTTGGAGGGACATGGGCCAAACGCAGGCAGGTGGGATGAATGTAGATGGGCCATGTTGGTCGGTGTGGGCATGTTGGGCCGAAGGGCCTGTTTCCACACTGTATCACTCTATAAGTAAAACAATCACCATCCACCCCAGAAACAAAACATTAAAATTCTGATAAATTTGAGGTAATCTGTAATTATAGTTTAGAGATACAGCGCGGAGATAGGCCATTCTGCCCACCGAGTCCACACTGACCACGATTCCCCCACACTAACACTATCCTACACACACTAGGGACAATTTGCACAGTTATACCAGGCCAACTAACCTACAAACCCGTACGTCTTTGGAGTGTGGGAGGAAACCGAAGATCTCGGAGAAACCCCACGCAGGTCACGGGGAGAACGTGCAAACTCCGTACAGACAGCGCCCGTCGGGATCGAACGCGGGTCTCTGCCGCGTCGAGGGAGCAACTCTACCGTGCCGCCCCTTTAGTTTTCTTTGAGATAGCAAGACAACGGAATCGTACGTACAGGCCTTGCGACCGTGACTCACAGGAATATACTGTGAGTGACCGTGTACTTTTCGTGGCCTTTGTGAACTGATGAACTTGTGCTCTGAACCGGAGAACAATAGTACGCAACATTGAAAAGATAACAAAGTAAGACATGGCCTACATTGTACTATAACAACCTTTGCTGGCTGTGTTGTTCCAAGGATATTAAAGCAATAAACATCTCATCACCCAAGTTACTCACCCAATATACATATTAAACCTTAAAAGAGATGTTCGTTTTCTTACTGGGTAGTTTAGATGAATGGTTTCCCCCCAGTAAAAATAAATTCATTCCCGGGATAATTTTTTTGGAAATATATTAAAAAGAAGTGTCTTATCAAAAAAAGATACCAACCACAATATCATATCAAACATAGTAAGGTGGAGCATTGTTAAGAGAATGAATGGGGATCCGGCGTCAGGGTGGGGGGGGGGGGGGCGAGAATGAAAGGGGACCTGGGGTTGGGAGGGGGGGCTGTGAATGAAGGGGGCCATGGCGCTGTTTTGGGGGTGGGTGTGGTGTGACGAGAATCCAGGGGACCTGGCATTGGGGGCCGCTGCCGAGAATGAAGGGGGACTACTTGGTAACTTTTGTCGGCCCCCGAAACACGGCGATTATTTGCATGCACTGTGTGTGGAGTGCAAAACAAAAGAGTTTCGCTGTGACATGTCACATGTTTCCACTCGTGGCAGAGTCTAGGACTAGAGGTCATAGCCTCAGAATTAAAGGACGCTCCTTCAGGAAGGAGAAATTTCTTTAGTCGGAGGGGGCGGTGAATCTGTGGAATTCTTTGCCACAGACGGCCGTGGAGGTCAGGTCAGTGGATATCTTTAAGGCAGAGATAGAAAGGCAGAAGAAAGGGGTTAGGAGGGAGAGATAGATCGGCCACGATTGAATGGCGAAGTAGACATGATGGGCCGAATGGCCTTTTACTGCTCCTATCACTTATGACTTCATGACAGGCAATAGACAATAGTTTCAGGAGTGGGCCATTCGGCCCTTCGAGCCAGCACCGTCATTCACTATGATCATGGCTGATCGTCCACATTCAGTACCACGTTCCTGCCTTTTCCCCATATCCCTTGACTCCGCTAACCTTACGAACTCTATCTAACTCTTGAAAGGATCCAGAGAATCGGCCACTGCCTTCTGAGGCAGAGAATTCCACAGATTTACAACTCTCTGGATGAAAAAGTGTTTCTTCATCTCCGTTCTAAATGGCCTACCCCTTATTCTTAAACTGCGGCCCCTGGTTCAGGACTCCCCCAACATGGCGAACATGTTTCCTGCCTCTAGCGTGTCCAAGCCCTTAATAATCTTATATGTTTCAATAAGATGCCCTCTCATCCTTCTAAACTCCAGAGTGTACAAGCCCAGCTGCTCCATTCTATCAACACACGACAGTCCCGCCATCCCGTACGGTATCTTCGTAGGAATTCTCTTACCATGCAAAGAAGCCAAAGGATGACATACAATCCCACGGTTTTAGAGAACAGATCTTGGCCAGACTTGATGCACACTATTGCTTCCAGAAAGGAAATGGCACTGTTAACATTTTTTAAAAAGGAAAGTTAGACAAATCTCATCAATGCAGAATATGTCACAGCCTGAGACACAGCCAGGATTTGAGTTGAAGGCTTCTAATATCACAAAAATGCATTTAATAATACATTTAATAAAATTAATTACTTCAGGCTCCAAAAATAGAGAAGGGTACATTTGGTACAAATTGAAATTCAGAGGCGGAGCTGCTGCCTCACCGCACCAGAGGCCCAGGTTCGATCCTGACCTCGGGTGCTGTCTGAATGGAGTTTTTATTTTCTGCCCGTTTTCTCCCACATCCCAAAGACGTGCGAGTTGGTAGGTCAATTGGCCTTCTGTAAATTGCCCCCAGCGTGTCGATGAGAAAATGGGATTACGTAGAACTAGCGTGATTGTCACCTTGTCGTGGTGGAGAAGCTTGTGTGGACCTGAGATCCTGAGAGCGATGCCGTCTGGAGCTATGCTCCTGGTAGGGCCACCCATGGCGGTAAGGTCGAGGGGGGAGGTCTCTGACAAAGAGCGATCCAACCAAGACCTCAACGGTGGAACAGGCGGAGGACGATGGCTGACCTTAGTGGAGCGTCACAACGGCTGGGAAGGCGGATGAAGGCTGCAGCAGAAAAGGGTCTCCGGTCGTCTTGGACTCCATGCCACTGGATCCTGACCCAGATCTGTCAAGGACCGTGGGGTGGCTGTCTGTGCACCAGTCTCCCCACGTTAAACAAAGTCACGCACAGGCGTCCTCCAACCCTGGAGACACCCATGGTCAGCCACGACCGAGGGGGGACTAAGAAGTGTGGAATGGGTGATCGATGGTTGGCGTGGAATCACTGGGCCTAAGGGCCTGTTTCCATGCTGTAACTCTAAAGCATCTAGCATTTATTTAGTTTTAGAGATAGTGTGGAAGCAGGCCCTTCAGCCCACCAAGTACACGTCATCCAGTGATCACCCCCATTCACGACTTCTATCCTACAAACTAGGGACAATATACAGAAGCCAATTAACCGACAAACGCACACGTCTTCGGAATGTGCGAGGGAACTGGAGCACCCGGAGAAAAACCACGCAGTCACAGGGAGAACGCGCCCGGGTCTCTGGTTCTGTGAGGCAGCAACTCCACCGCCGTGTCTCCGTGCCGCTGGTGTTGAATCTGAAATCAGATTTCATTTCATCGGGGGATGCAAAGCACTTTGGCCAACGAGAGTTGTTTTTTAAAATATGCTATATAAATAAAAGTGACTTGACTTGGATGCAAATGTATTTAAGAGGGTTTGCATAACAAGGTCAAAATCCAAGCGAGCTGGAAAGTTAAGGGATCTAGAATGTGCAAGTTATGCTTACATTATAAACATGTTTTTGATGTGTAACCAGAAGGTGTAAATTTGCATTAATGACAAAATTGGATGCAAACAGGAGGAAAGGCGAACATTGCAAGTGGCTGACTACAATGATTGGAAGCCCCCCCCCCCCCCCAAAAGAAACAAAAATTAAAATAGAAAGCAGATTGGTTGCATGACAACTTGGTTCAAGAACAGCCCTGCCCAAGAATGCAAGGCCTGTGGACGGAGCCCAGTCCATAAACCCAGATCAAACTCCCCACCGTTGACTCGACACGCGCAAGGCTGCCTCGGGAGAGCAGCCGATACAATAAAAGACTCGTCCCACCCCGGTCATTCCTTCCTCTCCCCGCTCCCGTCCGGCAGGAGGTACAGGAGCTTGAAAGCGCGCACCACCAGACTCAGGAGCAGCTTCTTCCCCTCTGTCATCAGGCTTCTGAACGGCCCTTCCATGAGCCAGGGCACTGTCCCATTCACCTCTACCCCATTGCGCACATTGGACTTTGTCTCTGGAACTGATGCGCTACAATGCTGAGAACTATATTCTGCACTCTGTATCTTCCCCTTTGCTCTACCTATTTCACACTGTATTTCTAAATAAAATTAAAGGCTATCATCGATAGGGGGCGACATGGTAGTGCCGAGTTTGAGTTGTTGCCTCGCAGTGCCTGAGATTAGGTTCGATCCTGACTACAGGCGCTGTCTGTACGGAGTTTGTATGTTCTCCCTGTGACCGTGTGGGTTTCCTCCCACACTCCAAAGACATGCAGGTTTGTAGGTTAATTGGCTTCAGTAAGAATTTTCTGGAGAGATTGATTCTCTCTCACCCCCCCCATAAATTCATGTGACAGGAATAGAATTAGGCCATTCGGCCCATCGAGTCCACTCCGCCTTTCAATCATGTCTGATCTCTGCTTCCTAATCCCATTTTTCTGCCTTAGACAATAGACAATAGGTGCAGGAGTAGGCCATTCGACCCTTCAAGCCAGCATCGCCATTCAATGTGATCATGGCTGATCATCCCCAATCAGTTCCCCGTTCCTGCCTTCTCCCCATATCCCCTGACTCCGCTATATTTAAGAGCCATATCTAGCTCTCTCTTGAAAGCATCCAGAGAACCGGCCTCCACCGCCCTCTGAGGCAGAGAATTCCACAGACTCACAACTGTGTGAAAAAGTGTTTCCTTGTCTCCGTTCTAAATGGCATCCCCCTTGTTCTTAAACTGTGGCCCCTGGTTCTGGACTCCCCCAACTGCCTCTAGTGCGTCCAAACCCTTAACAATCTTATATGTTTCAATAAGATTCCCTCTCATCCTTCTAAACTCCAGAGTGTGCAAGCCCAGCTGCTCCATTCTCTCAGCATATGACAGTCCCGCCATTCCGGGAATTAACCTTGTAAACCTACGCTGCACTCCCTCTATAGCAAGAATGTCCTTCCTCAAATTAGGGGACCAAAACTGCACACAATACTCCAGGGGTGGTCTCACTAGGGCTCTGTACAACTGCAGAAGGACCAATTTGCTCCTATATTCGATTCCTCTTGTTATAACGGCCCCTCTCCCCAAAACACTTGGCACCCGTGCTAATCATGAATTTGTCGATCTCTGCCTTAAAAATATCTACTGACTTGACCTCCACATAACCTCTGTGGCAATGAGTTCCACAGATTAACTAACCTCTGACTAAAGAAGTTCCTCCTCACCTCCTTTCTAAAAGAGCGCCTTCAGGTGCTGCACAGGTGCACAATAACCTCAGGTGCTGCACAATTCACCCTCCCCACAGTAACCACGATTGCTATTAAACACACTCCTGTGGAGGCCAAGTCAATAGATATGTTTAAGGCAGAGATTGACAGATTCTTGATTAGTGCGGGTGTCAGGAATTACGGGGAGAAGGCAGGAGAATGGGGTTTGGAGGCAGATAGATCAGCCATGATTGAATGGCGGAAAATACTTAATGGGCCGAAGGGCCTATTTCTGTTCCTTGATCTCATGAAGATAAACACTCTACACCATCTATAGACACTAAAGGGCCTGTCCCACTGTATGAGGTCATTCAAGAGCTCTCCCAAAATCAAACTCGTGGTAAGCACATAGTATATATGTAGCGGGTACGTCGGAGTTCGGGGACGTCTGTTAGCGGCTCGTAACGCTAACGGCAGGCACTCGGGAAACGCGGTAAGCTCGTGAAGATTCATCAACGTGTTGAAAAATGTCCACGAGAGCCCCGAGTACCTACGAGCGGCCATTACCGTAATTCTCCGAGTTCAAATCAGGGCAAACTCGGGAGAACTCTTGAATTACCTCGTACAGTGGGTCAGCCCCATTACTGGGGAAGAAGGCCTGCTTTTGCATTTAGCCACCTGATAATAAGGCCATAAGTGATTGGAGCAGAATTAGGCCATTGGGCCCCTCCAGTCTACTCCGCCATTCAATCATGGCTGATCTATTATTCCCAACCTGTTATCTTTAAACTTGATTTTTATTTAACGTGGCCAAATTAACTCTTGATTTAGTGCAGAGGAAGGAACTGCAGATGCCAGTTTACACCGAAGATAGACACAAAATGCTGGAGTAACTCAGCGGGACAGGCAGCATCTGTGGAGAGGAGATTCACACTCTCCCCCATAAGTTCATGTGTCAGGAGCAGAATTAGGCCATTCGGCCCATAAAGTCTACTCCGCCATTCAATCACGGCTGATGTATCCCTCCCTTCTCCCCATGGCTGAAAAAAATCATCGGGACTTCTCGTCCTTCAATCCGGGACATTGCGTGCAAACGTTGCTTGTCCAAGGCCAACAGCAGTATAAAAGACCCCACACATCTCCATCATGGACTGTTCACTCTGCTGCCCGCGGGTAAAGGGCATCACAGCATAAGGAGCAGAACGGCCAGGTTTTGCAACAGCTTCGTCCCCCGAGCCATCAGGCTCTTGAATTCCATGTAATGTGCCGCCACTATTATCTATTTTATCTTTTTAATCTATTTTATCTTTTCATCTATTTTATCCTTTTGTTAATTTATGTTGCACAGCGAGCCAGATGCAACGAAACTTCGTTCAGACGTCGTTGCATTTGTTGCTGTATTTTTGAATGGCAATAAAGTCTTTGATTGATTAATTGATAACCCGACACCCGTACTAATCAAAAATCTATCTTTCCCCGCCTTAAAGGAAGGGAAGCTAAATAGAAAGCATGCAACAAGCACGTCTGCCGTGATCGATCTTGCATTTCTGTGTATTATCAGTCTTATGGATGGACTTCAAAGGCAGACAAAATGCTGGAGTAACTCAGCGGGCGAGGCAGCATCTCTGGACAGAAGGAATGGGCGATCTTTCGGGTCGAGACCCTTCTTCAGACTGCCATGGATTTAAACCAGCACCTGCAGTGCTTTCTTACACATACAGCTTTGGGAACAATGGTCTGGGAATAATTCTGCCCAATCTATGATAGGTGTCTATCATAGAGTCATCGGTTTAGTTTAGTTTGGAAATGCAGCCAGGAATAGGTAGAGCAAAGGGGAAGATACAGAGTGCAGAATCTGGTTCGCAGCAGCGTAGCGCACCAGGTCCATGGACAGAAAACGCACAGCTCGAGGTTAAATAAAGTGAATTAAATGCCGTTGAGGAAAAGATTTAGAAATAAGTACACTTACCCAAACACCCAGCATTGTGTTCCCACTCTTTTGCAGTGACTGTCAGTGAGATATGCGTAATACTGCCTGCAAGAAAACATTAAAGAAGAACATTACGGGCGGAGCACCAAGGCAAATTCCTTGTATGTGAATACTTGGCCAATAAACATATTCATTCATTCATTCACCGAAGGAACAGGCTGCTTGCAAATTATGTCAACAAACCAAAAATGCAGATTAGATCCATTTTGGAACAGTTAAGAGTGCATGTTGGGGCGGCACGGTGGCGCAGCGGCAGAGTTGCTGCCTTACTGAACTGGAGTCCTGGGTTCAATCCTGACTATGGGTGCTGTCTGCGAGGAGTTTGTACGTTCCCCCTGTGACCATATAACCATATAACAATTACAGCACGGAGACAGGCCCTCTCGGCCCTTCCAGTCCGTGCCGACCATTTGTTTTCCCCTAGTCCCATCTACCTGCACTCAGACCATACCCCTCCATTCCCTTCCCGTCCATATACCTATCCACTTTACTTTTAAATGTTAAAATCGATCCTGCCTCCACCACTTCTGCTGGAAGCTCATTCCACACAGCCACCACCCTCTGAGTAAAGAAGTTCCCCCTCACGTTACCCCTAAACTTCTGTCCCTTTAATTCTCATGTCATGCCCTCTTGTTTGAATCTTCCCTACCCTCAATGGGAAAAGCTTATCCACGTCAACTCGGTCTATCCCTTTCATCATTTTAAAGACCTCAATCAAGTCCCCCCTTAACCTTCTGCGCTCCAAAGAATAAAGACCTAACTTGTTCAACCTTTCTCTGTAACATAGTTGCTGGAACCCTGGCAACATTCTAGTAAATCTCCTCTGTACTCGCTCTATTTTGTTGACATCCTTCCTGTAATTAGGCGACCAAAATTGTAATAATAATTAGGCGACCAAAACCCCACCTGCGTGGGGTTTCTCCGGAAACTCAGATTTCTCCCACACACCAAAGACGTGCGGGCTTGTAGGTTAATTGGCTTAGGAACATTGTAAATTGTCCCTAGTGTGTGCGGGATAGTGCGAGTGTACGGGGTGATCGCGGGTCAGCACGGACTCGGTGGGCCGAAGGGCCCCGTTTCCGTGCTGAATCGTCAAAAGTAATCAAATGTGACTACAGCAAAGATTTAGAGGGATATGGACCAAATGCCAGCAAATGGGACTACCTTTTTAAGAGAGAGTTCGATATAGCTCTTAGGGCTAATGCAATCAAGGGATATGGGAAGAAAGCAGGAACTGGGTATTGATTTTGGATGATCAGCCACGATCATATTGAATGGCACCGCCATTCAATGGCTGATCATCCCCAATCAGTTCCCCGTTCCTGCCTTCTCCCCATATCCCCCGACTCTGCTATCTTTAAGAGCCCTATCTAGCTCTCTCTTGAAAGTATCCAGAGAATCGGCCTCCACCGCCCTCCGAGGCAGAGAATTCCACACACTCGCAACTCTCCGTGTGAAGAAGTGTTTCCTCGTCTCCGTTTTAATTGGCCTACCCTTTATTCTTAAACTGTGGCCCCTGGTTCTTGACTCCCCCAACATCGGGAACATGTTTCGTGCCTCTAGCGTGTCCAAACCCTTAATAATCTTATTTATTTCAATGATCCCCTCTCATCCTTCTAAACTCCAGAGTATACAAGCCCAGCTGTTCCATTCTCTCAGCATATGACAGTCCCGCCATCCCGGGAATTAACCTTGTAAACCTACGCTGCACTCCCTCAATAGCAAGAATGTCCTTCCTCAAATTAGGGGACCAATACTGCACACAATACTCCAGGTGTGGTCTCACTAGGGCCCTGTACAACTGCAGAAGGACCTCCTTGCTCTATACTCAACTCCTCTTGTTATGAAGGCCAACATGCCATTCGCTTTCTCCACTGCCTGCTGTACCCGCATGCTTACTTTCATAGACTGATGTACAAGGACCCCCAGATCCTGTTGTACTTCCCCTTTTCCCAACTTGACACCATTTCGATAATAATCTGCCAGTATTGAGCTGTGTAATAACCGCACTCGCTGTAGATAGAGCTCAGGAGAGAACTCAAGGTAAAAAAAATAGTGGAACAGAAAAGTAGACCGCAGTCGATGAAAAATAGAAACTAAACCACGCTCATTTTCATGCACCAGCAATTATCACAGGAAACAAAATGTTTTTTCATACAAACTGTGAGAGTTGCTTTACCGTACGGTTGGTGCGGTGATCACACCAATGAAGAGGATTCGTCCGTAACTCAGGGCGTGGCTGGCTTGAAACACGAAGATATGTTTCAAGAAAAACGTGTTGAGCTCAGTCAGCTAAAAAAAAAAGAACAGAAATTTCAATAGCACGCCTTGAAAAATTTATTCAGCTTTATGGGGATGTCCCACTGTACGAGCTAATTCAAGAGCTCTCCCGAGTTAAAAAAAAAATATTGTGGTAAGCACGTAGAACGTACGTAGTGGGCACGCCGGAGCTCGGGGACGTCTCTTAGCGGCTCGTAACGCTAACGGCAGGTACTCGGGAAACGCGGTAAGCTCGGGAAGACGCGTGAAGATTTTTCAACATGTTGGAAAATGTCCACGAGAGCCCCGAGCGCATATTACCGTAATTCTCCCGAGATCGAATCAGGGGAAACTCGGGAGAACTCTTGAATTAGCTTGTACAGTGGGACAGCCCCATTACTGAACATTAACTAAAATTACAGGTCCACCACTGATTTTCCGGCACCCTTGGTTCCAGAGCCTTTCTGGATTATCCGTTTTGCCAGACCAGCAGAGGTCACGGCCTTTGGATGTGGGGGGGGGGGGGGTGGGACTGAGATACCGGTCGTCGATGGGAACGGATCGAGGGGGGCATATTCGATCGAGGGGGTATAAACTCCGTTTCTACAAGCCATGCAAACAGAACAATTCCTACAAAACATACAAACAATTCAATTCACACAAACATCCATCACAGTGAATCTCCTCCTCACTGTGATGGAAGGCAAAGTTCTTCGCTCTCCTCCGCACCATTTCTCTTCCGATGTCGAAGCCCCAAGTGGGCGAAGTTAAGTCCCACGGCCATTTAAGGCCGCACCTGGCGATGTACGGCCCCGCTCTAGGCCCAAAAGTCACAAAGTTGGAGCCCCTGGCGGGCGCTGGAATGTCCCGCGGCCGTTTAAGCCGCGCCGGGCGATGTACGGCCCCGCTCCGGGTCGTTCCAACCCCGCAACACGGGCTGGAGAGGTTGCGTTGCGGGCGCTCCGGAGAGCGGTCTCCCACCCGGACCCGCGAGCTCCCGATATCCCGACAGTCCACCGGCAGTAAGCTGGAGCTGGAGCTGCAGAGTCTGGCCGCAGCAGCGAGCCACCACCGCTCCGAGGCCGGCCAGCCCCACGATGGTAGGCCCGCAGCTCCGCGACTGGAGCCCCCAGGTCGTCCCGGTCGGAGGCCGCTCCACGGTACTAGGCCCCAACGACAACGGAGACCCGACAGGGAAAAGTTGGGTCTCCTGTGCAGGGAACAGATTTTAAAAGTTTCCCCCTCCCCACATATATACACAGTTAGAAACAGTACAAAAAAAAAATACAAACAACTACATTTAACTAAACAAAAAATTAAAAAAAAGACAGACAGGCTGTAGGGGCCGCTGCAACGCGAGTCGCGCTGCCGCCAAAATGATGTCTGGATTAACGGCGGCACCGGACCACCAGTAGCTGGGAAATCGGCGGTGGACCTGCGTTAGGAATTTTGCCGTACTGTTCAGATTCCAAAACTGATAAAATGTTTCGCAACAAAAATGTACTTGGAAGTGCCACACCTCGATACTGGTTTAATTATTGTCACGCATGCCGAAATACCGTGGCAAACTCTGTTTGCGAGCTCTCCAGTCAAATCATAACAAACGTCAAGACAAGCAAGCCACACACACACACACACACACGGCAAGTAGCGCAGAGACAAACAACCAGCGTGAAGAATATAGTGTTATAGCGAGAAAGAAAGTGCAGATAAAAGAAAAGCGCACGGGCCACAATAAAGTAGGTCGGCAGATCAGGACTACCTTGGATTATTAAGAGATGAAATGAAAAAGAGTGAGTAAGGTCATGTGGATAGGAGTAGAATTAGGGCACTTGGCCCATCAAGTCTACTCCGCCATTCAGTCATGGCTGCTCTATTTCTCTTCTCTTACTCAATGCTATGGAATGCAGAGGGGTGTGTGTGTGTGTGTGTGTGTGTGTGTGTGTGTGTGTGTGTGTGTGTGTGTGTGTGTGTGTGTGTGTGTGTGTGTGCGTGTGTATAGAGGTCTCCTATGGTCGTGAGAGGTGTCTAAAGAGTTCTGGTCGCCGCTGAATTTTCAACATGTTCACGGGTTCATGTATTTTCAATCCTATCACGGATGCCCGCAGTCACCTGCAAAGGTCGCGTAAGTGGGACAGGCCCTTTACTATCGATTCGGCTAATTCATGATTTCCCTGTACAAATGTGGATATTCATGTTCAGATGAATTTTGCTCGGCTGCGTGTCACCTGATGTTGCGCTCTTTGCTGTCGGACGCCCCCTCCTTGACTCATTCATGATTCACATTTGGTTTCATATCATAACCAGTCACTTCTATATTTGGAAGATAGACACAAAATGCTGGAGTAACTCAGCGGGACGGGCAGCACCTCCAGAGAGAAGGAATGGGTGACGTTTAGGTCAAGACTTTGCAGGCCTCGTTGTCACCTTCCCAGCGGGACAGGCCCTTAACTCAGCGGGACAGGCCACGTTTCGGGTCGAGACCTTTCTTCAGACACTTACCTGCCAGATTATTAGAAAGAGGTAAATTCCAGCCACTCGCTGAACGGAGGACTTGGGGTCAAACCAGCGGACGTATGTCCAGCTGGCCGGAGTAAACTGCAACACTGCTCGCTTCAGCTTTCCGCTCGTGCTGTGAATGGCCCTGGAACAAAGCAGGTCATCATATTGTTACTGCGAGTGTACACTTGGAACGAGGAATTTCCTGAACTCCTCAAAGAAAAAATATGCACCATAACTCCAAATTATTCGAAATAGCATCTTATAGATTTATTGCATTAAACATTGCTGGCTTTACCTGGCACTAGACAGCTATTCCTTTGTCATGTATCTGTACACTGTAAATGGCTCAATTGTAATCATGCCATGTCTTTCCGCTGACTGGTTAGCACGCAACAAAAAGCTTTTCCCTGTACCTCAGTACACGCGACTATCAACTAAACTGAAAACCATTGATATATAATGTGATCATCTTCAGGGGCAGCAATAAAAAGACTGGCGTGAACACATGGATCAAGTCATGACCCCCCGTGCCATAAGAGTTGCTGCCTCACCAGAGCGGCCGAGACGCAGGTTCGACCCTGACCTCGGGTGCTGCCTGTGTGGAGTTTGCACGTTCTCCCATGATCGCGTGCGTTTCCTCCCACACCCCACATTCGTGCAGGTTAGAAGGGGAATTGTCCCTAGTGTGTCGGGAGTGGATGAGAATGTGGGACAGCATGGAACTAGTGTGAGCGGATGATGTGGACTTGGTGGGCCGAAGGGCATGTTTCCGTGCTGTATCTTGCAATCAATAATTCCAAGGACTATCGAAATTCGAAGCTCGTTGGCCTTCATAACAAGAGGAGTTGAATATAGGAGCAAAGAGGTCCTTCTGCAGTTGTACGGAGCCCTGGTGAGACCACACCTGGAGCATTGTGTGCAGTTTTGGTTCCACTAATTTGAGGAAGGACATTCTTGCTATTGAGGGAGTGCAGCGTAGGTTAATTCCCGGGATGGTTGGACTGTCATATGCTGGGAGAATGGAGCGGCTGGATACTCTGGAGTTTAGAAGGATGAGAGGGGATCTTATTGAAACATACAAGATTATTGAGGGTTTGGACATGCTAGAGGCAGGAAACATGTTCCCGATGTTGGGTGAGTTCAGAACTAGGGACTATTGTTTAAGAGTAAGTGGTAAGCCATTTAGAATGGAGATGAGGAAACACTTTTTCACACAGAGAGTTGTGAGTCTGTGGAATTCTCTGCCTCAGAGGGCGGTGGAGGCCGGTTCTCTGGATGCTTTCAAGAGAGAGCTAGATAGGGCTCTTAAAGATAGCGGAGTCAGGGGATATGGGGAGAAGGCAGGAACGGGGTACTGATAGTGGATGATCAGCCATGATCACATTGAATGGCGGTGCTGGCTCGAAGGGCCGAATGGCCTCCTCCTGCACCTATTGTCTATAGATCATTGTAGCTAGGGTAAGGTGACAACAAAGCATGCAAAGGTAAAATTAAATCGGCGCTAGTCAGACTGATCAGAGAACTGGGAAGGGAGAGGGAGGGGGGAGAACAGTGTTACTTGAAGTTAGAGAACTAGTTTTACATGTTTTTCTTTGCTGTTTTAATTCATTGTGCTTAATTTTTCTAGTTTATTTTCCTCGTCACTTTCTCCCTTGTTTAAAATTTAGTTTTTGATTTATTCATTTGTTCTTTGTCCCGGCTTGATATTTATTGTAATTCAATAGACAATAGGTGCAGGAGTAGGCCACTCGGCCCTTCGAGCCAGCACCGCCATTCAATGTGATCATGGCTGATCATGCCCAATCAGTACCCCGTTCCTGCCTTCTCCCCATATCCCCCGACTCCGCTATCTTTAAGAGCCCTATCTAGCTCTCTCTTGAAAGTATCCAGAGAACCAGCCTCCACCGCCCTCTGAGGCAGAGAATTCCACACTCACAACTGCGTGAAAAAGGTCTAATCTACATTTTCCTTGATCTGCTTCCCCATTGATGTTAGTTTCACACCTGTGCCCTTCCATATCACTATCTCTGTCGCTGTCTCTCTCTCTCCCCCGACTTAGTCTGAAAAAGGGTCTCGACCCGAAACGTTGCCCGTTCCTTCTCTCCAGAGATGCTGCCTGTCCCGCTGAGTTACTCCACCATTTTGTTTCTATCTATGATGAGCCTGGAGATGTATGTCACGCTATATGGGACATTCGACCCAGCGATGACGCACCTGGGCGAATTGAGATGAAAGCAAAGTTGAAAATAAAGAGAAAAAGTTTCAAAATGTTTAGACAGGTAAGAAAAATAATCCACTCCATTGTAGGAAGGGTATTGGCGCATTATTGTACCGAAAAGCTTTTGTTTGCATGCCGTCTAATTAAATCAGGTCTTGCTATACGCGAGTACATTCAAACCGCGCACAAATTCCACAGGTAAAAATACCAGGTCACAGTTACAACTGGACCAGAGATATAAAACACTGGACTGATTACATTTGATAATCATGCAGAAAGGAACGGCAGATGCTGACTTACACCCGAGAAAGGCACAAACTGCTGGAGTAACTCAGCGGGACAGGCCGAGAGACGGGGGAGAGGGAGACTGGAGGTATAGAAGGGCAGGGTGTGAAAACTAGTTAGTCGAGCGGAAGGTGACAACGAGACGAACTGCCGGTAATATTGAAATCAGGAGGACCGTAGAACTAGAAGATAGACACAAACAGCTGGGGTAACTCAGCGGGACAGGCAGCATCTCTGGAGAGAAGGAATGGGTGACGTTTTGGGTCGAGACCCTTCTTCAGGACTAATTGGAGAACTAGGACGGGGAGGGATGGAGAGAGCGGGAAAGCACGGGTTACTTGAAGCTAGAGAAATCAAATATTCATACCGCTTTGGGTGTAAGCTGCCCAAGCAAAAGGTGAGAGAGGACATTGATAATAGATTCACTCTTAGTTTAGTTTAGAGATACAGCCTGGAAACAGGCCCTTTGGCCGACTGAGTCCGCGCCGACCAGCGATCCCAGTACACTAGCACTATCCTGCACAATAGGAACGATTTACAATTTTTACTGAAGCCAAATAACGTATAAATCTGTACGTCTGTGGAATCTGGGACCATTGAGGATGACCACAAGGCAGAAAGGAAGAGGATGCTAGTTGATGGGGTTTTAGAGAGAGAGAGAGAGAGAGAGAGAGTGCAGCGTAGGTTTACAAGGTTAATTCCCGGGTTGGCGGGACTGTCATATGTTGAGAGAATGGAGCGGCTGGGCTTGTACACTCTGGAGTTTGGAAGGATGAGAGGGGATCTTATTGAAACATATAAGATTGTTAAGTGTTTGGACATGTTGGGGGAGCCCAGAACCAGGGGCCACAGTTTAAGAATAAGGGGTAAGCCATTTAGAACGGAGACGAGGAAACACTTTTTCTCACAGAGAGTGGTGAGTCTGTGGAATTCTCTGCCTCTGGAGGCAGGTTCTCTGGGTACTTTCAAAAGAGAGCTAGATAGGGCTCTTAAAAATAACGGAGTCAGGGGATATGGGGCGAAGTCAGGAACGGGGCACTGATTGGGGATGATCAGCCATGATCACATTGAATGGAGGTGCTGGGCCACATCGAAGGGCCAAATGGCCTACTCCTGCACCTATTGTCTATTGGAACAAGAGGGCACAGGTTGAAGGTGAGTGGACAGAAGGTTCAATACGGTCTTGAGGTGCAACCTTTTCCATTCAGTGGGCAGTGGGTGTATGGAACGAGCTGACGGAGGAGGTAGTTGAGGCAGGTACTAAAACAATTTAGAGGGATGTGTGCCAAATGCAGGCAGGTGGGACTAGTGTAGGTCAGCGTGGGCATGTAATGATGGATCCATTTCCACACTGGGTGACTCCACGACCAGCATACAAAAAGTCACTGGGCCAAGTAATGTACGAAGGAACTGCAGATGCCGATTTACACCGAAGATAGACACAAAATGCTGGAGTAACTCAGCGGGACAGGCAGCATCTCTGGAGAGAAGGAATGGGCGACGTTTTGGGTCGAGACCCTTCTTCGGACTGAGAGGAAGGGAAGAGGGAGTCAAGAGATATGTGGACGGGCAAGGCGTGAAAACGACAGATCAAAGCGGACGATGATTGAGTACATGGATACGTAGGCAGGCGAAAATGCTGGAGAAACTCAGCGGGTGAGACAGCATCTATGGAGCGAAGGAATAGGTGACATTTTGGGTCGAGACCCTTCTTCAGACATGTATATGGATATGGATATACAGGTTTATATAGATATATACATATAAAGGTTTAGAGCGATATGGGCAAACTGGGACTAGGTTAGATGGGGCATCTTGGTCGGCATAGACGAGTCGGGCCGAAGGGCCTGTTTCCGCGCTGTGCGGCTCCAGGATCCATAAATACTTTGTCTCGTTAAACAAAAGAGAGAAATTAAGGCCACATACTTGAAGCTTCCCCAGTGATAGGTCCTCATCTCTAGAAAGCGGCAGACCACCATTCCCAGCCAGATGCCACCACCATTACACAGCAGGATGTCAAGAATGACCTGATCCCACCAGCACTCTGCAAAGTTCGGCAACAGGTGCATAAAGAACAGCTAAAAGAAAACAAAAAAAAATTGGAATATTGGATACACTTAACAGGAAGAATGCCACTGTAGCTCAGTTTATAGATACAGCGTGGAAACAGGCCCTTTGGCCCATCGAGTCCGCACGCTCAGATAGATAAGATTTGACATAGATTCTTGATTAGTACAGATATCAGAGGTTATAACCATATAACCATATAACAATTACAGCACGGAAACAGGCCCTCTCGGCCCTTCAAGTCTGTGCCGACCATTTGTTTTCCCCTAGTCCCATCTACCTGCACTCAGACCATACCCCTCCATTCCCTTCACGTCCATATACCTATCCACTTTGCTTTTAAATGTTAAAATCGATCCTGCCTCCACCACCTCTGCTGGAAGTTCATTCCACACAGCCACCACCCTCTGAGTAAAGAAGTTCCCCCTCACGTTACCCGAAACCTCTGTCCCTTAATTCTCATGTCATGCCCTCTTGTTTGAATCTTCCCTACCCTCAATGGGAAAAACGTATCCACGTTATAAGTTCTTAAGGTTCATTTATTGACACATACACCAATTGGTGTAGTGAAATTTCACTGGCCAGGTTAGTCATACAATTTTATAAAGGCACAGACTCAAAAAAACACATTTTAACATAAACATCCATCACAGTGACTCCTACACATTCCTCACTGTGATGGAAGGTGAAATAAAGTTCAATCTCTTCCCGTTTGTTCATTTTGTGTCCAGCATTTTGGTTAGGGGAGAAGGCAGGAAAATGGGGTTAGGAGAGAGGGAGGGAGGGAGAGAGGGAGAGGGGCAGGAAAATGGGGTTGGGGGAGGGGGGGGGGGGGGGGGAGGGGGAGGGGGAGGGGGGGGGGGGAGGGGGGAGGGGAGGGGGAGGGGGAGGGGGAGGGGGGAGGGGGAGGGGGTAGGGGGAGGGGAGGGGAGAGGGAGAGGGAGAGGGAGAGAGAGGGAGAGGGAGAGGGAGAGGGAGAGGGAGAGGGGAGAGGGAGAGGGAGAGGGAGAGGGAGAGGGAGAGGGAGAGGGAGAGAGGGAGAGGGAGAGGAGAGGGAGAGGGAGAGGGAGAGGGAGAGGGAGAGGGAGAGGGAGAGGGAGAGGGAGAGGGAGAGGGAGAGGGAGAGGGAGAGGGAGAGGGAGAGGGAGGAGGGAGAGGGAGAGGGAGAGGAGAGGGGAGAGGGAGAGGGACTGAGGGAGAGAGAGAGAGAGAGAGAGAGAGAGATGAGAGAGGTAGATTAGCCACGTTTCTCGAATGGCCCGAGTCTTACGATTGGTGCAGGAGTAGGCCGTTCGGCCCTTCGAGCCAGCACCGCCATTCAATGTGATCATGGCTGATCATCCCCAATCAGTACCCCCGTTCCTGCCTTCTCCCCATATCCCCTGACTCCGCTACAATAGACAATAGGTGCAGGAGTAGGCCATTAGGCCCTTCGAACCAGCACCACCATTTAATGCGATCATGGCTGATCTCCCCCAATCAGTATCCCGTTCCTGCCTTCTCCCCATATCCCCTGATTCCACTATTTTTAAGAGCCCTATCTAGCTCTCTCTTGAAAGCTACCTTTAACAGGTTTTTTTTTTAAAGATATACATGATAGGCCGAACGGCCTAATTCTACTCTTATCACTTATGACCGCATGACACCAACACTATCCGACACTTTACAATGTTACCAAGCCAATTATCCTACAAACCTGTACGTCTTTGGGATGTGGGTGGAAACCGGAGATCTCGGAGGAACCCCACCCAGGTCACGGGCAGAACGTACAAACACCGCACGGCCAGCACCCGTAGTCAGGACCGAACACGGATATCTGGCGCTGTGAGGCAGCAACTCTATAACGGCGCAACCGTGCCAACCCGCACGTGGGGTACACGTGACGATAAGGTAACATTGAAACCACATAAAGAATTTAGAAAACCAGCATGGTCATGTTTTAATTCCACAACAGTCAAAGGGTTTTGAGGAATTGCTACAATTCTCTCTCGTATATGTTGACAGATTCAAATCGGAATAGAGAGAAAGCCGCAATCAATGCAATCAGAAGATAGACGCAAAATGCTGGAGTAACTCAGCGGAACAGGCAGCATCTCTGGAGAGAAGGAATAGGTGGCTTTTCGGGTCGAGACCCTTTTAATTTAGTTCAGTTTAGAGATACAGCGGGGAAACAGGCCCTTCGGCCCACTGGGTCTGCGCCGACCAGCGATCCCCGCACATTAACACACACGAGCGACATTTTTTACATCTGCACCAAGCCAATTAACCTACAGGCCTGTACGTCTTTGGAGTGTGGAAGGAAACCGAAGATCTCGGACAAAACCCACGCGGGTCACGGGGAGAAGGTACAAACTCCGTGCAGACAAGCGCCCGTAGTCGGGATCGAACCCGGGTCTCTGGCGCTGCATTCGCTGTAAGGCAGCAACTCTACCGCTGCGCCACCGCGACTGCCCTTCTTCAGACGGAGAGCCAGGGGAGAGCGAGACAGAGATATGGACGGTAAGATGTGAAAATGAGACATTAAAGGGGACGAATTCTCAAAGAAAATGTAGAATAGGGGGGCACGGTGGCACAGCGGTAGAGTTGCTGCCTTACAGCGCCAGAGACCCAGGTTCGATCCTGACTACGGGTGCTGTCTGTACGGAGTTTGTACGTTTTCCCAGCGACCTGTGTGGGTTTTCTCCGAGATCTTTGGTTTCCTCCCATACTCCACAAACATACAGGTTTGTAGGTTAATTAGCTTGGTGTAAATGTAGATTGTCCCTAGTGCGTGCAGGATAGTGTTAATGTGCGGGGATCGTTGGTTGGCACAGACGCGGTGGGCCGAAGGGCCTGTTTCCGCGCAGTACCTCCGAACCAGGGGTCGGCAACCTTGTTCTGCATAGGGGCCGGGACGCATGTCTGTGAGCGGATGGCGGGCCACGTCCCCGGCCTATTGGCAACCCCTACCCCGACAGTGAAGCCCAGACACAGAAGGAGCGCGGCCGTGCCGGCGGCTTTACGCAGGAGGCGGTGCAGCCAGAGCTCGGCGCTCCTCAGCGGCCGCCAGCACGGGCTTCCTTGCGTCGCCTCAGGAGGTACCGGAGATGATGGAAGTCTGCAGACCGGATAATTACAGGGGAAAAAAAAACAAAAAAAAACGCCTGCGGACCGGATGATTTTGGGCATCAAGCATTTGTCAAAGCCTCCAACCAAATCAACAGATTGAAAATAATTGATACGTGAATAAAACACTGTTTGGGTCACAATAAATTAATCCTAAATCAAGATTCAAGGCCTGGATGCTTAATTTGTAATCTGTAATGAAATCTCCATCTGTATCAATTTTTTAAAATATAAATGGACTTTTATATGGACAGTAGGTTGCCGACCCCTGCTCTAAACTAAAAATCATTGTTAGCCAGGGGAAGGTGACAACGAGACATACAAAGATAAAATGTAATCAGGGCAGTCAGACTAGTCGGAGAACTAGGATGAGGGAAGGAAGGAGAGGGCGGACAGCAAAGGTTACTTGAGGTCAATATTCGTACCGCTGGGTATACGAGGTGCTGCTCCTCCAAATTGCGCTGGGCCTCTCCCCGACAGTGGAGGAGGCCCAGGACAGAAAGGTCAGTGTGGGAATGGGAGGAGGAATTAAAGTGTTTGTAGGTTAAATGGCTAAAATTAACTGGTTAAACGGTTAAATGGAGTACTGATTGGGGATGATCAGCCATGATCACATTGAATGGAGGTGCTGGCTTGAAGGGCCGAATGGCCTACTCCTGCACCTATTGTCTTTTGCTTGGAAACTGGGAGATCAGGTACGTCTCGGTGGACTGAGCGGAGGTGTTCAGCGAAACGATCGCCGAGCCAGCGCTTGGTCTCGCCACTATACATAGAAATTAGGTGCAGGAGTAGGCCATTCGGCCCTTCGAGCCTGCACCACCATTCAATATGATCATGGCTGATCATCCAAATCAGTATCCCGTACCTACCTTCTCTCCATACCCTCTGATCCCCTTAGCCACAAGGGCCACATCTAACTCCCTCTTAAATATGGCCAATGAACTGGCCTCAACTACCCTCTGTGGCAGAGAGTTCCAGAGACTCACCACTCTCTGTGTGTGAAAAAAGTCTTCCTCATCTCGGTCTTAAAGGATTTTCCCCCCTTATCCTTAAGCTGTGACCCCTTGTCCTAGACTTCCCCAACATCGGGAACAATCTTCCAACATCTAGCCTGTCCAACCCCTTAAGAATTTTGTAAGTTTCTATAAGATCCCCTCTCAATCTCCTAAATTCTAGAGAGTATAAACCGAGTCTATCCAGTCTTTCTTCATAAGACAGTCCTGACATCCCAGGAATCAGTCTGGCGAACCTTCTCTGTACTCCCTCTATGGCAATAATGTCCTTCCTCAGATTTGGAGACCAAAACTGTACGCAATACTCCAGGTGTGGCCTCACCAAGACCCTGTACAACTGAAGTAGAACCTCCCTGCTCCTGTACTCAAATCCTTTTGCTATGAACGCTAACATACCATTCGCTTTTTTCACTGTATACAGGCATACAGGACTCTACACCTGGAACAGTGGATACAGCAGATGAGGTTGGAGGAGGCCTGCCTCCAGGGAATTGCTTGCTTTCTCGGTCTCTCACTGCAAACGTACTTGCGACACAGCTGAGGCACGGAAAAATCCCGGGCAAACAAGAGTTGCGCTGCGCGGTGCTATCTGTCGGCGGAGAACCAGCTTGGGAAAACTGACGATAATAACACTCTGCCACTTCCTCAATTGTGTCGGGGGTTATGGGGAGAAGGCGGTAGGATTGGGGTTGAGGGGGAAGGATAGATCAGTCACGAGTGAATGGCGGAGTAGACGTGATGGGCCGAATGGCCTATTCCTGCTCCAATTAGAACTTCTGATACCAATTGGATTCTTCACTGCAACTAATGCAAACTTGAAACTCTAGAAGCAATGTGCAATAGTTAAACCTGCAAATCGAATTCACAAGATGCCCCAGCGAATAGCTGTTGCCTCCCTCTCACAGTATCAACGACACAGCAGCTGTTTATTTTCATCAACTTCCAACCACAACCTTTGCTGGTCTACACAAGCCCATCGCTCCCTGGTAAAATGCAGGAAAGCAGGAAATAAGGCAAAGGATGTCACGCAGCAAGCTGGACTAATCTTTCTGGGCCAGGCAGGCAGGAAGTGCTGGAGTAACTCAGCGGGCAAGGCAGCATCTCTGGAGGAAGGGGACAGACGACCCTTCTTTGGGTCCAGAAACGAAACGTCACCCGTCCCTTTTTCTCCAGAGACGCTGCCTGACACGCCGAGTTACTCCGGCACTTTGTCTCCTGCTTTGGGGGATGGGAGGCGACGGCAGCACCAGGCTTTGATGTGTAGGAAGGAACTGGAAATGCTGGTTTAAACCAAAGATAGACACCAAACCCCGTTCCTTCTCTCCAGAGATGCTGCCTGCCCCGCTGAGTTACTCCAGCATTTTGTGTCTATCTTCAGGCTTGGATGTGTGGGACAGATCTGCAGGTGCAGGTTTAAATCTCCAAACTAAACTAAAAAACACATTAAAAAAAAATTAATGTGTGCGCATGCGTTTAGAGTTTGTTGTTTCTCCACAAGGTCTGTAGGCCACTAAGTAGGACCCTCGTATGCAGAGCTTCTCCATGGAATGTCATCTTGTCGTGGTGGAGAAGATCCTGAGAGCGATGCCGTCTGGAGCTGTGCTCCTGGTAGGGCCACCCACGGCGGTAAGGTCGAGGGGGAGGTCTCTGACAAAGAGCAGTCCCAACCAAGACCTCAACGGTGGAACAGGCGGAGGACGATGGCTGACCTTAGTGGAGCGTCACAGCGGCTGGGAAGGCGGATGAAGGCTGCAGCAGAAAAGGGTCTCCGGTCGTCTTGGACTCCATGCCACTGGATCCTGACCCAGATCTGTCAAGGACCGTGGGGTGGCTGTCTGTGCACCAGTCTCCCCACGTTAAACAAAGTCACGCACTGGCATCCTCCATATTGGGAATAGCACCCTGGAGACACGCATGGTCAGCCATGACCGAAGGGGGCCTAAGATGTAGCGGGTGAAAGCGAAAGCAGCATAACATGGACATGGAGTGGGCGGGTGATCGCCGGTCGCTGTGGACCCTGTCATACGCTGAGAGAATGGAGCGGCTGGGCTTGTACACTCTGGAGTTTAGAAGGATGAGAGGGAATCCCATTGAAACATATAAGATTGTTAAGGGCTTGGGCACACTAGAGGCAGGAAACTTGTTCCCGATGTTGGGCAAGTCCAGAACCCGGGGTCACAGTTTAAGAATATGGAGTAAGCCATTTAGAACGGATTTTCTCTAAACACATTTTCTCACAGAGAGTGGTGAGTCTGTGGAATTCTCTGCCTCAGAGGGTGGTGGAGGCCGGTTCTCCGGATGCTTTCAAGAGAGAGCTAGATAGGGCTCTTAAAGATAGTGGAGCCAGGGGATATGGGGAGAAGGCAGGAACGGGGTACTGATTGGGGATGATCAGCCATGATCACATTGAATGGCGGTGCTGGCTCGAAGGGCCGAATGGCCTACTCCTGCACCCGTTGTCTATTGGCCTGTTTCCACGCTGTATCTTTCAAACAATCTGTCAATCTAGTTCTAGAAGGAACTTCAGATGCTGGAAAAAAAAAAATCAAAGGTAGACAAAAAATGCTGGAGAAACTCAGCGGGTGAGGCAGCATCTATGGAGCGAAGGAATAGGTGAAGTTTCGGGTCGAGACCCTTCTGCAGACCAATTGACAGATTGACCAATCTGTTAATCGAGTTCAGTTTAGTTTATTGTCACGTGTACCGAGGTTCTGTGAAAAGCTTTTGTTGCGTGCCAACTAGTCAGCGGAAAGACAATGCATAGTTACAATCGAGTCGTTTGCAGTGTAGGGACACGTGATGAGGGAATAACGGAAGAAACCTTATCGCAGAAGTAGATTTAAGAGTGTGGAGCGGTTGTAATATGTGATTATAGATTTGCTTCTGTGGCCGGCACACAAATAGTCGCCTGGGTTTGGGCGCCATACAAAGGGCATTTGGAAATGTTTGCACGCTGCCCGGCCTCTGTTTCTCCCGTGCAGAAAAAATTTAAGGTTCACGAGATTGATCCCTGGGATGGCGGGACTGTCATACGAGGAAAGATTGAAAAGACTAGGCTTGTATTCACTGGAGTTTAGAAGGATGAGGGGGGGAATCTTATAGAAACCTACAAAATTATAAAAGGACTGGACAAGCTAGATGCAGGAAAAATGTTCCCAATGGGGGGTTACACAAAAAGCTGGAGAAACTCAGCAGGTGCAGCAGCATCTAAGGAGCGAAGGAAATGTTCCCAATGTTGGGCGAGTCCAGAACCAGGGGCCACAGTCTTAGAATAAAGGGGAGGCCATTTAAGACTGAGGTGAGAAAAAACTTTTTCACCCAGAGAGTTGTGAATTTGTGGAATTCCCTGCCACAGAGGGCAGTGGAGGCCAAGTCACTGGATGGATTTAAGAGAGAGTTGGATAGAGCTCTAGGGGCTAGTGGAGTCAAGGGATATGGGGAGAAGGCAGGCACGGGTTATTGATAGGGGACGATCAGCCATGATCACAATGAATGGCGGTGCTGGCTCGAAGGGCCAAATGGCCTCCTCCTGCACCTATTGTCTATGTTTCAATGTACCCCTTCAGATGAAGGCCAATTCATGGTGCTTTGAAAACTCTAATCAATTTTGAACTTGTACCAATTTCCTTTTGTTTTTGCACATATTAAATATTCTATTTAAACTGATGCATAAATTGCTATTGCTGCCGTGGTCTGATTTAGCCCTAGTGCTCCCAGGTTTCAGAGGTTTACCAGAGACATATTATTAAAACTCCCGAGATTAAGCATCATTAGATAATTGAGCTGCAAGGGGAATCTCAGTTTTGTTGTATCTAATTATGGCGCAGCGGTAGAGTTGCTGCCGTACGCCCACGTTTGTTCCCGACTACGGGTGCTGTCTGCACGCAGTTTGTACGTTCTCCCCGCGGGCTTTCTCCGAGATCTTCGCTTTCCTCCCGCACTCCAAAGACGTGCGGGTTTGTAAGTTAATTGGCTTCGGTAAAATTGTAAATTGTCCCCAGTGCGTGTGGACAACAGACAACAGGTGCAGGAGAAGGCCATTCGGCCCTTCGAGCCAGCACCACCAATCACAGTGATCACACCCACCCCGTTCCTGCCTTCTCCCCATATCCCTTGACTGCACTATCTTTAAGAGCTCTATCTAACTTTCCCTCGAAAGCATCCAGAGAATTGGCCGCCACTGCCTTCTGAGGCAGAGAATTCCACAGATTCACGACTCTCTGGGTGATTTATTTTCCCCTCATCTCCGTTCTAAATGGCCTACCCCTTATTCTTAAGCTCTGGCCCCTGGTCCTGGACTCCCTCAACATCGGGAACTTGTTTCCTGCCTCTAGCGTGTCCAAACCCTTAATAATCTTATATGTTTCAATAAGATCCCCTCTCATCCTTCTAAATTCCAGAGTATACAAGCCCAGTCGCTCCATTCTCTCAGCACATGACAGTCCCGCCATCCCGTAGGACAGCGCAGATAGTGATAAAGGTTAGGGGAATCAAGAATCAAAGCACAAGGGGGACTAGATTTAACCGAAAAATTAACCAATTTTTCCCTATCAGAGGGATGTGGGTCGATGGAACATGCTGCCAGAGGAGGTAGTTGAGGCAGGTGCTATGATAGAATTTAAAATAAATTTGTGTATGTACATGGATAGGGAAGGTGGGCCAAACATGGGCAAATGGGATTAGCTTAGGTGGGGCATCTATGTTGGCATGGAGGAGTTTGGTCATAAGTGATAGAAGCAGAATTAGACCATTTGGGCCACCTCCATTCAATCAATGGCTGATCTATCTCTCTCTTCCCCCCCCCCCCCCCCCCCCCCCCCCAAAAATCCCAACCCTGCCTTCTCCCCATATCCCTTGACACCCGTACTAATCAATAATCTATCTATCTATCTCTGCCTTAAAAATACCCACCGACTTGGCCTCCACAGCCTTCTGTGGCAATGATTCACCACCGATTCACCACCCTGACGAAATAAATTCCTCCTCAGCTCCTTCCTAAAGGACCGTCCTTTAATTCTGACTCGCCCACTAGTGGAAACATCCTCTCCGCATCCACTCTATCCAGCCTTTTCACTATTCGGTAAGTTTCAATGAGGTCCCCCCCTCGTCCTAAACTCTAACGAGTACAGGCCCAGTGCCGTCAAACGCTCATCACATGTTCGTCAGTGGGCCTCTTTACGTTCTGTACGACTCTATGACACGAAGAGAAACCCCTTTGGAAGAAGCGGAGTTGATGAGGAAGAGGGATGCAGCTCATCCGCAGGCAGATGAGATCAGGTTAATGTCATAGAATGATACAGCATGGAAACAGGCCCTTCGGCCCAACTTGCCCACAACGACCATCATGCCTCATCTACACTCGTCCCACCTGCGCTTGGCCCACATCATTCTAAACCTGCCCTATGCAAGCACCCACCTACATGTGTAAGAAAGAACTGCAGATGCTGGTTTAGACACAAAATACTGGATTAACTCAGCAGGACAGGCAGCATCTCTGGAGAGAAGGAATGGGTGACGTTTCGGGTCCAGCCCCTTCTTCAGACTGATGTCAGGGGAGAGGGAGATTCATAGATAATGAAGTGATAAGGTGTGAAAACTGTGTCCTTGATCTCCATTCCCTTTGCCCTGGTTTCACACCTTACTCTTCTTCATCTATGAATCTACATCTCAATAGACAATAGGTGCAGGAGTAGGCCATTAAGGGACAGAGGTTTCGGGGTAACGTGAGGGGGAACTTCTTTACTCAGAGGGTGATGGCTGTGTGGAATGAGCTTCCAGCAGAAGTGGTGGAGGCAGGATCGATTTTAACATTTAAGAGTAAAGTGGATAGGTATATGGACGTGAAGGGAATGGAGGGGTATGGTCTGAGTGCAGGTAGATGGGACTAGGGGAAAACAAATGGTCGGCACGGACTGGAAGGGCCGAGAGGGCCTGTTTCCGTGCTGTAATTGTTATATGGTTATATGGTTATATATGGTTATTCGAGCCAGCACCGCCATTCAATGTGATCATGGGTGATCATCCCCAATCAGTACCCCGTTCCTGCCTTCTCCCCATAGCCCCTGACTCCACTATCTTTAAGAGCCCTATCTAGCTCTCTCGTGAAAGTATCCAGAGAACCTGCCTCCACCACCCACTGAGACGGAGAATTGCACAGACTCACCACTCTCTGATCTCCCCTGACATCAGTCTGAAGAAGGGGGTTGGACCCGAAACGTCACCCATTCCTTCTCTCCAGAGATACTGCCTGTCTCGCTGAGTAACTCCACCATTTTGTGTCTATCTTCGATTTAAACCAGCATCTGTAGTTCCTTCCTACACATTTTGGTCGCTTACCGACATTTGGATATTAAATCGCTGTGCCTCGAGAGCCTTACATGTTGAGGAGTAAAACTTGGTGTAAATGGATTTGTTAAGGGCGTAAGTACCTCAGTCAACTCCCAGGTGATGCTGATAGTCCAGCACAGGCCATAGCTGCGTATCAGCAGGGCTTTCATCGCCCAGCCCCAGAAGTGTCCAAACGCAAAGACGTCAAAATGGCTGAGAATCCTTTCCCAAGTTATGTCGTGACAGTTCACTGCGTATTCCTGTCAAAGACAACACACACAAGCAAAATAATTTAATATCTGACGTTAGTTAGCCCGGCTACCAGATCAGCAAAAAGAACGAGTCTTTTCAGCATTCTTACGAACACTGTTCTAAATGTCCCCTCAAATCGGGGACATCGCGACCAAACGTTACGTGTCTAAGGCCAGCAGTATTATAAAGGACCCCACATATCCCCCTCATGGACTGTTCACTCTGCTGCCCTCGGGCAAAAGATATCGTAGCGTAAGGAGCAGAACGTCAAGGTTTTGCAACAGCCTCTTCCCACGAGCCATCAGACTCGTGAATGCCATGTAATGGGCAGCCACCATTATCTATTTTATCTTTTTATCCATTGTATCCATGTTTATCATCGTGTTGCACGGGGAGACAAATGCAACGGAATTTCGTGTGGAATTGCATATATAGATGTATTTCAAAATGACAATAAAGTTTGATTGACTGATTGATATTGATTGAAAATAGGACTTCAGACTTTAGGTTGCAGCGTGGAAACAGGCCCTTCGGCCCATCGAGTCCGAGCCTACCAGCGTTCACCCCGTACCCCAGCGTTATCCTACGCACTCGAGACAATTTACAATTTTTACGGAAGCCATTTAATGTACAAAACCCGCCATCATCATCAGTGGTCACTCGAAACGAGTATGACTGTCCCCTCCTCTCCATAGGGTCGTCTGCCTGTGGGTCTGCAGACGTCTGTAGAGCCCGATCCGCGATCCGCGCACCTCGGTGCAACGCGGGCAGTGGAGACGGGCGGTGGTCGGTAGTCGTCGAGCCCCCTTCTCTCTCTCCTTACGGTGCCGTCACTTTGTCTCTGCGACACGGCCTAGTTCCGTTTCGTGACACGCAGCTCCTTCCCGCAAGGGATTTCCTCCAGGAGCGCCTGTCCAGTGCGACGTGCTCCCAGTTGCTCGATGTGATGTGGGGAATTTCCTCAGACTGTTCTCGGAATTTCTTCAGACAAACCTGTACATCTTTGGTGTGCGGGAGGACACCGGAGCACCAGGAGAAAACCCACGCGGCCACGGGGGAGAACGCACAAACTCTGTACGGACAGCGCCCGTGGTCAGGATCGAACGCAGGTCTCTGGCGCTGTGAGGCAGCAACTCTCACCGCTGCGCCACCGTGCCTCCCCGGGAGATTTACGATATTAAAGTGTTTTCTTGTTTTAACCAACGACGAGTAGATCAGGAAAAGAACAGTTCTCCAAAGCACTGAATTCATCCACCATCTGTATGGAGGATGGATAGCCTGAACAAGCACGGTTTGGGAACAGCTCCGTCCAAGACCGCAGGAAATCGCAGCGAATTGTGGACGCAGCCCAGACCCATCGCACAAACCAACCCCCCTTCCATCGACTCCCACCTACACCTCACGCTGCCTCGGCAAGGCCAGCAGCATCATCAGGGACCAGTCGCACCCCGGCCACTCCCTCTTCTCCCCTCTCCCGTCGGGCAAAAGGTGTGAACGCGCGCACCTCTTTCCAGTTTCTTCCCAGCTGTTATCAGGCAACTGAACCATCCTACCCCAACCAGAGAGCGGTCCTGAACTATCTATCTACCTCCTTGTTGACCCTCAGCCTATCCGTGAACGGACTTTGCTGGCTTTACCTAGCACTAAACATTATTCCCTTATCATGTATCTGTGCACTGTGAACAGCTCGATTGTAATCATGTGTTGTCTTTCCGCTGACTTGTTAGCACCTAACAAAAGCTTTTCACTGTACCTCGATACACGTGACAATAAACTAGACTGTACTACAAGTTCATGTTCATAAGTGATGGGAGAAGAATTAGGCCACTCCGCCATTCAATCACAGCTGATCTATCTCTCCCTCCCAACCCCATTCTCCTGCCTTCTCCCCAGGACACCCCGACTAATCAAAAATCTATCTATTTCTGTCGTAAAAATATCCACTGACTTGGCCTCCACAGCCTTCTGTGGCAAATGAATTCCACAGATTCACCACCCTCTGACTAAACATATGCAATGCAAAGGGAGTTCTTTGCAAAGTGTAATTTATTCACTGGAATTTAGAAGGATGAGAGGAGATCTTATAGAAACATATACATTTTTTTAAGGGACTGGCCAGGATAAATGCACGAGAAATGTTCCCGATGTTGGGGGGGGGAGTCCCGAGCCAGGGGTCACAGTTAAACAATAAGGGGTAGGCCATTCAGGACTGAGATGAGGAAAAACTTTTTTTGCCCAGAGAGTTGTGAATCTGTGGAATTCTCTGCCACAGAAGGCAGTGGAGGCCGATTCACTGGATGTTTTCAAGAGAGAGTAAGATAAAGCTCTTTGGGCTAACGAATCAATGAAATGAGGAAGAAGAAAGAAACGGATACTGAGTTTGGATGATCACCAGGCTCATAGTGAAATGTGGGCTGGATCGAAGGGCTAATGCCTAGTCCTGCACCTATTTTCCACATTTCAATGTGCCAGGATTGAAATGCGCGAAACAATATAGTCTCTGCTCATGCTTGAAGTATTACAAGATCACTTGGGGATAAAGTTTGCAGTCACCGAGACTGAGCACACCTGATGTTTACTCCAAGAACCGTCACAGTTCAATGCAAGCTCAGAGACATGACTAGTAGTTTTTAAGTTATAGGCAAATAAAACTGCTGAGAAACGCAGCGGGTGAGGCAGATAGAAAATCGTTTTCACACGGAGAGTGTGAATCTGTGGAAATTCTCTGCCACAGAAGGTCGTGAGCCAGTCGTGTGGCCCTTATTTAAGAGGGAGTTGATGTTTGGCCCTTTTGGCTGAAGGGATCAGAGGTATGGAGAGAAGGCAGGACAGACTGTTTGGATGATCCAGCCATAGTTCATATTGAATGGCGGTGCAGGCTCGAAGGGCCGAATGGCCGGCTTCCTGCACCGATTTTTCTATGTTTCTAGGGAGTGAATGAATAGGCGATGTTCGGGTCGAACCCTTCGCAGACGATTGGGGGTGGGGTGGGGGGGG
>CM069134.1:128209844-128276234 GCA_035221665.1 Okamejei kenojei | reverse complement strand
TATCCGTTGTCTCCAGAGATGCTGCCTGGACCCCTATACTCCACGTTTTTGTCCATCAAACAACACATTTTGCATTTAGCAACCAACTATCCTACAAACCTGCACCTCTTATGGGGTTGGGAGGATACCGAGCAATCCAGGGAGAAAACCCACGCAGTTCACCCACAGGGAGAAAATACAAGCTTCCACAGACAGCACGCGTAGTCAGGTCTAACCCGGGTCCCCCTTGCCGGTTGGCAGCTGATCTACACCGCTGCACCACCGTGCCACCCATTTGAGTTGACTCTATGTCTCTGATCACCTGACTCTTCACTCCAGTCCAGCGTCTACACTGGAGAATGTACCTGCAACATAGCCATCAATCATCTCAATAAAATAGTCTTGACTCCTGGTAAGTGATCAAAACAGGGGCATAGTTCAAGTAAGGGGGAAAGATTTAATAGGAACCCGAGGGCCACGTTTTCACTCGGGAGGGGTGGTAGATTGATTGAGCCGCCAGAGATGTGGTTGAGCCAATAGTATAACATTAAAGGAAGCTTGGTCAGAAAGTTTAGATGGACAAAAGGACACCGAGTGCTGGTGTAACATCGCTGGAGAACATGCATAATGAGACGTTTTCAGGTCAAGACCTCTTCTCAGACAGAACCTTGGGTGTTTAATGAGAACCAAATGTTATACTAATACAATCCTGAGCCCCACCAGTTTTGGCTGTGTTCTACTGTAATCTGCTATGAGTTTTCTGTTGGTCAATTTAGAAGCCATATGCAAAGTAAAAATAAACTTAAAACCATTACCAAATAAGATTGCAGAAGAACCTTAAATATTTTATTTCAATCTCAGAGATATATTAATGCAAAGGGTGAACTACAATGACAACTTCAAGTTTGCATTATTCTTGGCTGAATTGAACACTACCAATAACATAACAAATGATGCATTTATTTATAAATTTGATTTTTGATGTTATTTTCATCTCCTTCAACACACATACTTGAGGATGACATTTTTATTTGCAACATAAATCACACAAAAATAAATGTCCATGAAAGACTTAAAGAGTGAGTTTTACAGCTGATAATACAATGCCCGAGCAAAAAACTTAATTGCTTGTGTGCAATTTAAAAGTGATTTATTTTTTTTCCAATCTGCAATTTCTGCTGCCAATGGTCTATACAACTGAATTCATGTACATTTTTCAAACTGAGGCCAAGAATCCAAATTATTTTCCTATTCCATCATTCTCTTTCCTTTCTTTTCACAAATAACCTCTTTAAGGGTATCTGGCTGTAAGGTAGCGTTCGTCGCCTGTTGAACCAATAGAAAGACGATTTAGTTTTAGTTTTTAGAGAACACAGTAATGGAACAGGCCCCTTCGCCCATGCAGTGCAAGCAGACCCATTGAATTACCCTTTTCACACAAGTTCCATGTAATCCCACATTCGCATCCACTCTCCTACACACACAAAACAGGGGTAATTTACCAGAAGTTAACCTACAAGTCTCCTCCATACCCCGCAACAAACTGCCCTCTCTCCCATTTCCCCCACTCGCAACAAGGGCAGAAGTCCCCCTGGTCCTCACCTTTCACCCCTACCAGCCGCACATACAACACATATCCTACCCGCCATTTTCGCCACTCATCCTAACGGACCCCTCCCACCCGCCACATCTTCCCCATCTCCACCCGTCTGCCTTCCGCAAAGACCGCTCCCTCCGCAACTCCTTGTCAATTCTTCCCTTTACACCTCCCGCTCCACCCCTTCCCCGTGCACTTTGCCTTGCAACTGCAAGAGATGCACACATTTCCTTTCCCTCCCCCCTCCACTCCTTTCCGGAACAAGCAGTTTCTTCCAGCTCCCGACAGAGGTTCACCTGCACCTCCACCAATTTCACCTACTGCAATCCACTGCTCCAAATGCCAGCTGATCCTATATCGGTGAGACCAAGTCGGAGGCTTGGTCGCTCGTCTTCGCCCGTACACCTCCGCCCGGTCCGCAATAACCAAACCCGACCTCACCGGTGGCTTCACACTTCACTCCCCCTCCCATTCCGTCTCCGACCTCTCGGACCCCTGGGCCTGCCTCCACGGCCAGAGTGAGCAACGTCGCATAATGAAGCAGGCAGCACCCTCATATTCCGCTTGGGAGTCTGCAATACCTCTGGGCTTGAACATTGAATTTCACAATTCTTTAACCTTGCTGTCTCCTCCCCTTCCCAACCTCTCACCTCAGCCCTCGGCTCCTCCACCTCCTTTTATCATATTTCTCTCCCCGCCCCCCCCACCCCCTCCCCACCCATCCCATCGCCCGAAACATTGCCATTTCCTTTCGTTCTTAATGCTGCTGCACGCCCTGATTTCTCCAGCCTTTTGTGTACCCCTTAACCTACAAGGCTGTTTATCCTGACCGGAGGCCTGAGACTAATTTAGAAGGCAGAGAAGGGGGTTAGGAGTGAGAACAGATCAGCCCTGATTGAATGACAGAGTCGGCTTGATGGGCTGAATGGCCTAATTCTACTCTATTCCTACTGACCTTTATGAACTCTGAGTGCCTCACGGAGAATGCGGAGCCCCTGCGTTTTTATGATTTGTACAATGATTCGGATGAGTAAGTCAGTTTAGATTAGATGACACTCAAAGTGGGCAGTAATCCCAGATCGCCAAGATGTGATCAAAATCCCCAGCTGGATCCAGCTCAACTGCAAGTGGTGGTGAGAAATAGATAAATGGCGTTTATGCAGACAAGTGTGGAAATATTGCAGTATGGAAAGTCCGGCCAGGGCAGCACATTTCATAGAGAATGGTAGGGCTCTGGGGATGATTGCAGTGCTGAGTACAGCTACATAGTTCCCATGGCAGTGGCATACACAGGTAACCAAAAGCTGGTACAGATGGAGGGCTTTCGGCACATTGTCCTTTCAACACAAGGTTATCTGAGTATCGTTCGGGTCGAGACGTCACCCATTTCTTCGACCCGAAGGCGTCCTGAAGAAGGGTCTCCGCACCGAAACGTCACCCATGTCCTTCTCTCCAGAGATGCGCTTTCCCCGATGGATTACTCAGCATTTGTGTCACTCGAAATATCAAGCACACCACAGGTGCACCGTCAGTATCAGCCCATAAGCACCTATTCTTCCAAACTCTTGTCCGCTGGAGTTTCTCCAGTTTTTTGTGTCTATCCATATCCCATTGCCTGCACATCAAAAGTGCCCATCTAATGCCACTTTATTGTCATTGAACGACCTGTTCGTACTCTTATCCACATATCCTTTGGAAGGATTTGCTGCTTCATATCAGTCAGAGCTCGCGTTCATGCGGAAGTTTCTGTCATTGTAAAAGTTTTCTCAGGCAACCTCCTCACAGCCTTCCTCACGTCATCATCCTCGTACAATGTGTCATCCCGCAAAAGGCCTGGAAAGACACGCACGGCGACACTGGCGGACTTGTGGGAAATTTCCGTGAAAAGCGCGTAGAGTTGCTGCTCCACCAGCACCAGGGGCCCGGGATCAATCCCGACTGCAGTGCGGTCTTTAAAGGAGTTTTGTTATCGTTCATCCCAGTGACCTGCGTGGGTTTTCTAACACGTGCATCTGTTTCCACCAACACTCCAAAAAGGACGTACAGGTTAGTCGGTTAATCGGCTTCGTCAAATTATAAACCGTCCCGAGTGTGAACGACAGTGTAGGGTGACTGCCTGTCGCGCGAATCAGTGGATGAAGGCCTATTTTCAGCGTTGCATCTCAAAACTAAACTAACTTTCCAAATTGGAAACTATACATGTTTAACATTTACTTTCAGGAGTCAGGCTGGCAAAACCAGCTTCCAATAGGCTTTGCTTTTATGCATTTTCTCCCCTCAATAACCAACAAGTGAAAATTCATAGACATCACAAAAGATACAAGCAATGCAAAAAACAAATAGTTTATACCAAATGGCTTCCAAGAGAAGAATTGTCATTTGAATTTACAGAGAACCTTTATAAAAATGATTGTTTCAGTTATCCAAAGGATATCACAATAATATTTGGACCACAGAGTAATACAACATAAAAACAGGCCTTCGGCCCAATGTGTAACTAGCCTGCCAAGATGCCTCCATCTACATTTTCCCACCTGCTCACGCTTAAGCACATTTCCCTCCAAACCAATCCTATCCCAATGTACCTGTCCCAAAGGCCTTTTAAGTGTTAAGTAACAAAAGAAGGAAGAGTGGCCTAACTCTATTGCCTTCCATCACAGTGAGAAATGATTGATTCCAAGTTGGTGGATGTTTATGTTTGAATTCTATTGTGTGTGTGTGTGTGTGGTGTTCTTTTTATTTGTATGGCTGTATGGTAACTCCAAATATCACTGTACCAATTGTGCATGTGACCAATAAATGTGAACTAAACTTAAACTTTGTAGTACCTGCCTCAACTACAGCTTATGTCATAACCCACCAAAATGACAGCTTAATTCCATATATCCACTACCATCTGTTGAAAAGGATTCTCCTCAAGTTCCTATAAAAAATATTTCATAGAAACATAGAAACATAGAAATTAGTGCAGGAGTATCCATTCAGCCCTTCGAGCCTGCACCGCCATTCAATATGATCATGGCTGATCATCCAAACTCAGTATCCCGTACCTGCCTTCTCTCCATACCCTCTGATCCCCCTTAGCCACAAGGGCCACATCCAACTCACTCTTAAATATAGCCAATGAACTCCTGGGCCTCAACTACCCTCTGTGGCAGAAGAGTTCCAGGACTCACCCTACTCTCTGTGTGAAGAAAGTCTTTCTCATCTCGTCTTAAAGGATTTCCCCTTATCCTTAAGCTGTGACCCCTTGTCCTGGACTTCCCCAACATCGGGAACAATCTTCCTGCATCTAGCCTGTCCAACCCCTTAATAATTTTGTAAGTTTCTATAAGATCCCCCTCTTAAGCTCCTAAATTCCAGAGAGTATAAACCGAGTCTATTCCAGTCCTTTCTTCATAAGACAGATCCTGACATCCCAGAATCAGTCTGTGGAACCTTCTCTGCACTCCCTCTATGGCAATAATGGTCCTTCCTCAGATTTGGAGACCAAAACTGCAACGCAATACTCCCAGGTGTGGTCTCACCAAGACCCTGTACAACTGAAGTAGAACCTCCCTGCTCCTGTACTCAAATTCCTTTTGCTATGAAATCTAACATACCATTGTGCGTCCGCTTTTTTTCACTGCCTGCTGCACCAGCATGCCTACTTTCAATGACTGGTGTACCATGACACCCAGGTCTCGCTGCATCTCCCTTTTCCTAATCGCTCCACCATTTAAATAATAGTCTGCTTTCCTGTTTTTTTTGCCACAAAGTGGATAACCTCACATTATCCACATTATACTGCATCTGCCAAACATTTGCCCACTCACCCAGCCTATCCCAAGTCACCTTGCAGTCTCCTAGCATCCTACCTCACAGCGAACACTGCCCCCCAGCTTAGTGTCATCCCGCAAACTTGAGATATTGCCTTCAATTCCCTCATCCAGATCATTAAATATATATTGTAAACAGCTGGGTCCCAGCACTGAGCCCTGCGGTAACCCCACTAGTTACTGCCTGCCATTGTGAAAAGGACCCTTTTACTACTCTACTCTTTGGGGGGGGGCTTTTTTCCTGTTTTTTTTTGCCAGCCATTTCTCTAACCACATCAATACTGAACCCCTAATACCGTATGCTTTAAGTTTGTTAATTTCCCCCTTTCAACTTAAATCTCTGCCCTCTGGTTCTTGATTACCCTAAGCCCGAATAAAAGACTGTGTACTCACCCTATCAATTCCCGTCATAGACAATAGATGCAGGAGTAGGCCATTCAGCCCTTCAAGCCAGCACCGCCATACAATTAATGATGGCTGATCATCCACAATCAGTACCCCGTTCCTGCCTTCCCCCCATATCCCCTGACTCCGCTATCTTTAAGAGCCCTATCTAGCTCTCTCTTGAAAGTATCCAGAGAACCGGCCTCCACTGCCCTCTGAGGCCGAGAATTCCACAGACTCACAACTCTCTGTTTGAAAAAGTGATTCCTCGCCTCCGTTCTAAATGGCTTACCCCTTATTCTTAAACTGTGGCCCCTGGTGATTTTATACATGGTCCTATAAGTTAAAAGGCATTTGGACAGGCATGTGAATAGGTTTGGGAGGGGTAGATACGGGCCAAACACAGGCATGTAGGACTAGAGTAGATGGGGCATCTTGATCGGCACGAGCAAGCTGGGCTGAAGGGCCTGTTTCCATGCTGCATGGCTCCATATGATCACCACTCCGCTTTCTGTGCACCTAGGAAAAGTCCTGGCCTGCCCAAACTCTCCCTGCAGCTCGAGTTCCTGGCAGCATTCTTGTAAACCTTCTCTGTACTCATCACTGCACTGCATCAGTTGAAGGAAGCTAATTACAACCAGCATGCCCGTGTGAGCAATTTCTACATCCTGAATATTGGAAAAGAAAATGTGGAACCATTGTAAATAAAACTTACCCAACTTGTTGAATCCCGCAGCATTAAAGTACCATTTCTTAAACTTCAGAAACAAATTAGCTGTTGCTTTCGCTATGGGAAGAACAGAGAACATGTTAGTCTTCTGCCGAGGGAAAAACTCCAAATTAGATACAGGAACTGAGAACAGTACGGCACAGGAACAGGCCCTTCAGCCCACTCCATCGATGCTGACCATGATGCCAATTTAAATTCATTCCATTTGCTTGGACATCGACTACATTTATGCTGGAGAAACTCGGCGGGTGCGGCAGCATCTATGGAGCGAAGGAAATAGGCAACGTTTCGGGCCCGAAACGTTGCCTATTTCCTTCGCTCCATAGATGCTGCTGCACCCGCTGAGTTTTCTCCAACACTTTTGTCTACCTTCGATTTTTCAGCATCTGCAGTTCCTTCTTAAAGACTATATTTATGCTGAGGTTTACATTGCCTTGTATTGTTATATTCCTGTAACAGGGAACAGTGAAAAGCTTTGTTTTGCACTTTATCAGATAAATGTAATCAAACCAAACTCAAGTACATTACGTGGAGCAAATGGAAAGATAAGAGTACAGTTCTCCACATTGCAGTGCAAATGTTCCAATGGGGTAGATGTGTAGTACCCTAGCTCATGGAAGGACCATGCAGAAGCCTGATAACAGAGGGGAAGCAGCTATTCCTCAGTCTGGTGGTGTGAACGTTCAAGCTTCTGTACCTGCTACCTGACGGGAGCTGAGCAAAGAAGGAATGACCGGGGTGGGACGAGTCTTTGATTATGTTCAGTTGTACAGGGTTTTGGTGAGACCACAGCTGGAGTATTGCGTACAGTTTTGGTCTCCAAATCTGAGGAAAGACATTCTTGCCATAGAGGGGGTACAGAGAAGGTTCACCAGACTGATTCCTGGGATGTCAGGACTTTCATATGAGGAAAGACTGGATAGACTTGGCTTGTACTCGCTAGAATTTAGAAGACTGAGGGGGGGGATCTTATAGAAAGTTACAAAATTCTTAAGGGGTTGGATAGGCTAGATGCAGGAAAATTTTTCCCGATGTTGGGAGGTCAAGAACAAGGGTCACAGTCTAAGGATAAAGGGAATTCCTTTAGGACCGAGATGATGAAAACATTTTTCACACAGAGTGGTGAGTCTCTGGATTTATCTGCCGCAGAAGGTAGTAGAGGCCAGTTCATTGGCTATATTTAAGAGGGAGTTAGATGTGGCCCTTGTGGCTAAAGGGATCAGGGGGTATGGAGAGAAGGCAGGTACAGGATACTGAGTTGGATGATCAGCCAAGATCATACTGAATGGTGGTGCCAAGCTCGAAAGGGCCGAATGGCCTACTCCTGCACCTATTTTCTATGTTTCTATGTTGGCTGCTTTTCCGTGGCAGCGTGAAGTGTAGATGGAGTCGGTAGTGCAGAGTCTGGTTTGTGAGATGGACCGTGCCACGTCCACAACTCGCGGCAATTTCTTCTGGTCTTCGACAGAGCTATTCCCAAACCAGGCTGTGATGCAACCAGACCATATGCTTTCTATCCCTCCACCCCTGCCTGTTCAAGTGCCTTTCTAAATACTTCTTGTTCTTTGCTATCATATCGGTGATGCTTTCAAGAGAGAGTTAACTATAGCTCTTCGGAATAGGGCTAACGGAATCAAGGGATATTGGGAGAAGGCAGGAACGGGGTACCAATTTTGGACGATCAGCCATGATCATATTGAATGGCTGTGCTGGCACGAAGGGCCGAATGGCCTACTCCTGTACGTATTTGCTATGTTTCTATCAGCTCCCACCACATGTCCACCAGCCATGGTGTTCTAGGCATCTACCATTGCAGGTGTAAATCAAAATTAATTCCGAAATTTACTTTAAACTTTCCCCATCTCACCTTAAACCTATGCGCTCTAGCCCTTGACATTTCCTTCCTGGGAGAAAGACCAACCATTTATGCCTCCAACTTGATATATGCCAGTGACACCTCTCAGGCTCCAATGTCCCAGAGAAAACAATCCAACATCTCCTTATAGCTGATAGTCTCCAAATTAGGCTGTATCCTAGCTAGCCTCTTCTGCACCCTCTCTAAAGTCTCCACAGCCTTCTCATAATGTGGCGATCTGAACTTAACACAATACTCCACATGTAGCTAACCAACATTTCTGTAGCTGAAATATGATTTTGTAACTTTTACAAATGACAGCAAATATATCGCACGCCTTCTTTACCACCTCTATGCTTGTGTTGCCACTCGGAGAGCTAGATAAATCAACCATGATTGAGTGGCGGAGTAGACCTAGACCTGATGGGCCTAATGGCCTAATTCTACTCCTATCATTTATGAACTTATGACAAAACTCCAAATGCAGCCTCACCAGCGTCTTGTACAATGTAACATAACATTCACTCTCAATACCCTGGCTGGTGAAGGTCAATGTACCAACAGCGTTTGTGACCGCCCGATCTACTTGTCACATCATTCTCCAACACTCCCCAGGACTTTGCCATTCCATATGTTGGCCCAGCCCTGATTTCACATCCCAAAATGCAAAACCTCATGCTTATCTGCATCAAACTCCATTAACTATTCCTCAGCACACTGGCCGAACCGATCAAGATCCTGCTGTAATCTTTGATAGCCAACGATACCATCCGTGTCCCTGCAATGAGTGTGGACGCAGCCCAGACCATCACGCAAACCAATCTACCTGCCATTGACTCAATTTACACTTCACGCTGCCTCGGCATGTCCACATGCCTCGGCATGTCCACCATCGCTCTGGCCACTCTCTCTTCTCCCCTCTCCCATCAGGCAAGAGACACCGAAGTGTGAAGACGCACACCTCCAGATTAAGGGACAATTTTATTTCCCCAGCTGTTATCAGGCAACGGAACTGTCCTCTCACCAACTAGAGAGTAGTTCTAGAGTCAAGAGAGTTTTATGGTCCCATCTACCTCGTTGGAGACCTTGAAACGACCTTTATTTGTACTTTATCTGCATTATACCCTTTATCCTGTATCTGTACACTGTGGATGGATCTTATGCCAACTGGATAGTACGCAGCATAAAACGCGACAGCCTGTCGGTAACCTCTTGAATCGGACCATGTGGCAGGCTTGCCCGGAGTTGTGTAGGGTGGCAGGGCTGGATTAGGAGGCTGTATTACGTTTATTAAGTTTATCAGACCTCTCCAGCACTCACGGTTTAAATTTACCAAGTATAGACACAACGAACAGCAGATGCTGGTTAACACATGAGCATAGACTGAATGAGAGTGTACAGGCCAAAGGAGAGAGGGGGAAGAAGGCAAAAAAAAAAAGAAGGGGCCCCCTTAAGAGAGAGAGAATGAAGGAGATTGACGGTGTAAGGAGAGAGGGGGGAAGAGGGCATAGCTTGAGAAGGGTGGGGTGAGGGGGGCATAGGTCAAGGATAGAAAAGGGTACAGGTTTAAGGAGGGGAGAGGGCACAAGTTTGAGGGAGAAGGGGGCACAGGTTTAAAGAGGGAGGGCACAGGTTTTGAGGGAGAGGGCACAGGTTTTGAGGATGGGAGAGGGCACAGTTTAAGAGAGAGGATAGGGCATAGTTTAAGGAGAGGGAGAGCGCACAGGTTTGAGGGAGAAGGGGGCACAGGTTAAAAGAGGAGAGGGCACAGTTTTGAGGGAGAGGGGAGAGGCACAGGTTTGAGGAGGGGAGAGGGCACAGGATTAAAGGAGGGAGAGGGCACAGGTTTGAGGGGAGAGGGCACAGGTTTGAGGGAGAGGGCACAGGTTTAGAGGAAAAGGAGGGCAACAGTTTTTAAAGCGAGGAGAGGGCACATATTTTGAGGGGAGAGGGGAGAGGGCACAGTTTGAGTGAGGGAGAGAGGGCACAGGTTTAAGGAGGCACGTTTGAGAGGGGCACAGGTTTGAGGGGGGATAGGGCACAGGTTTGAGCGGGAGAGGGCACAAGGTTTGAGGAGAGGAGAGGCACTAGGTTTTTGAGGCAACAAGGTTAGGAGGGGAGAGGGCACAGTTTTGAGGGGATGAGGGCACAGATTGGGAGGGGAGGGCACAGGTTTGAGGAGGGGAGAGGGCAACATTTTGAGGAGAGGGCACAGAGGGAGAGGCACAGGGGTTTGAGGAGAGGGAGAGGGCACAAAGTTTGAGGAGTGGAGAGGCAGCAGTTTTTGAGCATACATTTTTAGGAGAGAGGCACAGGTTTGGAGGGGGAGAGGGCACTAGGTTTGAGGAGAGGGCACAGGTTTAAGGAGAGGGGTTTGGCGGTGACGAACCGACCATCTCTCTCTCTCCCCCTTGCTCCCTCCAACCTCGCACCTTCCCCCTGACCCTGTGGGGAAGGGCACGCACACACACAGCGAGCCCCCCGTCCCGTCCCCCCCAGTCCCGTCCCCCCCAGTCCCGGGGACCCTGCTCTGACCTGGAGTCCGCGCCGACATCTTGCCCCGGCTCCGACGCTGAGGCGCGACCCCGGCGATCAATGGCGTCCAAGGGCGAGAGTGGGGGGGCGGGGCGGCGTGCTGGCGTCACACGCTGCCCCTGACAGTATGCGTCACCACCTACCCCCGGACAGTAACGTCATCAACACGCTACCAACCCCCGGACAGTATCTCAACCACGCTGCCCCCGGGCAGTTACGTCACCACGCTGCCCCCGGACAGTTACGTCACCAGGGAGGAAGAAGTGTTTCGGCCCGAAAAGGGTTTCTCCTTCGCTCCATAAATGCTGCTGCACCGGCTGAGTTCCTCCAGCATTTTGTGTACCCCCAGTTACGTCACCACGCTGCCTTCGGACTCTTACGTCATCGCGCTGCCACCGGACAGTTACGTCACCGCGCTGCCTCCGGACAGTTACGTCATCGCGCTGCCACCGGACAGTTACGTCACCGCGCTGCCTCCGGACGATCGGCGTGACGTCACCACGCAGCCTTCGGACCAAAGCTCCTCGCGTGCTCGTATCTTTGCTTCGGACCGAAGAGCCTCTAGCGACGTGACGTCACCGCGCTGCCGTCCGGACCCGGAACGTCGTCAGCAGTTAACGTCACCTAAAGCGCTGCCCTCCCGAAACGTGGCGCCGTCATGGCATCACGTCAGCGCGCGCCGTCCCCCCTAACCCCGCCCGCGGCACGTTGCGCCGCGCGCACCCTAACAAAAATAAAATAACAACGGTGGGGTGGAGGGACCACAGGCAGGAGGAGCAGCTCCAAAGATGCTCCACTTGGGCCCAGCCCACCGCCCAAGGTGAAGGTTGCATTAGCTTGAGGAGTTTGCATTAGGTTTATTGCCATCACTTGGTTTCTCCATTCCTCAAGGTGTAAGTGTATTCAGTTTAGGGTGTTGTATAAGGTTTATTAGAGTCATAGAGTGACACAGTGTGGAAACAGGCCCTTCGGCCCAACTCGCCCACACCGGCCAACATGCCCCAGCTACACTAGTTCCTGCGTTAGGACCATATCCCTCCAAACCCGTCCTGTCCATGTACCTGTCTAACTGTTTCTTAAACATTGGGATGGTCCCAGCCTCAACGACCTCTGGCAGCTTGTCCCAGACACCTACCCCCAGATTCCTATCAAATCGTTTCCCCTTCACCTTGAACCTATGTCCTCTGGTCCTCGATTCTCCTACTCTGGGCAAGAGACTCTGAGCATCTACCCGATCTATTCCTCTCATGTTTTTGTACACTTCTACAAGATCACCCCTCATCCTCCCGCACTCCAGGGAATAGAGTCCCAGCGTACTCAACCTCTCCCTAAAGCTCAGACCCTAGAGTCCTGGCAACATCCTTGTAAATCTTCTCTGTACCATTTCCAGCTTGACATCAATCTAGAGCCAGCACATCCATCCTGAGATATGGGGCCCAAAACTGCTCACAATACTCCAAATGCAGCCTGACCAGTACCTTATAGAGCCTCAGCAATACATCCCTATTTTTGTATACTCTCTCTCCTTAAATGATATGTATTTGGCCTCTCCATCACTCAAGGTGTTAGTTTATCATTTATTAGGTTTATTAAATTAAGTTTATTTGGCCCTAAGTTAATTTCCTTTGTTGGGTTTATTAAGTTACATTTACTCCATCATTCAAGGTTAATGTTAATTTGGTTTAGGAGGTTGTATTAGGTTTATTTGTTTATTTGGCCTCTCCATCACTCAAGGTGTAAGTTTATTTGGTCTATCAAGTAATGTTAATTTGGTCCTATAATGCACTCAAGTTTATTAAGTTTATGAGCTTGCATTAGGTTTATTAAGATAGGTTTAAAGGCACTTTACCACTCAAGGGATAAGTTTATTATTCTCCCCCTAACCTCTGACACCTGTACTAATCAAGAATCTATCTACCTGTCTTCCACGGGGTGACGCCACCGCAGTGATTGCCTCGCCAACAGTCTGTCTGTCCCCTCTCTGTTTTTTATTATTTTAAGTATTTTAAAAGTATGTTCTAATGTATCTTGGTCTGTTATATGTGGGTGGTGGGGGAATTGTGGGAAACTTTTTCAGTCACTTACCTCGACGGAGATGCGATTTTTCTCCGTTGCATCTCCGCCCCCAGTGGCCTAAGAACGTGGAGTGGTGCGGCCGTTTCTGAAGACCGGCCCGGAGCTTCAAGCCGTGGGCGCACGGACTTTAACATAGGGGAGTCTGTGACCCTTTGACGAGGATTTAAATTCTGGAGGAGTTCCTGAGGATTGGAGAGTAGCTAATGTAACCCCACTTTTTAAAAAGGGAGGGAGAGAGAAAACGGGGAATTACAGACCAGTTAGTCTAACATCGATAGTGGGGAAACTGCTAGAGTCAGTTATTAAAGATGGGATAGCAGCACATTTGGAAAGTGGTGAAATCATTGGACGAAGTCAGCATGGATTTACAAAAGGTAAATCATGTCTGACGAATCTTATTGAGTTTTTTGAGGATGTAACTAGTAGAGCGGATAAGGGAGAAGCAGTGGATGTGTTATATCTGGACTTTCAGAAGGCTTTCGACAAGGTCCCACACAAGAGATTAGTATACAAACTTAAAGCACACGTTATTGGCGGTTCAGTATTGATGTGGATAGCGAACTGGCTGGCAGACAGAAGCAAAAGGGTAGAGTGAACGGGTCCTTTTTCAGGATGGCAGTGGCAGTAACTAGTGGGGTGCCGCAAGGCTCAATGCTGGACCACCAGCTTTTACAATATATATTAATGAATTGGACGAGAAATTAAATGCAACATCTCGATGTTTGCGGATGACAACGAAGCTGGGGGGCAGTGTTAGCTGTGAGGAGGATGCTAGGAGGCTGCAAGGTGACGTGGATAGGCTGGGTGAGTGGGCAAATGCATGGCAGATGCAGTATAATGTGGATAAATGTGAGGTTATCCACTTTGGTGGCAAAAACAGGAAAGTAGACTATTATATGGTGACCGATTAGGAAAAGGGGAGATGCAACGAGACCTGGGTGTCATGGTACACCAGTCATTGAAAGTAGGCATGCAGGTGCAGCAGGCTGTAAAGAAAGCGAATGGTATGTTGGCATTCATAGCAAAAGAATTTGAGTATAAGAGCAGGGAGGTTCTACTGCAGTTGTACAGGGTTTTGGTGAGGCCACACCTGAGTAATTGCGTACAAATTTTGGTCTCCTAATCTGAGAGAAAGACATTCTTGCCACAGAGGGAGTATAGAGAAGGTTCACCAGACTGATTCCTGGGATGGCATGACTTCCATATGAAGAAAGTACTGGATAGACTCGGCTTATACTCGCTGGAATTTAGAAGATGAGGGGGGATCTCATAGAAACTTACAAATTCTTAAGGGGTTGGACAGCTAGATGCAGGAAGATTGTTTCCCGATGTTGGGGAAGTCCAGGACAAGGGGTCACAGTTTAATGATAAGGGGGAAGTCTTTTAGGACCGAGATGAGAAAATCATTTTTCACACAGAGAGTGGTGAATCTGTGGAATTCTCTGCCACAGAAGGTAGTAGAGGCCAGTTTGTTGGCTATATTTAAGAGGGAGTTAGATGTGTACCTTGTGGCTAAAGGGATCAGGGGGTATGGAGAGAAGGCAGGTTCAGAATACTGAGTTGGATGATCAGCCATGATCATATTGAATGGCGGTGCAGGCTTGAAGGGCTGAATGGCCTACTCCTGCACCTATTTTCTATGTTTCTATGATAGCCAGTGGAAGAGCTCCAACCGCGGGGCCTGTGGACTTTACCACTGTAAAGCCCGCTGTCTCCGGTAAGAAGAGGCTGACTCGGGAGCTCCATGGAGGAGTTTCCTTCATCCCAATGCGATGGCTTTGGACATCGAACTGTCGGCTGCGGCGAACTGGGGAGGGTTCAAGGGGTGCTAACGAACCAATTAAAAGGGGTAAGATTCTCGCACAATTGAAATCACTTAATTCAGACATAATTTTCTTACAAGAAACACACCTGAAACTGCAAGCTCAGACTAGATTCAAAGCAAATTGGATAGGTCAAACATATCAGCTTTCATATATCTCTAAATCTAGAGGTATGGCAATTATTATTCGTAAAGGTATACCATTTAAATCAAAGAATATCGTAACAGATAAAGAAGGGAGATACCTCATAATTACCGGAGTGATCTACTCTACCCCAATCACCATGGTAAATATTTATGCGCCTAATTTTGATAATCCCCAATTTTTTAATAAAATCCTGAATATAATTTCAGAGTTTAATTATCAAAATGTGATAATTGGGGGAGATTTTAATTGCGTTTTCGATCCGTACCTGAACAAATCTACACAACAAAAGAGGGGTAACACAAAATCTACAAATAGTGAACTCCTAAATATATGCATAAAAAACACAAATATAACAGATGTTTGGAGGTTCGCTAACCCAGCTGGAAGGGAATACTAATTTTATTCAACGGTACACAAAATCTATTCACGTATTGACTATTTTTTAGTGGACACAAAATTAATTCCTTACACAACGAACCCAAAATATCATAACAGCATCATTTCTGATCACTCCCCGTTAACTTTTTTTAAAAAAACTTGAAGGAATGCCTAATAAGAAATCGTTTTGGAGGTTTAATCCTCAAATCCTAAATGATCCACAAGATGGTATATATTTAAAACAACAGATGGAACCAACGACACCCCAGATATTTCACCTGCTTTACTATGGGAATCTTTTAAAGCATTTATCAGAGGATCTATAATTTCATATCAAGCTTTTCAAAATAAAAAGAACAAGAATGAACAAATGCAGTTAGAAAAACGAATTAGACAATTGGACCTAGATAACGCTAAAGAGCCAACTATAGATAAACATAATAAAATAACAATATTGAAATTTAAATTAAATAGAATATTATCTGCAAAAGTTATAAGAATATTTCAAATTACAAAACAGGAAAATTTTGAATTTGGTGATAAACCACATAAACTATTGGCACGTCAACTGAAAAAACGGGAAAAAGATCATACGATTTTAAAGATTAAATCAGATAAAGGTGAATTGTTAACATTACCTAATGATATTAATAAAGGATTTGCTCAATTTTATCAAAATTTATATACCTCTAAAACGTCAGCAGATAGTACTAAAGTTATAGAATTCTTGGATAACTAATCTCCCAAAACTTAATCTGCTCGAACAAGAGGAATTAGGAGCGCAGGTCTCAATTAAGGAAATAGAAGAAACAATAAACTCATTGAAGAATGGAAAAACACCAGGACCAGATGGATTTAGTAATGAATTTTATAAAAGATTTTATGAGATAATTTCACCACGTTTACATAAAATGTATACATATGTTTTCAAAGAACAAACATTACCAGAAACATTAGCGGAATCAACGATTGCACTTATACCTAAAAAAGACAGATTTAGAAGACCCTGGCTCATACAGAGCCATTGCACTGTTAAATACAGATCAAAAAATATTAGCGAAAACATTAGCAAGAAGATTAAGTAAATATGTTAGCAAATTAATAAATGCGGATCAAACGAGGTTTATACCCAAGAGATACTCAAGCAATAATTTGAGACGTCTGTTTAATATAATGCATTTATATAAAACTGAAGAACAAGACTTATCAATTATTTCATTGGACGCAGAAAAAGCATTTGATCAAGTATAATGGGACTGCCTCGTTAAAGTATTGCAAAAATTTCAAATGGGGGAGAATTTTATCTCATGGGTAAAACTATTATATGACAGGCCCACTGCTAGAATATTAACTAATAACATGTTGTCTCTGAAATTTTAATTATCCAGGGGCAACAGACAGGGATGCTCATTAACACCTCTGCTATTTGCTCTTGTAATAGAACCTCTAGCTGAAATCATTAGAACACATCCAAATATCCATGGTTATAATACAAAATACTCAAATAACAAAATATCATTATACGCAGATGATGTACTACTGTATATTACAAAATCACAAATCAGTATACCAAATATATTAAATCTAATAGAGAAATTTGGATCTTTTTCACGATACAGAATAAATTGGAATAAAAGTGAAATTATGACGATAAAAACTCAAGACTCGACACACCTCTTAAAATTCCCTTTTAAAATTGCTACAGAAATATATTTGGGAATTGAAATCACCAGAAAATATAAATCTTTATTTAATGCAAACTATATGCCACTGCTTACTAAATTAAACGCCCTGATTAAATTTTGTAAAAACTCTTCCGATGTCTTTTAATAGGCCGAATAAATGCCATAAAAATGATCTTCCTACCACAAATTTTATATTTATTCCAATCAATACCAATATACATACCTAAAAAGTTTTTTTTTTAAACTGGATTCTGATATCACATATGTTATATGGGACTATAAATCCCATATAATTCAAAGAAGACATTTGTGCAAACCTAAAGAATTTGGTGGATTAACACTTCCTAATTTTTTGTATTATTATTGGGCAGCAAATGTCAAAAATGTGATTCACCTGTTGGACAACTGGATAGTAATGGAGATAGTATTGGATAGACATCACTGGATAGTAATGGAGAGAGAGGATTGCTCCCCTTTTAATATAGGAGCGATCCTTCTCTCACCAATAAAACTGAATAATACAATATATAGTAAATTATTCATAGTATTATTAGAATTTGGAAACAAATGAAATTAACCCTTAAATTACTCAATTTATCCCTTCTCTCCCCCACAGTTAATAATCCGTCGTTTAAACCTTCCAGTATTGATAAATCATTTACACATTGGGAAAGAATAGGAATTTAAACGTTTGGAGACATGTATGAAAATGGAAACTTTTTATCATTCCAACAACTTAAATACAATCTGAGAAGTAATCAATATTTTAAATATTTTCAAATTCGTGATTATTTGAAAAAATATACACAAGAATACCAAAATTTGACTCCAGACCTATTAGACGAGGCTATGAATAGAAAGGCGGACTCAACTAATTTAATATCATACCTGTATAATATCATCTTAAATATGGAAAAGCCATCATCCGATAGAATTAGTAGAGATTGGGAACAAGAACTAGCTATAAAAATCTCGAAAGAGAGTTGGGATAAACACTTGCTATATGTGCACAAATGCTCGATCAATGTAAGACATATTCTAATCCAATTTAAAACCCTACACAGATTATATTATTCAAAAACTAAAATAAGTAAGTGTTTTCCAAATGTCTCCCCCATTTGTGATAAATGTCAATCCCAAGAAGCAACTACAGCACATTCCTTTGTTTTTTGCATAAAAATCCAAAAATTTTGGAATGAAATCTTTGAAATCTTTACAAAATTATTTAAAATAAAACTGAAACCGAACGCAGAATTGATTATTTTTGGAACAATGGATGTCAGCTTTGAGCTGACTTCATTCCAAAAGAGCTTCCTTAATTATGGCTTAATAATGGCAAAAAAACTCATACTTAAATTTAACGGTAAAATTGTGGATTCCAAATATTGTATTGTATATCTTTATTATCATTTTTCTGAGTATTTGCATACCCAGAGGAAAACGAAAAAGCGTTTCTCAACCATATATCCGAAATGTTACACCTCGCAGATATGAGATTCCTCCTAGAAGGCAAATCAGACCATTTCCAAAAGATTTGGTCTCCATTTATTGACTTATTACAAGCATGGGGTGCAACATCTTTGAAAATAAAAGGTTTCAGGACCTGGTGAGGGGTGTGTAAAGATACAAAGTAGGTACATCCCTTTTACCTTATTTTACTTTCTTATATTTTCTTTTTTCTATTTTTCTCTTTCTTTTTCTTTTGGTTTTTTAAAATTCTTTCTCGTGTTCTACGCTTCTACGGGGTTTTCCTGATCACTTTTTCACGCACTTACTATCTTATCTAACTTTCTCTATTTTTCTTCTTAAAGTTTAAAACAAGAAGTGGTACACAAAATGTATTATGTTATTTTTGGCTTATACTACTGTAATGTACATTACTTCTAATAAATAAAATGAAAAACAAAAAAAATAAAGTCAGATTTTATTAAAAGCCATTTTTATACATTTTGGTTTCACCGTGTAATGTTGTTTGTGTTTATACATAGTCCCTCCCTATTCAGGGCACCATAACGTTTGTGACACATGGCTTCACGGGCGTTTGTAATTGTCTCCTTATTGCAGGTATAAGAGAGCTCTCAGCACCTAGTCTTTCCTCCAGTCTTTTCATCGCCTTTGGAAACTTATTGCTGTTTATCAACATGATGACCAAAGTTGGGCCAATGAAAGTCAAATAAGCCATTATAACCATATAACAATTACAGCACGGAAACAGGCCATCTCTGCCCTTCTAGTCCGTGCCGAACACTTACTCTCACCTAGTCCCATCTACCTGCACTCAGACCATAACCCTCCATTCCTTTCCCGTCCATATACCTATCCAATTTATTTTTAAATGATAAAATCGAACCTGCCTCCACCACTTCCATTGGAAGCTCATTCCGCACAGCTACCACTCTCTGAGTAAAGATCCCCCTCATGTTACCCCTAAACCTTTGTCTCTTAATTCTCAAATTATGTCCTCTTGTTTGAATCTTCCCTACTCTCAATGGAAAAAGCTTATTCACGTCAACTCTGTCCATCCCGTTCATAATTTTAAGTCTATCAAGTCCCCTCTTAACCTTCTGCGCTCCAAAGAATAAAGACCTAACTTTTCAACCTTTCTCTGTAACTTAGGTGCTGAAACCCAGGCAACATTCTAGTAAATCTCCTCTGTACTCTCTATTTTGTTGACATCTTTCCTATAATTTGGCGACCAAAATTGTACACCATACTCCAGAATTGGTCTTACCAATGCCTTGTACAATTTTAACATTACATCCCAACTTCTACACTCAATGCTCTGATTTATAAAAGCCAGCACACCAAAAGCTTTCTTTACCACCCTATCTACATGAGATTCCACCTTCAGGGAATTATGCACAGTTATTCCTAGATCCCTCTGTTCAACTGCATTCCTCAATTCGCTACCATTTACCATGTACATCCTATTTTGATTTGTCCAGACAAGATGTAGCACTTCACACTTATCAGCATTAAACTCCATCTGCCATCTTTCAGCCCACTCTTCCAAATGAGTGATAAACAAGAATAAAACCGTTAGAGACATTAGCCCACGCACGTGCCGTCAGGGTAGGCAAGGTAGGGAGTGCCCGACTTAAATTATAAAATGGTAATTGTTAAATATAAATGGGAGAATTATGCCTGCCTAAGCGATCTATCTCTCAGGTAGGCATAATTCTCCGTGCCTTTTCATCCACAGTACATCTAACACGCGAGCGTTATGTGCAACTCACGTGCCAGCGACGCTGCTTCATAGACGCTGGTCTATAAAGGCAGCTGAAATTCTGCCTTTGCACCATGGACTGAATGCATGTGCTGCGCAGCAGCCTACTGCACATGCACAGCGCATGTTTCCTGGCGGGTTTTTCAAACATGGATTGTCATTATCTTAAGAAGAAAGACCAAAATAATAAAAAATGGCAGACCAACACCGGAATTTAAAGAACTTCAACAGCGCAAAGGAACAAAAATAATTAGAACATTTAAAAGAGCTTGGTACAACAGGAAAGAGAGGCTATGCGGTTGTATTTAGTTTCCCGTGCCCGTTATTTTCTGTACCTAGTGGAACTGTATGGTTAGCAGATGGATACACTGATTTAAATAATTTGCCTAATGCTTTAAACAAGCACAAGGGATCTGCTGCGAATTGTGAAAGCCAAATAGCATTGAAGACATTTGGGTCTACACGGATCGACTTGCTCATAGATAAGCAGAAGAAACTATGCATCGACATTCACAATGAAAAACTTAAGGAGAAGAGATACTAAAAAAAGTTAATATGTGCTACTTGCTTTTCGTGCTGACAATGAAAACAAAAAAATCGCTAAATGGTGGAAAATGTATTGAGTTTAGCAAAATTTGATGAAAAATGGGCACATTTACATAATTCATCCTTTTTTTCTGGCATTTCTAACAAGATACAAAATGACTTGATTGAAGAAGTAGGCACAGTTGTAGAAAATAATATTAAAGTAGGGATCACAAAATTTAGTACGGATTGCCATAGAAGTGGATGAATCCACCGATTCGTCACCAGATAAATACTGTCCAGGGTCTGACCTCCCCAGAGGAACATGGGTGAAGCTTAACAGACTTGGTACTGGAGTTGGGCGTTTCAATGCCAGCGTGTGGAGATGGGGACTCCGCCAGAGCCCAGCCTGTGAATGTGGAGCAGAACAACAGACAGCCAACCTTGTCATCTCTGGGTGCCCGCTCTACCACCCACCAAATGGAGCTCAGGGCCTGGCAGACATCGACGCCAACAGAGACAACAACCTGGCTGCTCAACACCCGGCTTGAGATCTAACTATTCCTTTGGTTTAAGTTTCATTCGCAAGAAGAAGAAGAATCTACTGATATTTCAAATACAGTCAGTGCTCTACAATTTTACGGTATATATTGGACATATATTGATCGGCTTTGACAAACTTAAGGACAGATCTGCTACTAGTGTAACAGAATGCATATTCAAGAATTTAGTCAAATATACTTGTCAAAAATGATCTTCCTACCACAAATTTTATATTTATTCCAATCAATACCAATATACATACCTAAAAAGTTTTTTTTTTAAACTGGATTCTGATATCACATATGTTATATGGGACTATAAATCCTATAGAATTCAAAGAAGACATTTGTGCAAACCTAAAGAATTTGGTGGATTAACACTCCCTAATTTTTTGTATTATTATTGGGCAGCAAATGTCAAAAATGTGATTCACCTGTTGGACAACTGGATAGTAATGGAGATAGTATTGGATAGACATCACTGGATAGTAATGGAGAAAGAGGATTGCTCCCCTTTTAATATAGGAGCGATCCTTCTCTCACCAATAAAACTGAATAATACAATATATAGTAAATTATTCATAGTACTATTAGAATTTGGAAACAAATGAAATTAACCCTTAAATTACTAAATTTATCCCTTCTCTTCCCCATAGTTAATAATCCGTCGTTTAGACCTTCCAGTATTGACACATTGGGAAAGAATAGGAATTTAAACGTTTGGAGACATGTATGAAAATGGAAACTTTTTATCATTGCAACAAATACAACTTAAATACAATATGAGAAGTAATCAATATTTTAAATATTTTTCAAATCCGTGATTATTTGAAAAAATACACACAAGAATACCAAAATTTGACTCCAGACCTATTAGACAAGGCTATGAATAGAAAGGCGGACTCAACTAATTTAATATCATACCTGTATAATATCATCTTAAATATGGAAAAACCATCATCCGATAGAATTAGTAGAGATTGCGAACAAGAACAAGCTATAAAAATCTCGAAAGAGAGTTGGGATAAACACTTGCTATATGTGCACATATGCTCGATCAATGTAAGACATATTCTAATCCAATTTAAAACCCTACACAGATTATATTATTCAAAAACTAAAATAATTAAATGTTTTCCAAATGTCTCCCCCATTTGTGATAAATGTCAATCCCAAGAAGCAACTACAGCATATTCCTTTGTTTTTTGCATAAAAATCCAAAAATTTTGGAATGAAATCTTTGAAATTTTTACAAAATTATTTAAAATAAAACTGAAACCGAACGCAGAATTGATTATTTTTGGAACAATGGATGTCAGCTTTGAGCTGACTTCGTTCCAAAAGAGCTTCCTTAATTATGGCTTAATAATGGCAAAAAAACTCATACTTAAATTCTGGAAAAATGCTCCCACACCAACGGTAAAGATGTGGATTTCAAATATGTCCAAAATGTCTCGAATATATGAGATTCCTCCTAGAAGGCAAATCAGACCATTTCCAAAAGATTTGGTCTCCATTTATCGACTTATTAGAAGCATGGGGTGCAACATAACTTTGAAAATAAACGGTTTCAGGACCTGGTGAGGGGTGTGTAAAGATACGAAGTAGGTACATCCCTTTTACCTTATTTTACTTTCGTATATTTTCTTTTTTCTATTTTTCTCTTTCTTTTTCTTCTAGGTTTTTTTAATTCTTTCTCGTGTTCCACGCTTCTACGGGTTTTTCCAGATTACTTTTTCACGCACTTACTAGCTTATCTAACTTTCTCTATTTTTCTTCTTCTTTATTTATTTATTTTTTTTTAAATTTATTTATTATAGAAACAAAATAACAATCAAGTATATTATATTTTGATAGTAAAAATACATAGTATTAGTAATTGATTCATACTATTAATATTATTTATACTGTATTATCCTTAATTATAAATTCCAAAGTTATATATTTTATATAACTAGAAATACATAATACTAATAATACATTTATAATATTAGCATTATACTCATACTATTATTAATTTTCATTTTATCTCTAATTTTTTAGGTATAAGGCCAAATTTTATAATGTTATTGATACAAAAAGTTAGTAAAACTTATATAATTTCCATTATTTCTTCCTAATGTTAACAATATTTATATTATCGCAAAGTTTAAATTTAACATTATTGTACCATTAAGAATACGTAATTTTATATAATTAAAGATATAAAATACTAAAAATACTAATAATACTACTAATATTCTCATAAATCTAATAATATTTATATTCGTACTAATATTAAAAGATTAAGATAATGTGTTTCTATATTGTTTTTTTAATTTTTTATATAGATATAAGAAAATAGAAAAATTAAAAAAAAAGAGAAGTAAAGAGTGAGAAAAGGTTTGATGGAGAATAAAGTATTCGTCATTAATCCGTCTTTATAGATATATTCATGATTTAATGTATGTGTTTCTTCATCCATTCGAATATCCAGGTTTCAGTCAGGTCCTCGCGCCGAACCACTATGACCCCGTAAATATTCAATATATGGAGACCAAATCCGTCTGAAGAGATCTAACCTATCCATAAGGACAAGCCTCAATCTCTCCAAATGGAGTGTCTCCGACATTTCTATATTCCACATTTTAATTGTTGGGAATGCAGGGCCTTTCCAAAATTTTAATATTAATTTTTTCCCCAATTATTAAACCATAGTCAATAAAAGTTCTTTGATTCATTGTTATTAATTGGTCGGTTTCAATTATTCCAAGTATAATTAACTTTGGGTCAGGGGTTATATTTATATTAATAACGGTCGAAATTATTTTAAATATTTCCTTCCAATATTCTAAAATTTTTATACAGTTGGTAAATGAGTGTGTCAAATTTGCTTCTGAAATTTGACATTTGTCACATATGGGAGATATCTTTGAAAAAATATTATGTAATTTAGATTTAGAGTAATGTAATCTATGTAATATTTTAAACTGTATAAGAGAATGTTTAGCGTTTAATGAACAATAATGTATATGTTGTAAACTTTCATCCCATATTTCTGGTCTTATTATTTGGCCTAATTCCTTTTCCCAAGACTCTCTATATATTTCTGTTGATGGGGTATCATTTTCGAGTAAAATATTATATATATATGATATCATTTTTTCCATATTTGGATGTTTATTCAAACATTCATCTAATATTTCTATTTTTCTATTTCTAAATTCATATATATTTGCAGAGGCATAGTTTCTAATTTGTAAATATCTGAAATATTCTTTATTATGTAGCCCATAAGTTTGTTGCAACTCTTGAAATGAAAGAAAAGTATTTTCCTTATAAAGATCACCCATCTTAGAAATTCCTTTATTTTTCCATTGTAAAAAAGCCTTATCCAAAATTGAAGGTTTAAACATAAAATTATTAACAATCTTAAGACTTAGTGGAATAGATTTTAGTTTTAATGCTTTCTTTATTTGTTTCCATATGCGGATTCCATTTTCTATTATCGGATTTTCATTATAAACTTTCTTAGCTACATTAATATTAGCAAATATTATAGAGCTAATTTCAAATGGAGAGCAATCTTCTTTTTCCATATTTAACCAATTTGGTTTATTATCTATTTCTCCTAACCAAAAATTCATATTTTTAATATTAACTGCCCAGTAATAGAACATCAAGTTTGGTAATGCTAATCCTCCATTTATTTTAGATTTGCATAAATGTTTTTTATTTATTCTATGGGCCTTATAATCCCAAATAAAATTCGTAATTAAAGAATCTACTTTAAAAAAAAAAATTTTTGGAAGATATATCGGGATTAATTGAAATAAATATAATAATTGTGGGAGAAAAATCATTTTTATTGCATTAATTTTCCCTATCATCGAGATAGGTAAACTTTTCCAATATAAAATATTCTTGTTTAATTTATTCAGTAATGGGGGGAAATTAGATTTAAATAGAGAATTAAATCTTTTTGTAACAAAAATCCCAAGATATTTAATATTTTCATTTGTTATCTTAAAAGGAAATTGCTGTAATATATGTAACTTATTCAGTGTTATTGGCATAAGTTCACTTTTATTCCAATTAATACTGTATTCTTCTTTAAAGTTTAAAACAAAAAGTGGTACACAAAATGTATTATGTTATTTTTGGCTTATACTACTGTAATGTACATTACTTCTAACAAAAAAAAAATGAAAACCAAATAAAATAAAGTCAGATTTTATTAAAAGCTATTTTTATACATTTTGGTTTCACCGTGTAATGTTGTTTGTGTTTATACATAGTCCTATTCAGGGCACCATAACGTTTGGGACACATGGCTTCACGGGCGTTTGTAATTGCTCAGGTGTGTTTAATTGCCTCCTTTTTGCAGGTATAAGAGAGCTCTCAGCACCTAGTCTTTCCTCCAGTCTTTTCGTCTCCTTTGGAAACTTATTGCTGTTTATCAACATGAGGACCAAAGTTGCGCCAATGAAAGTCAAATAAGCCATTATAACTATATAACAATTACAGCACGGAAACAGGCCATCTCGGCCCTTCTAGTCCGTGCCGAACACTTACTCTCACCTAGTCCCATCTACCTGCACTCAGAGCATAACCCTCCATTCCTTTCCCGTCCATATACCTATCCAATTTATTTTTAAATGATAAAATCGAACCTGCCTCCACCACTTCCACTGGAAGCTCATTCCACACAGCCACCACCCTCTGAGTAAAGAAGTTCCCCCTCATGTTACCCCTAAACTTTTGTCCCTTAATTCTCAAATCATGTCCTCTAATTTGAGTGCCCGACTTAAATTATAAAATGGTAATTGTTAAATATAAATGGGAGAATTATGCCTGCCTAAGCGATCGATCTCTCAGGTAGGCATAATTCTCCGTGCCTTTTCATCCACAGTACATGTAACACGCGAACGTATGTGCAACTCACGTGCCATCGACGCTGCTTCATAGACGCTGGTCTATAAAGGCAGCTGAAATTCTGCCTTTGCACCGTGGACTGAATGCATGTGCTGCACAGCAGCCTACTACACATGCACAGTGCATGTTTCCTGGCGGATTATTCAAACATGGATTGTCATTATCTTAAGAAGAAAGACCAAAAAAATAAAAAAATGGCAGACCAACACCGGAATTTAAAGAACTTCAACAGCGCAAAGGAACAAAAATAATTAGAACATTTAAAAGAGCTTGGTACAACAGGAAGGAGTGGCTATGCGGTTGTATTTCAACAAATAAGACTGCTTAGTTTCCCGTGCCCATTATTTTCTGTACCTAGTGGAACTGTATGGTTAGCAGATGGATACAGTGATTTAAATAATTTGCCTAATGCTTTAAACAAGCACAAGGGATCTGCTGCAAATTGTGAAAGCCAAATAGCATTGAAGACATTTGGGTCTACACGGATCGACTTGCTCATAGATAAGCAGAAGAAACTATGCATCGACATTCACAATGAAAAACTTAAGGAGAAGAGAGAGATACTAAAAAAAGTTAATATGTCAAACAGGAAATTAGAAATGCGTGCGACAAAGGCAAAACAGTTATAATGGGTGACTTCAATCTACATATAGATTGGGTTAATCAAATTGGCAGGGGTGCTGAGGAAGAGGATTTTTTGGAATGTATGCGGGATAGTTATCTAAATCAACATGTAGAGGAACCAACGAGAGAGCAGGCTATTTTAGACTGGGTTTTGAGTAATGAGGAAGGGGTAATTAGCCGTCTTGTTGTACGTGCCCCCTTGGGCAAGAGTGACCATAATATGGTTGAGTTCTTCATTAGGATGGAGAGTGACATTGTTAATTCAGAAACAATGGTTCTGAACTTAAAGAAAGGTAACTGTGAGGGTATGAGACGTGAATTGGCCAAGATTGACTGGCAATTAATTCTAGAAGGGTTGACGGTGGATATACAATGGAAGACATTTAAAGACTGCATGGATGAACTACAAAAATTGTTCATCCCAGTTTGGCAAAAGAATAAATCGGGGAAGGTAGTGCATCCGTGGATAACAAGGGAAATCAGGGATAGTATCAAAGCAAAGGATGATGCGTACAAAGTAGCCAGAAAAAGCAGCATACCAGAGGACTGGGAGAAATTCAGAGACCAGTAGAGGAGGACAAAGGGCTTAATTAGGAAAGGAAAAATAGATTATGAAAGAAAACTGGCAGGGAACATAAAAACTGACTGCAAAGTTTTTATAGATATGTGAAGAGAAAGAGGTTAGTTAAAACAAATGTAGGTCCCTTGCAGTCAGAAACAGGTGAGTTGATCATGGGGAACAAGGATATGGCGGACCAATTGAATAACTACTTTGGTTCCGTCTTCACTAAGGAAGACATAAATAAATCTGCCTGAAATAGCAGGGACTGTGGGTCAAAGGAGGAATTGAGTGAAATCCAAGTCAGTCGGGAAGTGGTGTTGGGTAAATTGAATAGATTAAAGGCCGATAAATCCCCAGGGCCAGATAGGCTGCATCCCCAGAGTACTTAAGGAAGTAGCTCAGGAAATAGTGGATGCATTAGTGATAATCTTTCAAAACTCTTTAGATTCTGTAGTAGTTCCTGAGGATTGGCGGTAGCAAATGTAACCCCTCTTTTTAAGAAGGGAGGAGAGAGAGAAAACGGGGAATTACAGACCAGTTAGTCTAACATCGGTAGTGGGGAAACTGCTAGGGTCAGTTATTAAAGATGGGATAGCAGCACATTTGGAAAGTGGTGAAATCATTGGACAAAGTCAGCATGGATTTACAAAAGGTAAATCATGTCTGACGAATCTTGTGGAATTTTTCGAGGATGTAACTAGTAGCGTGGATAAGGGAGAACCAGTGGATGTGGTATATCTGGACTTCCAGAAGGCTTTCGACAAGGTCCCACATAAGAGATTAGTATATAAACTTAAAGCATACGGTATTAGGGGTTCAGTATTGATGTGGATAGAGAACTGGCTGGCAAACAGGAAGCAAAGAGTAGGAGTAAACGGGTCCTTTTCACAATGGCAGGCAGTAACTAGTGGGGGTACCGCAGGGCTCAGTGCTGGGACCCCAGCTATTTACAATATATATTAATAATCTGGATGAGGGAATTGAAGGCAATATCTCCAAGTTTGCGGATGACACTAAGCTGGGGGGCAGTGTTCGCTGTGAGGAGGATGCTAGGAGACTGCAAGGTGACTTGGATAGGCTGGGTGAGTGGGCAAATGTTTGGCAGATGCAGTATAATGTGGATAAATGTGAGGTTATCCACTTTGGTGGCAAAAACAGGAAAGCAGACTATTATTTAAATGGTGGCCGATTAGGAAAAGGGGAGATGCAGCGAGACCTGGGTGTCATGGTACCAGTCATTGAAAGTAGGCATGCAGGTGCAGCAGGCAGTGAAAAAAGCGAATGGTATGTTAGCTTTCATAGCAAAAGGATTTGAGTACAGGAGCAGGGAGGTTCTACTTCAGTTGTACAGGGTCTTGGTGAGACCACACCTGGAGTATTGCGTACAGTTTTGGTCTCCAAATCTGAGGAAGGACATTATTGCCATAGAGGGAGTGCAGAGAAGGTTCACCAGACTGATTCCTGGGATGTCAGGACTGTCTTATGAAGAAAGACTGGATAGACTCGGTTTATACTCTCTGGAATTTAGGAGATTGAGAGGGGATCTTATAGAAACTTACAAAATTCTTAAGGGGTTGGACAGGCTAGATGCAGGAAGATTGTTCCCGATGTTGGGGAAGTCCAGGACAAGGGGTCACAGCTTAAGGATAAGGGGGAAATCCTTTAGGACCGAGATGAGAAAGACTTTTTTCAGACAGAGAGTGGTGAGTCTCTGGAACTCTCTGCCACAGAGGGTAGTTGAGGCCAGTTCATTGGCTATATTTATGAGTTAGTTGGATGTGGCCCTTGTGGTTAAGGGGATCAGGGGGTATGGAGAGAAGGCAGGTACGGGATACTGAGTTGGATGATCAGCCATGATCATATTGAATGGCGGTGCAGGCTCGAAGGGCTGAATGGCCTACTCCTGCACCTAATTTCTATGTTTCTATGTTTCTATGTGCTACTTGCTTTTCGTGCTGATAATGAAAACAAAAAAATCGCTAAATGGTGGAAAATGTATTGAGTTTAGCAAAATTTGATGAAAAATAGGCACATTTACATAATTCATCCGTTTTTTCTGGCATTTCTAACAAGATACAAAATGACTTGATTGAAGAAGTAGGCACAGTTGTAGAAAATAATATTAAAGTAGGGATCACAAAATTTAGTACGGATTGCCATAGAAGTGGATGAATCCACCGATTCGTCACCAGATAAAAGCTGACCAGGGTCACCAGATAAATACTGTCCAGGGTCTGACCTCCCCAGAGGAACATGGGTGAAGCTTAACAGACTTGGTACTGGAGTTGGGCGTTTCAATGCCAGCTTGTGGAGATGGGGGCTCCGCCAGAGCCCAGCCTGTGAATGTGGAGCAGAACAACAGACAGACTACCGTGTCATCTCTAGGTGCCCACTCTACCACCCACCAAATGGAGCTCAGGGCTTGGCAGACATCGACGCCAACAGAGACAACAACCTGGCTGCTCAACACCCGGCTTGAGATCTAACTATTCCTTTGGTTTAAGTTTCATTCGCAAGAAGAAGAAGAATCTACTGATATTTGAAATACAGCTCAGTGCTCTACAGTTTTACGGTATATATTGGACATATATTGATCGGCTTTGACAAACTTAAGGACAGATCTGCTACTAGTGTAACAGAATGCATATTCAAGAATTTAGTCAAATATACTTGTGCTGAGAAACTTGTAGCACAGACATACGATGGGGCAATGATAATGGCATCAAACTTAAATTGTAAGAGAAAAGGCACCATCAGCTTGATTTACCCACTGCTTTGCGTTGTATCTAATGTAAGACTGTCCTTAGAGTCACCACAAGACGGCTCTGCCCCTATATGTATGTTTTTCTCGGAATCAGTCAGGCAGAACATTTTGGCTTGAATAGACCCACTTCTTGGCACGGTACAACACGAGTCGATATTGAGTTATTATCCGTCAAACACAACATCTGGCGACGAGGAGAGCCCCCTGTGCCATGGACACGATGGTTCGAAAGTTTCACCACATACTTGATCGCAAGCGGCCTGGACGGCGAAGCCATATAGGACGCTCGCTGCCGAGCGATCCTGCTGCATTGCCTCAGCGGGACAGCGGATCTTCGTGCAGTTTGACAGCGCTGCCACGAGTAAGTGCAGTGATGCTGTTACTGCACTTGGCAAATATTGTGGCCCAAAGACAAGTGCGATGACAGAGAGATACCGTTTTTGCCAACGTTCACAGGGGCCTGGCGAACCAGTGAAGCAATTTGTTTCTTCATCGATAGAACTGGCTGCAAAGTGCAATTTTGGGGCACTGACTAATGAGTTGGTGAGAGACCAGCTGATCGAAAAGACTTCTGTCCCACGGATCAGAGAGCGCCTTCTAACGGAGGATGATGATCTCAAACTCGAAAAGGCACAAGAATTAGCCGTGCAAATTGAAAGTGCGATGCGTGATGCCAAGTTGCTCAGACAACAATCGACGGCAAGCACTGAGAGAGCGTCCGGTCATTCATCTCATCAGAAGAACACAGCACCAGTGCAGGGCACTCAGAAACAGTCAAAAAACAATCGCTCAAACAAGCAGCGTCCGAATTGTGGCCCGACACACGCTTCCAAGGAATGTCCAGCTTACGGTAAACGGTGCAACACGTGTTCAAAACTGAATCACTTTGCGAAAGTCTGCCGGTCGTCGTAGAAAGCATCATCTGTCCGCCATGTAGACGATGAATCTCCGGTGTACACGATGTAAGCTCCATAAAGACGCATGGTCGAGATCGCTGGGACCTCGGTATCGCTTCCCATAGATGTGGGGGCGAAGGTTTTTGAGCGTAGACCTCTACAATAGGTATTTTTCGGACTACCCTCTTGCTCCCCCGAGGGACACTCTTCGCTCTTATGATGGTTCAACCATACCCACGATAGGGCTAGTGACAGTTCCTGTTTTAGGCTGTGGGCCAAGGAGCTTTTTCGTTCAGGTTCGTGACCCAACTCACGGAACTACATGAATTTTTAACATATTGTGCAAAGATATTATATAAATCATACCTGAAACTTGTCAAGACCAAAACCTGCACATTTTGTTTAAATACGAGAAAAACCTCCAATTTTCCGAGTTGTAATTGTCCACTCAATGCACGTTGGACATTGAGATCGGACGCAAATTGACCATTCCGCGCTTTGTTTTATGGTCGCTAGGCAGCGAGGACCCTGGGATCATGGCTGCCTCCTCATAACATCAATAGCAATAGCAAGGTTTCCAAGGAATAAAGGTAATGCTCACCTTGTTGATAATTTTGTTTTTCAATTGATTTATCTTAATAAAGTTATGATGTGAAGTGTTAAATAAAAATGATAAATAACAAATGTAGAGCTAGGGTTAGGATTAGGGTCAGTCGGTCAGTCTGTCGGTCGGGCTTGTCGGTAGGCCGATGGATGCTGTGGAGGATCGGTTGGTCTGTCGGGCCGTTGGAGACAGTGTTAATTTATGTAAATGTGAATCCATGGGTGGGTTGGGGAGGGAGGGAGTGAAAAAAAGTCACAGAAAACTTTTCAAATATAAATAAAGTGCAAGTATACAAAAATAAACATTATTTTCCATCTTACTGTTAGTTTTGTTTCATTTTGAAAAATATTTTTTTTTATGGTTTATTATTGTTTATATTTTGAATTACATATATATGGGGGCACCAAAATATTTTAAGTGCTTGGGGCCTCTGTGGGTCTTAATCCGGCCCTGAAGAGCTAAGACAAGAAAACTGTGCACTCCATGCACAAATAGCCAACATGAAGGAGGATATAAATAAGCAGGGAAAAGAATTTGACGAGCAGCTCCAGAATGTCAAGGACAATCGCCCAGAAGTTCCAAAAAGGACACACGAAAAAACATAGCCCAGCTGTTGCTCACTTTCCTTTTGCTGCTCCGACTGCTCTGATCTGCACTCAGCCCACCAATACACCATTTTTGGACACCCCTTCTGTTATGCCCCTGTCCCACTTAGGAAACCTGAACGGAAACCTCTGGTGATTTTGCCCGCCAAACAAAAAAAATCAAGGTCGAGGTGACCTGCAACCTCCTACCACCTCCCAAGCATATGTTGAAAACCTTCCTTGACTATGAAGAAAACCTCCGACCGACAGCAAGCTCCTTCGACTAATTTGAAAACTGGTTTCGTTAACTTGAACAACACCCCCTTCGACTTCATACAACCAAACTGTAAACCAACAACGACCAGCGTCGACTGGTTACAGCTCAGTTGGTCACTTGGTGAAATGACGTCATTAATGTTTTTTATCTTACAATAAAAACCTCCCAGGTTTTATTTTAAATCAGTCTGAACCATGAGGGCAGGGAAGGAACAAGTTAGGTGGATGTTACTAAAAGTACATCTACTGATGTCAGCAGCAGCCCTTTTGCTTCATCAGCCTTTGAAGAAAGCAGAAGGGAAAGCACAAGGGTGACGAGGAAGCAGAAGAAGAGGTGTCAGTGGGTGAACCCCTCTTGCAAAGAAGATTGATGCGTGGGCAGTATGACCACCTGATGAATGTGCTGCAAGAGGAGGATTTGTCTGCATTTAAAAACTTTCTACGAATCACCCCTGAGCTGTTTACAACTTTCCTCTGCTAAAAAGAACTCTGCAACTATGATTGAGCACGCCCAGGAGTGACAGAGGTCACATGCTTATGTTATTATTAACCTTTTTTTCACCCAGTTTTTTTCCACCCGGGAGGTCTTACCGTTGACTACCTTCGAACTCCAGTGACCACCTTCCACTAGCAATACATCTGAACAGACAGGGGGTGAGGGTCTTCGCAAAGAACCTCAAAGGTACTGCTGATGATAGGGGGAAACCTGTGAACGAAACTGATTGCTCTTCAACCACCATCGCGCCCAAATCCAGACACAAAATTGAGGGCGGAAACGATAGCACACAGACAAGCGAAAGGGGAAACGTACTGTGAAGCCATACGCAGAGTACGAGCGCCGCGGTTCGAGGTCGGCGACTGGGTACGAATCAGCCGCCCAAACAGACAGCGCAAGCTCGCAAGCGCACTCCCAAAGCCGATACAGATCAAACGGAGACTCGGCAAGAACGCGTACCTCCTCTGAGATGACACCAGATGGAACGCGGGGCATCTTATCGCAAGCAGACAGACACAGGAAGACGAGGAACCGGACGCCTTTCCTTTCCTGATATCCAGTCAAGACAGCGATTGCGGTCAGCAGACAGCAGAGCAGCCAAATCCCGCCCCACGCTCTCAGCGACAGAAGAGGAGACCTCAGTAACTGTAAGATTTTCAGCTGTGAAGCCATAACCCGTTATATTCACAGAGCAGTTATTTTTTTGGAATTCTGTTTATTAATAGAGGACATGAAGTTTGAAAGGACTTTGGACTGAATTCATATGGACTTATATTTGATTTGATAACTGGACCAATACCTACCAGTATAATTATGAAGATGAGAGTCCACTGGAGAAAATTGCCGCCTTGGCCATCTCTACCCCTCCTACACCTCATAACTCAAGCCGCCAGCTGAGAGAGAATCTGGCCCAGCTAGAACTCAAATTCACAGAACTCAAACAAGCACAGGGTAAGCAACTCCACCAGCTGAAAGAGGACTTCAAACAGCTGATGACGAAAAACGAGACTACCACCTCTGAGATGAAGAGAACCCTGGAAGAGGTGAGACAAGAAAACTGTGCACTCCGTGCCCAAATAGTCAAAATGAAGCAGGATATAAATAAGCAGGCAAAAGAATTTGACAAGCAGCTCCAGAATGTCAGGGACAATCGCCCAGAAGTTCCAAAATGGACACACGATAAAACACAGAGCCCAGCTGCTGCTCAATTTCCTATGGCTGCTCCGACCACTCTGATCTACACTCAGCCCACCAATACACCATTTTTGGACACCCCTTCTGTTATGCCCCTGTCCCACTTAGGAAACCTGAACGGAAACCTCTGGTGACCTTGCCCGCCACACAAAAAAAAAAAATCAAGGTCCAGGTGACCTGCAACCTCCTACCACCTCCCAGGCATATGTTGAAAACCTTCCTCGACTATGAAGAAAACCTCCTTCGATGAAGCCCCTCTTGCAAAGAAGATTGATGCGTGGACAGTATGATAACCTGATGAATGTGCTGCAAGAGGAGGATGTGTCTGCATTTAAAAACTTTCTGCGAATCACCCCTGAGCTGTTTACAACTTTCCTCTGCTAAAAAGAACTCTGCAACTATGATTGAGCACGCCCAGGAGTGAGAGGTCACATGCTTATATTAATATTAACCTTTTTTTCACCCAGTTTTTTTTCCACCCGGGAAGCCTTACCGTCGACTACCTTCAGCCTTCCATGACCACCTTCCACTAGCAATAGCCCTCAACAGACAGGGGATGAGGGTCTTCGCAAAGAACCTCAAAGATACTGCTGATGATAGGGGGAAACCTGCGAACTGTGATGTCTAGGCATGAAAAGTAATATATGTAATATCAATATATGTGTAATCCAAAGTGGTAACTCGTGCCTGAGTCTCTTGACTGAGGCCAAGTAATCGGATGGTCTTATCTAAAGTAGTAACTTGTGCCTGAGCCTGGGGACTGAGGCCAGGTGCCCCTTTAATTATATAAAGCAGTAATTGCTGAATAAAGACGCTCCTTAACTCCTACTCGGTGGTGAACGTGTCTTCTTGTGCAAGTCACAACAGAGCACCTGCCTTTCAACAGAAAACATTGCATGGTGTCAAAGTAAAAAACAAAAGAAGTAGAAGAATTCAAGCCTCAAGCCTCCATGGATGAGAATAAGAAGGTAAAGACAGGGCGGAACAGGGCTGTGGAGCCACCACCGGCGCCGGGTGAGGGCCAATAGCCAATACCGACGAAACGGAGAGCAGCGGTGAGCAGACCAGAAGCGAGAAAAGAGAGCCAGCGGTAAGCAGAGCAGCGGTGCCTGGCAGCAAAGGAGAGTCAGCGAGAAGCAAAGCAGCAGGACGCAGTCCCGACGGAGCAGAGCTGCAGGAGTCGAATGGCAGAAAACAGCGGGGAATTTTCAAGTGTAGAAATGCTGAAGAAATGCAGTAAAAAATGCTGAAGAAATGCCATAAAAAATGCTGTACAAATGCTATTTTTAAAAAAAAGCTGTAGAAATGCTGTTGACATGCAGATCAAATGTAAGAAATGGGCTTCTCCCAGAGGGAGTAATGGCAGCCCTGATGTTGTATGTTGTTTATTTGTACTTTCATACTGAAAAACACTGTACTATTGTAATAAAGAATCATTTCTTCCATAAGAAAGGGGGAATGCACGTAAGAGTGATACATCTTGGGGTAATGCCCCGTGTAGCAGTGGTAAGACCTCTGGAACTCTCTGCCACAGAGGGTAGTTGAGGCCAGTTCATTGGCTATATTTAAGAGTGAGTTGGATGTGGCCCTTGTGGCTAAGGGGATCAGAGGGTATGGAGAGAAGGCAGGTACGGGATACTGAGTTGGATGATCAGCCATGATCATATTGAATGGCGGTGCAGGCTCGAAGGGCTGAATGGCCTACTCCTGCACCTAATTTCTATGTTTCTATGTTTCTATGTAATCAGTGTTTTGTCTGGACAGGTAATTACCACAATTTGTTATCTCTTCTCTTCTCCCTCATCAAGGCCAAACTTAGTTTGAATCTGTTTTTTGTTTTTTTTTCGTTTGAAGGGAGAGTAGGGTCAGGATACATCGAGACGTCTGATCCAGGATAGAGCCCTGTGGCCCAGGATAGAGCCCTATAGCCGTGGATAGACACTTGTAATACCTGTGTACCCCGTGTAGCAGTGGTAAGACCCCTGGATAGCCCCAGAAGGGTCCTTAAGAGTGAGATACTTAGACAGAGGAGCCAGTCTCTCAGGGGTGAGAAATGGAACGAGGAGCCAGACTCCCAGAATTAGTCCCCAGAAGCCTATATACAGCGAGAGGTAGGAGCCAGTCTCCCAGTCGCAGCAGAAGGCAATTGAGAGAGGCCCTTTACTAGAGTTTAAGTTTAAAGTGGATATCAGGGAAAAAGTGAATTAACGTAAAAAGGGGGAGATGTAAGATCTGTAAAGTGAAGAGCGAGAGGTAACATCTTTAAAGCAAAGAGAAAGATGTAATGTCTTGGTACAATATGGACCATGTATAAACTGTAAATGTCAGTGCCGGTGATGTCTATAAAGTAAACAGGGAGATGTAATGTCTAGGCATGAAATGTAATATATGTAATATCAATAAATGTGTAATCCAAAGTGGTAACTCGTGCCTGAGCCTCAGGACTGAGCCAGGTACCTTTAATTATATAAAGCAGTAATTGCTGAATAAAGACGCTCCTTAACTCCTACTCGGTGGTGAACGTGTCTTCTTGTGCAAGTCACAACAGAGCCCTGCCTTTCAACAGAAAACATTACAGAAACTGAATGCTCTTCAACCACCATCGCGCACAAATCCAGACACAAAATCGAGGGCGGAAACGATAGCACACAGACGAGCGAAAGGGGAAACGTACTGTGAAGCCGAACGCAGAGTACGAGCGCCGCGGTTCGAGGTTGGCGACTGGGTACGAATCAGCCGCCCAAACAGACAGCGTAAGCTCGCAAGCGCACTCCCAAAGCCGATACAGACCAAACGGAGACACGGCAAGAACGCGTACCTCCTCTGAGATGACACCAGATGGAACGCGGGGCACCTTATCGCAAGCAGACAGACACAGGAAGACGAGGAACCGGACGCTTTTCCTTTCCTGATATCCAGTCACCACAGCGATCGCGGTCAGCATACAGCAGAGCAGCCAAATCCCGCTCCACACTCTCAGCAACAGAAGAGGAGACCTCAGTATCTGCAAGATTTTCAGCTGTGAAGCCATAACCCGTTATATTAACTGAGCAGTTATTTTTTGGAATTCTGTTTATTAATAGAGGACATGAAGTTTGAAAGGACTTTGGACTGAATTCATATGGACTTATATTTGATTTGATAACTGGACCAAAACCTACCAGTATAATTATGAAGATGAGAGTCCACTGGAGAAAATTGCCGCCTTGGCCATCTCTACCCCTCCTACACCTCATAACTCAAGCCGCCAGCTGAGAGAGAAGCTGGCCCAGCTAGAACTCAAATTCACGGAACTCAAGCAAGCACAGGGTAAGCAACTCCACCAGCTGAAAGAGGACTTCAAACAGCTGATGACAAAAAAATGAGACTACCACCTCTGAGATGAAGAGAACCCTGGAAGAGGTGAGACAAGAAAACTGCACTCTCTGATCTGCACTCAGCCCACCAATACACCATTTTACTTCGGAGTCACGTGAGTGACTTCGTGGAGACCCCGCCAGCAAGCACGCGCGACATATCGTCGCTCGCATTGCAACCGACAGGCTGGGAGGAGCACGGCTCCTCTACCGGCAACTTTAGAACGGCGACCCTCAGGTACGTTCAGCTAACCTTGAGTTGGTTAAGGCACGCTGTCTTCATTTTTGTTACAGAGCACCTACGAATCGAGCATGGAGAAAGCTCGAGGTAAGAAAAGGGCTGCTTCCAGGCACACCAGGGAGGACCGCGGGGACACATCAACGGCCAAATACACCGGAGCTGGCCGTTGAACATACCGCAGCCCCCGACTTCATACCGCTACAGTCCAGAAGACCACCGCGGACTGGCGGTAAGGCCGTTCGGAAGTCGGGCAGCCCCGTTGACTCAGCTGAGCCCGGGCATGACGACTTGCCGTTCGCAGATAGCGACGGCAATCATATTTCCCGCATGGAGCGGATGATGGAGCAATTGCTCCAGAGGGACCTACTCCAGCAGGAGTCTGGTCACCCTGGGCCTCTTCGCAGGCCCACGGCAGCACCCTATTCAGGGCTGCCCAATGTCTCTCCCTCCTCGGAGGGGAGCATCAGGAGTCAGGGCTGGGCTGACTCTGAAGAGGGGTTGACTGAAGAACCAAACTTGCTGGGGGTGCAAGAAGAGGAACTTCTGGGTATGGTATCCAAGTTTCCAAAACCATCCCAGAAAGGACAGCCACTTCAGCCGCAGCGAATATTAACTACTTAACTACGCACCAGCTGCAGGAGCAGGTAATGACCGATACTACATGCAAATACCTTGCCCCGGAGAACTGCGTGTCTCTGAACATACCGGCTGTCAACAACCCCATCTGGGGGAACATAAGCCCCTGCATCAGGGCACAAGGAATAAAGATGCAGAAACTGCTAGCCGCAGGGATCACTGCGTTCGCCAGGTCTGTCGATGGCACGGATATGACAGAGGAACAAAAATATTTGCTGTTTCGAGACAACCTGCCAAAACAGGTCAAGGACCTGGATGAGGAAGCAAAAGCGGTGGGCGTGATTAAGGCACCATCCACCATCAGGTCGACAGTAAACCGGCGGCAGCACCCCTATGCAACTACCAACAGGCCCCGCTACCATACAGACAGGATTGCGGGTGAAACTCCGAAGGTCGCACCATTTACGCAGAGGTCTTTTTTTAGGCCATGCTCCAGAGCGACCTTTGTGGAAGATGCGTCAATCCCACATCACAGCGCCTCCACCTCCCAAGAGCCAAGGACGGAAGAACCCGACCAAACGCCACCGGTAACCATGGAGGTAGGTGGGTCTGGTTGCCTTGGGAATACCGCATGTATAACTTCATAGAATGGTGGATGCCGCATTATCATTGACTTAACTCAGCTGAATACTTTTGTGCAATTCAAAATGGAAACATTTGTAAATGCCAAACAACTAGTTTCCAGAGGGTACTTCATGGCCTGCATCGACCTAAAAGATGCATACTATTCAGTACCCATAAATAAAGATCACCGCAGATATTTGAAGTTTATCTGGATGGGGCAGCTATGGCAATATAGAGCGCTGCCTAATGGATTAACAACAGCTCCCAGGTTATTTACCAAAAATAAAACCGGCATTGGCGTCTTTACGAAAACAAAACCATATTGTTGTGGCTTACCTTGATGACATCTTAATTTAGGGAAAAACCTTTGAATAGGCTAAGTTAGCTGCGACAGCTACCAAGTTGCTATTTCAAAAGCTGGGATTTATCATCCATCCAGATACATCCAAGTTAATGCCCTCTGTCATAATGGACTATCTGGGGTTCACGATTGACACAATTCACATGACTGTCACTTTACCAAATAACAAGGCGTCAGACTTAATAGAGGCATGTAATAGCCTTGTTTTGTGCCAGTAAATTGACCATTCGGCACGCTGCCAGGGTAATCGGGAAACTTTATCCAGCTACTCATTATGGACCGTTACATTACCAAAATTTACAAAGAGCCAAAATCTCATGCTGGTCATTTTGACAGGCCTATGCAGCTACCGGCCAAAGCAAAAATCGAACTGCGATGGTGGATAAGCAACATTCGACATTGCTTTAATCCCATCACAATTACAAATCCTTCAGTCGTGTTACAAACTGACGCCAGACTTCTGGTGGCGCTATGGAGGGTTAGAGACCAGCGCCAGCTAGCTCCATGAAAAAAATCGCTAAAACGAGGAGAAAAACGGACCTACCTGTTTATTCTTCATCGGCTGCCTGCAACGCGTGAGTGACGTCATCAGGCGCGCGATTCGATATGTCTATTCAGCATAGCCCCCCCCAAACAACTACCGAAACGGGTTGCTAGGCAGAAAACGGCACCGGAAGAACAAGGCCCGACTGAAGCCTCGGGCTCAAGTAAAATGTCGTCCCAGGAGGATGTTTCGAAGAAACCAAAGGCTAAAAAATCTGAGATGGAAGAACTTCGGATTTTTCTATCTCAGGAAATTAAAGAACTAAAAGGAAGAACTAAAGTTAACGAATGTTAAAGAAGAATTTCAAAATTTCAAGGAGGAGTTTAAGGAGTTTAAAGTGGAAATGAAGGAAGAAATTAACTCCACTGTCCTTGAATTTATTGGAAAGATGGAAGAATGAAACAGAGGAAATGCTGAACCAGCAAATTATAAGGATGTGTGCGGAGATGGATGTCAAAATCAAATCGATGGAGTCTAGCTTTAACGAAAAAGCTGGAGCCTGTTGAGGAATCACTGAGTCAACAGGCTGTAGCCATAACCACTCTGGAGGAGATTGCTGCTACAAGTGCTGAAACAACAATAAAGCTTATCAGAGAAAACCAACGCTCACGGTTGGGGAGCTACTGATCCTTCTGGCGGCGGCGTGACTCACGTTGCAGCGGCCCCTACAGCCGGTCCTGTCTTTTTTTTTTTTTTTTTGTCTAGTTAAATGTAGTTGTTCGTGTTTTTTTTTGTACTGTTTCTAACTGTGTATATGTGGGGGGTGGGGTGGGGGAAACTTTTAAAATCTCTTCCCTGCACGGGAGACCCGACTTTTTCCCTGTCGGGTCTCCGTTGTCGTTGGGGCCTAGTGCCGTGGAGCGGCCTCCGACCGGGACGACCTGGGGGCTGCAGTCACGGGGCCTGCGGAGCTGCGGACTTGCCATCGTGGGGCTGGCCGACCTCGGAGCATGGGGAGCGGTGGTGGATCGCCACTGCGGCCCGACTCCGGGGCTCCAGCTCCAGCTCCAGCTGCGGCCCGACTCCGGAGCTCCAGCTCCAGCTCCAGCTGCGGCCCGACTCCGGAGCTCCAGCTCCAGCTCCAGCTGCGGCCCGACTCCGGAGCTCCAGCTCCAGCTTACTACTCGGTGGACTGTCGGGATATCGGGAGCTCGCGGGTCCGGGTGGGAGACTGCTCTCCGGAGCTCCCGCAGCACAATTTCTCCAGCCTGTGTCGCGGGGTTGGAACGACCCGGTGCGTTGCCGTACATCGCCCGGCGCGGCTTTAATGGCCGCAGGACATTCCAGCGCCCGCCGGGGCCTCCAACATTGTGACTTTTGGGCCTAGAGCGGGGCCGTACATCGCCCGCCGCAGCCTCAATGGCCGTGGGACTTAACATCGCCCGTCTGGGGCTTCGACATCGGGAGAGAAATGGTGCGGGGGAGAGAGAAGAACTTTGCCTTCCATCACAGTGAGGAGGAGATTCACTGTGATGGATGTTTGTGTGAATTGTGTGAATAAGACCGTCGGCCTTATGAAACCGCCACCGGCCAAGGAACACCAATTCCATCGATAACAACCGTACCCTCCCTGGAAACCTCGCCAGCCGGATAGGACACCAAGGACCTATCCGCCACCAGTCCCCCAACAGCAGAGGCCTTTTTTAGGGCAAGGCCTGCAGAGGCCCGCATGGAAGATGCGGCCACAGCCATGACAAGCAACATAACGTCCCCCCAAAACACCGTATACCAAGACCTGCCGTTGACCATGGAGGTAAGGGGGTCTGGTTCGTCTAAGAACATAGCAATTATAACCTCACAAGTAGGGGGACGGTTGCGGGCATTTCGGGGTGCATGGGATGCAATAACCACAGACACGTTTATTCTACAAAGTGTTCACGGTTATGTCATAGAATTTATTAATGGGAAACTTCCTACACAGCATGAACCTCAGCGCACATTTGCGCTCTCTCAAAAAGAGATAAAGGAGGGACATGCAGAAATTCTACGGCTAGCAACCAAAGGGGTGATAGGGAAATCCACACACGAACCCCTTGAGTTTGTGTCCAACATCTTTACAAAAACCAAAAATGATGGTGGATGTCGGATTATCATAGACCTTACCCATTTGAACACTTTTGTACAATATACCCATTTCAGAATGGAAACCTTTGAAACAGCTAAGCAGCTGCTTTACCCAGGGTACTTTATGGCTTGCATCGATTTAAAAGATGCATACTATACAGTTCCCATCATAGAATATCACAGGACGTTCCCAAAATTTGTCTGGAGGGGACAGTTATGGCAATACAAAGCCTTACCCAATGGCTTAACCACAGCCCCCAGACTATTTACCAAAATAGTCAAACCAATATTGGCAATCCCCAGGCAACAGAATTATATCGTCATGGTGTGGCGGCTCCCAAGGGTCGGGCCATCCTAATGGTCAAACCCCTCGGCACGGGAATGGTTCAGTCCAGAGGCGGCCCTTAACCAGAGGGTATAAAGGCAAGGGTTTTGGGTGCCATCTTTCTCTCATGGACTTCCTGGCGACTTGAAAGAACTAAATAAAAAGGTACTTCCCACTACACCTGGCTTCTCGCCTTGATTTCGGGATCGTACCCCACATTGGTGACCCCGACGCTCCATCGTTGTCATGATGGAGAATAAAGCACATCCTTCCTTCTCAAATGCCGACCCGTCCCTTGGGAGCCGCCACAGGACGGCCACAGCCGTCCGCAATGGTGAACTGCCACGAGAAATGGCAGGAGCCGGAGTGACGTCACCGTCCGCGGCGCGTCAGTGTGCCTGGCAACGGCCAGCGCGTTGGCGTCATCAGGGCGCGCCATCCACAGCGCATCAGCGCGCCTACCGAGGGCCCTTAGGTCTGCGAAGGAGACGTCCGTGAGCTGAAGGCGGATGTAGGCCGCCAGCAGATGCAGGTAGATATATTCGAATAGCAGGCACGGCGTGTGCCCATCCAACTGTGCGACCATCTCCTTTAGGAGGCTCGATGGCCGTCGGTCGCCTAGGCCCTCCATATGAAGGAGCCTGGCAGCGCGCTCCATCCTGCAGAGACCATAAATCTCAAGCAGGAGCTCCTTAAGGCCGCGGTATTTCTCGGTGGCCGGGGGGTCTGCGATGAAGTCTGTGTCCTCTTCGACCGTGTCCTGGTTGAGGGCCCCCACCAGATAATAGAAACGAGTGTCGTCGACCGTTATTCCCCGCAGCTTGAATTGGGCCTCCGTCTGCTGAAACCAGATGTGCGGCCGGGTGGTCCAAAAGGTAGGTAATTTCACCGAGACCGCGTCCAGAGACAGGTTGAAGCCGGCGCATCTGGACATTGACCAGCCGGTGCTGGTTGCCCGACCTCGGCCTGGAGGGCGCCCCCCCTCACGGCTCCCTCCGCCTGTCCTCCCGCCGGTCCCTCCACCTGTGCTCCCGCACTTCCGCACGCAGTCCGGCCGTGCTGTGCGCCCGCCGGTGCGTTTCGTACCTCGGGTTCTGGAGGGGGGTCCTGTGGCGGCTCCCAAGCGTCGGGCCATCCTAACGGTCAAACCCCTCGGCACGGGAATGGTTCAGTCCAGAGGCGGCCCTTAACCAGAGGGTTTAAAAGCAAGGGTTTTGGGTGCCATCTTTCTCTCATGGACTTCCTCACGACTTGAAAGAACTAAATAAAAAGGTACTTCCCACTACACCTGGCTTCTCGCCTTGATTTCGGGATCGTACCCCACAATGGCATGCTTGGACGATATACTTATAGTGGGACAGCCCCTCCAATTGGCAAAGCTGGCAGTCACAGCGACCAAATCTTTATTCGAGACATTAGGGTTTGTAACCCATCCAGACAAATCCAAACTAACCCCATCTCAAGTCAAGGACTACCTGGGCTTCACCATTGACACAAACCGAATGATGATCACTATCCCGACCAACAAAGCTTCAGACATAAAGGAAGCATGCAACAGCCTTGCCTGCGCCAGGGTACCGACTATCAGACAGACAGCCAAGGTAATTGGGAAATTGGTAGCTACATTCTCAGCTGCGCAATTCGGACCATTACATTACCAAAACTTACAAAGAGCAAAGATCTCAGCATTAAAAGCAAATGCTGGGCACTTTGACATACAGATACGGCTGCCAATTAAGGCTAAAGCTGAGCTACAATGGTGGATTGACAATATTAGTGAGTGTCACAAACCCATTATTGTTAGCAACCCATCAGTCGTGCTACAGACTGACGCAAGCGCACAAGGCTGGGGTGCAACTGACACCACGTCCAGTTGTGGTGGCAGATGGGACCCTCACGAGTCTACCCTCCTCCAGACACAAGGGATAATTGACTCAGACATTGTCGGGTCTAGAGGATGTGGTTAGGCATATGAAGCCGTCGGGTTCCCCTTGTGATGCTGTTCCTCCTCTTCTTTTTAAAGAGGTTTTCCCCAGTATAGGGCAGTCGGTTCTCACCATCATAAACAGTAGCTTGTGTTCTGGGGTTGTCCCCATAAATTTTAAACATGCTGTAGTGCAACCACTACTTAAGAAACCAGGCCTGGATCAAACTGTTCTGGCCAACTTTAGGCCGATCTCCAAGTTGCCTTTTATCTCAAAGATCATGGAGAAAGTAGTTTATACTCAGCTGAAACTCTTCCTGGATGAGCACAATATTCGGGAAGTTTTCCAGTCTGGATTCAAGGCTATGCATAGCACAGAGTCGGCTCTGCTAAGGGTCTTTAACGACATCCTCCTGGCAAACGACTGGTAATTATGTGGTCCTTGTCTTGCTGGACCTATCTGCTGCCTTCGATACAGTGGACCATGGAATTTTAATTTCCCGATTACAGCACCAAGTGGGCATTTGTGGCAGTGCCCTGGGATGGTTCAGGTCCTATCTGGCTGACAGAACCATGCGTGTAAGCCTTGCTGGCTTTGAATCCTCCTCCACTCCCTTGGTATATGGGGTTCCACAGGGCTCAATTCTAGGGCCCCTGCTCTTCTCTTTATACCTACTTCCTCTGGGCTCAATTTTAAGAAGGGATGGCATCTCCTTTCACTTTTACGCAGATGATAGCCAGTTATATATGCCACTCAGGAAAGAAGAAGACTATTCTCTAAAATCACTTCTGTCTTGCCTTGAGGACATTAAGTCCTGGATGGCCTTAAACTTTCTGGGACTTAATGAAGGGAAGACAGAGGTGATTTTGTTTGGACCCAATGGCTGCCGTGATCCTCCCTTTGTTGATTTGGGCCCATTGGCATTGTCCGTAAGGCCAACCGTTTTGAACCTGGGTTTTAGGATGGACGGTGATTTTAAACTAGATAAACAAATAGGCGCGGTGGTTAAGTCCAGCTTCTTTCACCTAAGGAAGCTGGCAAAGGTGAAGCCCATTCTCGAGCGGCAGCATTTTGAAACAGTAATCCATGCCTTTATTACATCTAGGCTGGATTATTGTAACGCACTCTACTCTGGAGTCGCAAGAGCTTCATTGGCTCGTCTCCAGCTTGTCCAAAATGCCGCCGCTCGCCTTTTGACCGGAGCTCGAAAGAGGGAGCACATTACGCCAATTTTGGCCTCCCTTCACTGGCTCCCAGTGCATTTTCGAGTTCACTTCAAAATTCTTTTGTTTGTTTTTAAATCGCTGAATGGGCTCGCCCCGTCTTATCTCTCTGAGCTGCTCCACTTATATGCTCCTGCCCGGTGCCTCAGGTCAGCTGATCAGCTGCTCCTTGAGTACCAAGGTCTAAGCGGAGGCTCAGAGGGGATAGAGCGTTTTCTGTTGCTGCTCCAGCACTCTGGAACACCTTGCCGCTGCACATCAGACAGGCCCCCTCACTGTCCATCTTCAAATCCTCCCTCAAGACTCATTTTTATTCCTTGGCTTTCGACACTGGCTGAGGCTTTGCTCCTGTTCTTAGTGCTTTTAATGTCTTTTAACTTTTAGAGTGTGTTTTTTATAGTCCTTCGTCTTACGGTTTTTAATGGTTTGTAATGCCTTGTCCATGAGTTCTCATGTACAGCACTTTGTGGCAACTGTAGTTGTTTAAAGCGCTTTATAAATAAATAAATAAAATAAAATAAAATAAACTATCTGGAGATGTTAGGGGCTTTCCATGGGCTGAGGGCATACTGCACTAACTTACAGCATTTACATGTCCGCCTCCAAATAGATAACACCACGGTGGTGGCTTACATAAATCATATGGGCGGTATCAGGTCATTATCTTGTGACAAATTGACAAACACAATCTGGCACTGGTGCATTGACAGAAATATTTGGATAACAGCGACCTATCTACCAGGGAAGCTCAACACAGTGGGGCGGACACCAGGTCCCGAGTGTTCAATGATAACATTGAGTGGATGTTCAACCCCCAAATATTTGCTGAAATTATAGCTAACTTTGGTACACCAGATATAGACCTTTTTGTGTCCAGGTTGAACCATCACATACCAACGTATGTGTCTTGGGAACCAGACCCTGGGGCAGTAGCTATGGATGCTTTTTCTCTCCATTCTGCCTCATCAGTCGGGTATTGCAGAAAATTCAACTGGATTCTGCTGCAGGCAGTTTGATCATACCCGACTGGTCTACACAGCCATGGTACCCGGTGGTCCTCCAAATATTGAAACGTCCGTGGGTTCAAATTGACAAAAACCCCAAATTGATTACCAACCCCATTACGGAGGAAAGTCACCCGTGCCATGGTCACCTAAACCTGTTGGCTTGCAGGTTCTAAAGAGGCCGCTTATCAAGGCCGGCATTTCTCCCAGGGCCATGGACCTCATCTCAGTGTCGTGCCGAGCATCAACCAGGAGGCAGTACCTCACCCAGGTCAGGAAGTGGGAGGCCTTCTGCTCCCGTACCAACACGACCTACAACTCTGCCACGATCCCTGATGTCCTGGAATTCCTAGCGGGCCTTCATTACGATGAGAGCCTCAGCTACAGTGCCATCAAAAGCGCCAGGAGTGCGCTGTCCTCATACCTGGACATAGGTGTGGGCTCACACCACCTGGTGTCCAAATTCATGAGGGGAGTGTTCAACACCAACCCTCCACGACCCAGATACAACATCACCTGGGACGTAGGGATAGTACTGACCCTACTGAGGAGCTGGTCCCCTATGACAGAGTTACCACTCAATAAGCTCACCCTCAAAGTGGTGATGCTGATGGCACTGACTACAGCTCAACGAGTCCAGGCCTTACAGCAGCTGCGGCTGGATAGCATGGTCTCCACCCCTGCTAAGGTAACTTTCTTTGTAGAGGACCTGCTGAAGCAGCACAGACCTGGGTCTCTTGGGCTGCAGTTGGAATTCCGGGCGTACCCCACTGATGCCACCCTCTGCATAGCCACCCATCTCCGCCACTACATCAGAACAACACGAACTATCAGGAATATGGAGCAGGGGCAACTCATCAGCCACAAACAACCACATCACCGGGTGACTGTGCAGACTATCGCCAGGTGGCTCAGGGCAGTGTTGGGTGCAGCAGGAGTAGATACTAACATTTTTAAATGTCATTCTACCAGAGCTGCATCCACATCAGCGGCGAGGGCCATGGAGGTGCCCATGGACCACATCCTCGCCACCGCGGGCTGGGCCAGTGAAGCAACTTTCCAGCGGTTCTACAATAAGCCGGTGGTCGCCCCCGCAACGTTCGCGGAAGCCGTGCTGGGAGCCGCTCCGTGAATGATTTGTCCCCGAATTTGGGGTCTTTTGCTTTGTTATTACTTGTGTTAATAAATGTGCATTATGTTTCAGCCTGTTCAGTCTGGAATGCATTGACTACCTTCCTCCATCAGGATTGCGGCAGTGTGATAGCATGGACGTTGTCCAGGGCGTGAAATCACAGAGCTTTGAAATCTTCACAAAGTCACTCACGTGACTTATAAAATAGTAAGATTAAACGAGAACTTACCAAGTTCGAAGGTTGATCTTTATTTTGTGAGGAGTTGCGGTGAGGGATTTCGTGCCCTCCGCTCCCAACCCTCTATCATAAGGTCAACTGGTATGTTCTACATCATTAATCTTACTATCTCCAGTCATGGGGCGTTCTGTGATTCCACACCGCTGCTTTGAAGAATGTCGCGCATGCGTGCTGGCGGGGTCTTCACGAAATCACTCACCGCAACTCCTCATAAAATAAAGATCAACCTTCGAACTTGGTAAGTTCTCGTTTAATCTTACTATTTTCCTGACCTTGACCAGGCTACTACAAAAGGACTGGACAAGCTAGATGCAGGAAAAATGTTCCCAATGTTGGGTGAGTCCAGAACCAGGGGCCACAGTGTTAGAATAAAGGGGAGGTCATTTAAGACTGAGCTGAGAAAAAACTTTTTTACCCAGAGAGTTGTGAATTTATGGAATTTCCTGCCACAGAGGGCAGTGGAGGCCAAATCACTGGATGGATTTAAGAGAGAGTTGGATAGAGCTCTAGGGGCTAGTGGAGTCAAGGGATGCGGGGAGAAGGCAGGCACGGGTTATTGATAGCAGACGATCAGCCATGATCATATTGAATGGCGGTGCTGGCTCAAAGGGCCGAATGGCCTCCTCCTGCACCTATTTTCTATGTTTCTATGAGGGTCCTGAGCAACTTATGATCTGCGCACCTTATGTCATGGTACTGCTGGGGCAATAAAGATCTGCAACGAATTCCCTGATTCGAGGATCGTGATCTCTACCCTGCTGCCCAGGACGGATACCCCACCCCATGTGATTCACAACACCAACGTGGAGAGCAGCAGAGGAAGTGTCGCCCTCCCTAATGTCCAATTGGCCCACCACCCGACCATTGGTACATGGGACCTGCATGACGGAATACATCTAAACAGACAGGGGGTGAGGGACTTCACAAAGAACCTCAAAGGTACTGCTGATGATAGGGGGAAACCTGTGAACGAAACTGAATGCTCTTCAACCACCATCGCGCCCAAATCCAGACACAAAATCGAGGGCGGAAACGATAGCGCACAGACGAGCGAAAGGGAAAACGTACTGTGATGCCAAACACAGAGCGCCGCGGTTCGAGGTCGGCGACTGGGTACGAATCAGCTGCCCAAACAGACAGCGCAAGCTCGCAAGCGCACTCTCAAAGCCTATACAGATCAAACGGAGACTCGGCAAGAACGCGTAGCTCCTCTAAGATGACACTAGATGGAACGCGAGGCGTCTTATCGCAAGCAGACAGACACAGGAAGACGACGAACCGGACGCTTTTCCTTTCCTGATATCCAGTCAAGGCAGCGATCGCGGTCAGCATGCACAGAGCAGCCAAATCCCGCTCCACGTTCTCAGCGCCCTCAGTATCTGCAAGATTTTCAGCTGTGAAGCCATAAACCGTTATATTAACTGAGCAATTAATTTTTAATTTAAGTTTATGAATAGTGGACATGAAATTTGAAAGGACTTTGGACTGATTTCATATGGACTTATATTTGATTTGATAATTGGACTTAAATGATCGCCTTCATTTAGAAGGAGGGGAGAATATGTTGTATCTATGTAAGACTGTCCTTACAGTTACCACAAGACGGCTCTGCCCCTATATGTATGTTTTTTCTCGGAATCAGTCAGGCAGCCACTTTGGCTTGAACAGACCCACTTTTTAGCACGGTACAACATGTCAATATTGAGTTATTATCCGTCAAACACAACACTATGTTCAGAATGTACAAGCCCTTTGAAGACCATTGACGCTCTTGCCTCATTCATCAGTCATTCTACAAGACGAACGCAATTTCTTGAGGTGATAGCACAGAAAGGCATTCCAAAGGCCCCACCAACCAGAGGGACTTCAAACTCAAAGCAAATCCATGGAGACCTCTGTAAACTCGTTGACAGCACTAAAGCAATCCATTATTGTGGGATCCTGAAACTTTGGTGAGGAGCAATGGGTTTTATGCTTGGCTGATGAAAGATTCTACATACTTTCTTCTCATAGTTTATAATGAAATGTTAATTAAAACTGACACTCACTACAACATTTTGCAAACTAAAATGATACATACTCCTTATTGCATTGAAAGAATCAATGAAAGAAAACATTTGATTGAGGATCTGCGCCAATATTTTGATGATATCCATGAAAAGTTTGTTTACAAATACTCAGGACAAGATGTTAAAAGTCCAAAGTGCCAAATATCAATTCACTCCCGATCAATTCACTTCCGGTGATTTAAGCCTTCTGCACTCACCTATGCTCGTCCGATGTTGAGAAAGGCTAGGCAGACACGTCATTGGGGTTATCAAGTGGGCACCTACTTTCATCGACGTTTCGCTGATTGAACCCACGACGTCTCCAGTAGGCTCCGCGGTGCATTCTGGCGTCGCAGAACCACCCCCCTCTGCATCTGTCTTGAAGAATATTGCAAAGAAAAAACCCTAAAGCATAATCTCGTTGAAAACGTCCAATTGAAGAAGAGAGAGCGCGAATATTTGATCTGATCTTGGTTGATATATTGAAGCATATGGAAGCAAGATACAGCGACTTCAAAAATTTACAATTCATTTCCTTAGTTGATGGAAAACAAGTTTCAAAAACCTGCTTGTCAAATTGATCACGAGGCAATAGAAAGTTTAGAAATAAACTAAGGTAACTTTGATATCCTACGACTGAGAGCGGATCTAGCTGGAATTTATAATGCACAGGTGTTTTGGGATAAATCATTTAAAGATTTATCTGTTTTTATATTTCAAAATGGACTGGACCAAACGTTCCCTGAAGCTGTGAAACTGCTACAATTAATTTTAACAATTCCTGCTACAACAGTTTCTGTTGAGAGATCATTTTCAGCTTTGAAATAAATTAAACGCTTCACCAGGAACAGCATGTCCAATGAAAGGCTTTCATCACTTGCTTTAATTTCTATCTTATTTTTACTTTTAGTTTGTTTTGGAAAGATTCTTTTTAGTATTTTCTATGTGGGGGAGGGGGGTAGGGTAAGGGGGAAACCATTTCTCAGTCACCTCCTGGCGAGGATGTGACTATTCTCCGAGTTGCATCTTCGCCTCCCCTCCCCCCCTCCGTTTCCTGCCGGGGACCGGACCAAACCTTCAGCGGCGGTACATCACTGGATTCATCGCGGAGCGGGTAATGCCTTACCTGGATCGCCGTTTGAAGCTCCGGGGTGTTTGGCCTGCTGCTTCAACATCGCGGAGCTGCGGTTTGCTGAGCTCCCGGCCGCGGGCGGCGCTGACTTCAACATCGCGGAGCCCTGGGATCTCTTTGCCGAGGACTGCCAGCGTGAATCTCCGCCGCGGTCCCCGGTAGGAAGTGGCCGATTCGGAAGTCCAAGCCGCTGAGAATGTTCTCCCGTTCCGACGTCGGAGTTCCATCATCCGGCGAGCGGGCCTGAGCATCGGCGACAGCGAGGGGTTCGGGAGTCCGCGACCACGGGTGAACAACAGAGGAGGATGCCTGAACTTTGGTGACTTCCCTCAAAGTGGGAAACTTTGATTCCGCTGTGTGGGGATGTCTGTGTTAAAAACTATCGTGTTCTGTGCTCTTTTTTATTCGTATGGCTGTATGGCGACCACACATTTCACTGTACCAATACGCAAGAGCGGAACTCGCTAAAAAAACATGGAGGGGACGGGGGACACAAATCTTTGGCGGCCGCGCGCGCACTCACCCACACGTGCGCATGCGCACACTCACCCACATCATGTCCCGCCCCCATTACCTGCTGACTGACATCTCTCTCGGCCAATCGGCGCCCTCGATCAGCAGTCCCACCTCCACTGTCCCACAGAAAGCGGAGATTTTTAAAATCCGGATCACAAAGACTTGGGGGGGGGGGGGGGGGGGGGGGGGGGGGGGGGGGGGGGGGGGGGGGGGGGGGGGGGGGGGGGGGATGTCCCACACCTCTCAAAACATGGAGGGAACGTGTCCCTTTTGCCCCCCCCCCGGGTTTTCCGCCCCTGCCAATAGGTACATGTGACAATAAATGTCTCTTGTCTCTTGCTTTAATTTCTATTGAAAAGGAAAGATTTACTCACACAGAGCAAGGTCCCACTGCTAATTTCTATGAAAAAGTTACTGATATTTTTGTGCAAAGAGAGAAGAAATGGAGTTCGTGTACAAGTAATGTGGTCAGTAAATTTCTTTGAGCTATATGTTTTTAAATACTTTATTAAGAGATAAGGCTTTTGAAGACAAATTACTTTATAAAAGTCGAGAGGAGAACAATCTGCGCATGCGCGGTTTTCAAGATTTTTTTGTAAAGTCAACTGACCGCCGACCCCGAGTAATTACTCACGGCACATGCCAGCATCAGCCAAACCTTAGGCTTACCAAAATCAACTGTTTAGAACATCATTAAGAAGAAAGAGAGCACTGGTGAGCTTGCTAATCGCAAAGGGACAGGCAGGCCAAGGAAGACCTCCACATCTGATGACAGAAGAATTTTCTCTATGATAAAGAAACATCCCCAAACACCTGTCCGACAGATCAGAAACACTCTTCAGGTGTGGGACTTGTCAATGACCACTGTCCGCAGAAGACTTTGTTATGATATATCATATGCATGTAATGTATGCTACAAGAGATTGAAAGACTCAATAAAGTCCTCGCTTGCGCAGGGGTTTTTTCATATTGAGTAAACCTGTCTCCAAACATGGTGGCAGCGGTGGTGCGTTAGAAATTAGTGATGATTACTCAGGACAAGATGTTAAAAGTCCAGGACAAGATGTTAAAAGTCCAAAGTGCCAAATATCAATTCACTCCCGATGGTGATGGAAGCCTTCTGCACTCACCTATGCTCGTCCGATGTTGAGAAAGGCTAGGCAGACACGTCATTGGGGTTATCAAGTGGGCACCTACTTTCATCGACGTTTCGCTGATTGAACCCACGACGTCTCCAGTAGGCTCAGCGGTGCATTCTGGCGTCCCAGAACCCACCCCCCTCTGCATCTGTCTTTGAAGAATATTGCAAAGAAAAAACCCTAAAGCATAATCTCGTTGAAAACGTCCAATTGAAGAAGAGAGAGCGCGAATATTTGATCTGATCTTGGTTGATATATTGAAGCATATGGAAGCAAGATACAGCGACTTCAAAAATTTACAATTCATTTCCTTAGTTGATGGAAACAAGTTTCAAAAACCTGCTTGTCAAATTGATCACGAGGCAATAGAAAGTTTAGAAATAAACTAAGGTAACTTTGATATCCTACGACTGAGAGCGGATCTAGCTGGAATTTATAATGCACAGGTGTTTTGGGATAAATCATTTAAAGATTTATCTGTTTTTATATTTCAAAATGGACTGGACCAAACGTTCCCTGAAGCTGTGAAACTGCTACAATTAATTTTAACAATTCCTGCTACAACAGTTTCCGTTGAGAGATCATTTTCAGCCTTTGAAATAAATTAAAAGCTTCACCACGAACAGAATGTCCAATGAAAGGCTTTCATCACTTGCTTTAAATTTCTATCTTATTTTTACTTTTAGTTCGTTTTGGAGGATTTTTTCTATGTGGGGGAGGGGGGTAGGGTAAGGGGGAAACCATTTCTCAGTCACCTCCTGGCGAGGAATGTGACTATTCTCCGAGTTGCATCTTCGCCTCCCCTCCCCCCCCTCCGTTTCCTGCCGGGGACCGGACCAAATCTTCAGCGGCGGTACATCACTGGATTCATCGCGGAGCGGAAATGCCTTACCTGGATCGCCGTTTGAAGCTCCGGGGTGTTGGGCCTGCTGCTTCAACATCGCGGAGCTGCGGTTTGCTGAGCTCCCGGCCGCGGGCGGCGCTGACTTCAACATCGCGGAGCCCTGGGATCTCTTTGCCGCGGACCGCCAGTGTGAATCTCCGCCGCGGTCCCCGGTAGGAAGTGGCCGATTCGGAAGTCCAAGCCGCTGAGAATGTTCTCCCGTTCCGACGTCGGAGTTCCATCATCCGGCGAGCGGGCCTGAGCATCGGCGACAGCGAGGGGTTCGGGAGTCCGCGACCACGGGTGAACAACAGAGGAGGATGCCTGAACTTTGGTGACTTCCCTCAAAGTGGGATACTTTGATTCCGCTGTGTGGGGATGTCTGTGTTAAAAACTATCGTGTTCTGTGCTCTTTTTTATTCGTATGGCTGTATGGCGACCACACATTTCACTGTACCAATACGCAAGAGCGGAACTCGCTAAAAAACCATGGAGGGGACGGGGGACACAAATATTTGGCGGCCGCGCGCGCACTCACCCACAAGTGCGCATGCGCATACTCACCCACATCATGTCACGCCCCCATTACCTGCTGACTGACATCTCTCTCGGCCAATCGGCGCCCTCGATCAGCAGTCCCACCTCCACTGTCCCACAGAAAGCGGAGATTTTAAAATCCGGATCACAAAGACTTGGGGGGGGGGGGGGTGGGGGATGTCCCCCACCTCTCAAAACATGGAGGGGACGTGTCCCTTTTGGCCCCCCCGGATTCTCCGCCCCTGCCAATAGGTACATGTGACAATAAATGTCTCTTGTCTCTTGCTTTAATTTCTATTGAAAAGGAAAGATTTTACTCACACAGAGCAAGGTCCCACTGCTAATTTCTATGAAAAAGTTACCGATATTTTTGTTGCAAGCAAAGAGAGAAGAATGGAGTTCGTGTACAAGTAATGTGGTCAGTAAAATTTCTTTGAGCTATATGTTTTTTAAATACTTTATTAAGAGATAAGGCTTTTGAAGACAAATTACTTTATAAAAGTCGAGAGGAGAACAATCTGCGCATGCGCGGTTTTCAAGATTTTTTTGTAAAGTCAACTGACCGCCGACCCCGAGTAATTACTCACGGCACATGCCAGCATCAGCCAAACCTTAGGCTTACCAAAATCAACTGTTTAGAACATCATTAAGAAGAAAGAGAGCACTGGTGAGCTTGCTAATCGCAAAGGGACAGGCAGGCCAAGGAAGACCTCCACATCTGATGACAGAAGAATTTTCTCTTTGATAAAGAAACATCCCCAAACACCTGTCCGACAGATCAGAAACACTCTTCAGGTGTGGACTTGTCAATGACCACTGTCCGCAGAAGACTTTGTTATGATATATCATATGCATGTAATGTAAGCTACAAGAGATTGAAAGACTCAATAAAGTCCTCGCTTGCGCAGGGGTTTTTCATATTGAGAAAACCTGTCTCCAAACATGGTGGCAGCGGTGGTACGTTAGAAATTAGTGTTTTCTGCCACAACCTGAAAATCCCGGCTAGGATAGTTGGCAGCTAAGGACTAGTCATAATTGTCAAGCACTGAAGGATAGCTGTGTGAGCAGGATTCAAGGCAAAGAAAGAAGAATCCCAGCCGTGAAACCACAAGCCTACACGAAGGGATGCGCAGGCGACCGTTCAGCAGCATGCTGAGGCGGGTTCTATGGACGAGGGGACAGGCGACCAGTGGCCTACGCAGCTAGCCACCCGTCGCACTCCACAGCACGCTACCTGTCCGCCTCCCGTGAGCGGTATACGACCACCGACCCCATCGACCGTTACTCGCGGAGTGATTGAGGGTTGGAAAACATGGCGGCAGATGAGGACAAACTACAGCGTGGTCGCGCAGCTAGACACAAGCAAACTTCAGCCTACCGGACAGCATTGCTTCTCCATACAATTGGCCCGTCAGGACTGGAGATTTATGACAGTGTTGTGTTCGCCAATGACGAGAAGAGTCAAGATCATTTGCGCGTTCGAGAGCTACGCCATTGGCGAGAAGAATGAGACTTGTGAGTGATACCTCTGCAACAATTATTCACAATGTCAGGTATCTGGATCACACTAACTCATTATTCTTACAGTCAAAATTATTAAAAATTAGCAGATTTGGTTGCATTTAAAACAGCACAGATAATGTTTAGGGCCAAAGATAAAAACTTACAAAAATTATTAAATGAGCGAGTGGGGGGGTTATAATTTAAGAAAAATATTTAATTTTAAGGTACAAAGAGTCCGCACGACCAGAAAAACCTTTTGTATTTCAAGGGAAATTGGACACTTGTTTCGAAAAAAGAGAGATATCTACAATAATTATAGGACGTATGGAGTAAATGAGGTGCTAGAGGAGTATAAAGAATGTAAAAAGAATCTTAAGAAAGAAATTAGGAAGGCTAAAAGAAGCTATGAGGTTGCTTTGGCAAGAAAGGTGAAAGTAAATCCAAAGGGTTTCTACAGCTATATTAATAGCAAAAGGATAACGAGGGATAAAATTGGACCATTAGAGAGACAGAATGGACAGCTATCTGCAGAGCCAAAAGAGATGGGGGAGATATTGAACAATTTCTTTTCTTCGGTATTCACCAAGGAGAAGGATATTGAACTATGTGAAGTAAGGAAAAAAAAGTAGAGTAGCTATGGAAACTATGAGATTCAAAGAGGAGGAAGTACTGACACTTTGAAAAATATAAAAGTGGATAAATCTCCAGGTCCTGATAGGATATTCCCTAGGACATTGAGGGAAGTTAGTGTAGAAATAGCAGGAGCTATGACAAATATTTCAAATGTCATTAGAAACGGAATAGTGCCGGAGGATTGGCGTACTGCGCATGTTGTTCCATTGTTTAAAAGGGTTTTCAAAGAATAAACCTAGCAATTATAGACCTGTTAGTTTTGACGTCAGTGGTGGGTAAATTAATGGAAAGGATACTTAGAGATAATATATATAAGCATCTGGATAAACAGGGTCTGATCAGGAACAGTCAACATGGATTTGTGCCTGGAAGGTCATGTTTGACAAACCTCTTGAATTTTTTTGAAGCGGTTACTAGGGAAATTGATGAGGGTTAAAGCAGTGGATGCTGTCTATATGGATTTCAGTAAGGTCTTTGACAAGGTTCCCCATGGAAGGTTGGTTAAGAAGGTTCAATCTTTGGGTGTTAATGGTGGAGTAGCAAAATGGATTCAACAGTGGCTGAATGGGAGATGTCAGAGAGTAATGGTGGATGGCTGTTTGTCAGTTGGAAGCCTGTGACCAGTGGGGTGCCTCAAGGATCTGTGTTGGGTCCACTGTTGTTTGTCATGTACATCAATGATCTGGATGATGGGGTGGAAAATTGGATGTGAGTATGCAGATGATACTAAGATAGGTGGGTGTTGTGGATAATGAAGTAGATTTTCAAAGTCTACAGAGAGATTTGGGCCATTGGAAAAGTGGGGCTGAAAGATGCAGATGGAGTTTAATGCTGATAAGTGGTGAAGTGCTACATCTTGCAGGACAAATCAAAATAGGACGTACATGGTAAATGGTTAGGGAATTGAGGAATGCTGTGGAACAGAGGGATCTAGGAAATAACTGTGCATAGTTCCCTGAAGGTGGAATCGCATGTAGATAGGGTGGGTAAAGAAAGCCTTTGGTGTGCTGGCCTTTATAAATCAGAGCATTGAATATAGGAGTAGGGAAGTAATGTTTAAAATTGTACAAGGCATTGGTAAGACCAATTCTGGAGTATGGTGTACAATTTTTGGTCGCCTAGTTATAGGAAGGATGTCAACAAAATAGAGAGAGTACAGAGGAGATTTACTAGAATGTTGCCAGGGTTCCAGCAACTATGTTACAGAGAAAGGTTGAACAAGTTAGGTCTTTATTCTTTGGAGCGCAGAAGGTTAAGGGGGGACTTGATTGAGGTCTTTAAAAATGATGAAAGGGATAGACAGAGTTGATGTGGATAAGCTTTTCCCATAAGGGTAGGGAAGATTCAAACAAGACGGCATGACATGCAAATTAAGGGACGGAAGTTTAGGGGTAACGTGAGGGGAACTTCTTTTACTCAGAGGGTGGTGGCTGTGTGGAATCAGCTTCCAGCAGAAGTGGTGAAGGCAGGATCGATTTTAACATTTAAAAGTAAAGTGGATAGGTATATGGACGGGAAGGGAATGGAGGGGTATGGTCTGAGTGCAGGTAGATGGGACTAGGGGAAAACAAATGGTCGGCACGGACTGGAAGGGCCGAGAGGGCCTGTTTCCGTGCTGTCATTGTTATATGGTTATATGGTTTGTGGAGTGGGATTGTAGAACAGTTTGAATGTTCAGTTCAAGCAATGTCCAAACAGGGATGAAGGGGATGGTTGACAAACAGGGGTTAATGTTTATTAATGTTTATTTATTTATTGTTCATTTATGTTTTTTGGTTACTTCATACATATTACTTGTACGTGTTTATCAGTTGTATGTATATATATGTCTGCATGCATCTCTAATAATTGTCTGGGGTACGTCTACAGTTAAATTGTATCTCAAATGGATAATTAGCTATTGTAAATTGTATATTGTATATTGTGTTACATATTACATTACTATTGATACAGTATCATTATTGTTATTATAAGCAATGTTATTAATAATGGTGATAATTATTATTATTAATTAATTAATTATTAAATATGGAAGACGGGTTTAGGGAGAAGGGGTGAGTAAATAAGTTATTCTTATTCTCACTCCTTTTCGAGCTTGTAAAGAAAAAGTGTTGGGCATTTAAATGTTGCTTTATACTTTTCATTGCTTTGCAAATATTGCCTGGAATGTCCAATTGTTTGACTATTTCGATTTTGTTGTGGTCATTTATTCCTATTTATGTCTTTACTTGTTCGGAACAAATAAACAAATAAATAATAAATAAATAAATAAACAAGGGGCAGCAAGAAGCAGAGAGTAAAACTTTGGATCGTTTTCCTCGCTAGCCTGAGAACACTAGCGAAGTCCTGTAATTTCTGCCAGTGCATGACAGACAGCTTTGCTCGTGACACGATTGTGCTGGCCATTAGCGGCTCGCAGACGAGGAGACTCTTGTTGCAAGAAAGGAAGCTCACTCTCAGCGGATGTATCGACATCTGCAAGCGTGCCGAAACCGCTGAGTCACGTCTCCAAGCTTTCGCCGGCGGTGGAAGTAGCAGGTCGGCTGCTAGTGTCCACAAAATCAGACAGCCGAGCGGCAAGAGAGGCGCGGCTGTGCAACCATCCACGCAAGCAAGGCAGTTGGGCTAAGCCAAAGCAAAGCCAAGGCAAGCACCATCAGGAAGCGAAAGCGTTGCAAGCATTGTGGCAAGGAGCATGCAATGGACAAACAGCAGTGTTCAGACAGACGTGCAAGGCATGCGGCAGTCGCAGCCACTTTGCATGACCAGGCTGCCAGGGGCACGAGCGTTGAGTACATCGGTAATATCACGCTCACAATTAGTCTGGATTTTGCCGTGTGCCATTAGTGCCTTTTCATGACTTTTTTGATGATGTCACCAAGATAATGCTTTTTTCACGATCGAGTGCCTAAATCAGCCTTTTTGTGCCGTTTTGCTAAAAGGTCGTACTATTTTCTCTAGTTGTACCTGATTATGTTAACAGGTTAATATTAATAATAAGCTACTAACATGTTAACATAAGACCATCCGGGGCGCTGCATGATGGCTGCCTCTGCCTACAGTCTGTTTGTTTTATCTATTTTCTTTATTTTTAGTAGTTTAAAGGTATGTTTTGGAGGATTATTTTCAGTATTTAATGTGGGGGAGGGGGGTAGAGTAAGGGGGAAACCGTTTTTCAGTCACTTCCTGGCAAGGTTGCGACTATTCGCCGAGTCGCGCCATCGCCCCCCTCCTCGCGGCCTACCAACTGGATTGCCGCAGCCTTTCCTGCCGGGTTCTGGACCAGAGCTTCAGCAGCGGCGGCGGAGAGCTGGATATATCGCAGAGCGGGCGATGCTTCACCTGGGATCGCCGTTTTGAATCTCCGGAGTATTGGGCCTGCTGCATCAACATCACGGGGCTGTGGTTTGCAGAGCTCCCAGCGCGGGCGGCGCTGACCAACATCGCGGCATCCTGGGCCCCTTTGTCGGGGGCCGCCAGCGTTGCATCTCCGCCCAGCTCGGCCTGTGGACTTCGGGAGCCACGCACTCCGGAAGGAAGTGGTCGATTCGGAGGTCCAAGCTGCTGAGGATGTCCTTCTGTCCGACATCGGAGTTGCATCGAGGCCACCCGTAGCGGCGACTGCTGGGGGGGGGGGGGGCTTGGGAGGCCCCGACCACGGGTGAACATCAAGGAACATCAAGAAGGAGGTTGACTGAACTTTGGTGCCTTCCCTCACAGTGGGAACCTTTGATACCGCTGTGGGGATGTTTATGCAATAGACTGTTGTGTTCTGTGCTTTCCGTGGGGCCTCATTCGTGTGGCTGTATGGGGAAAAAACATTTCGTTGTCTCAGTACTTGTACTACGGACAATGACAATAAAGTTGAATCAAATCACTGACAAGAAAATTTCCATCGACTTCCGGTGGCGTAATGGAGGACTAGAAGGCAACGCCAGCCACCTCCGTGAAGAAACGAGAAAAAACCAGGGAGAAAACGGTGAAAAAACCTACCTGCTGCTCCTGCTGCTTCTGCATCTGCTGCTTCTACACCGGCTGCCGTAAGTGACGTCATCAGGCGTGCGACCGTAATGTCAACACAGCGCAGCCCACCTCCGGAGAAATCCAGACTCCGATTTTTTTTTTAAATGGCTCAACAGGAACAAGGCCCGACTGAAGACTCGGCCTCAGGTAGGACACAGTCCCTAGAAGATGTGTTTAAAAAATTGAAAAAAAAATCGGAATTGGAAGAACTCAAAATTTTTTTTTGTGGCAAGAAATGGCAGAATTAAAGAAAGAAATGAAGTCTGAATTAAAGATGGAATTGGAAAAAATGAAACTTTATGGAAGAAATGAAGAAAATCAAGATTGAGAATGAAGGAGTTCAAATCTCTCGATCATGGATTTTATGAGAAATGCTCCGAAAGGAAATTACAGAAGTAGTGACCTAAAAATTTGCAAGTATAATGGAAGAGCTGCATGAAAAAATTGAATAAAAGGTGGAAAAGGAAATGGAACCAGTGCTGGAAGAAATTATGCTACAATCAACATCCATAAAAGACCTTGAAGAATCAAGTCCAAACAAATACTCAGACTACGAAAACTCACCTCGTCAAAAGTCAACGATTATCCGACTTACTGGGCAAAGTTACTGATAAGTGTACTGAGCTGGAAGGACGCTAGAGGTTCGTGGGAAGGCAGACCCTAAGGATCGTGGGTAAATAAAAAATAAATCTAGAAGGGAGAGAAAAGAATCAAATACCCGAGAGTTTACTGCAAACTTACTACAAAAGGTTTTTATCTCTGGAAGAAAAGCCTTTGATAGCCCGAGCACACAGAGTAATGAGACGTTATACAAAGCAAGATGCTCCTCCAAGACAAATGATAGTAAAAGTCCAGTATGATTATGTTTTGGAAGATATGATGAATAAAGTTGTAAAAAGCAGAAATCTTAAATATGAAGAAGATTCGATCAGTATCTACCAAGACTATCCAGCAGAGGTCTCTAAGAAACGGAATGCGTTTAAAGAAACCAAAATAGTTCTGAGGGAAGTGAAGAATCTGAAGTACACTCTGAGATACCCAGCAACACTGAGAGTCACTTACAATCAGGAAGAACATTATTTAAAAAACCCACACATTGAAATTTGCCCAAAGGATTAAGGAGCGAGAAGAAGACTGAATGAAACCTTCAAAGATTAATTAAAGGAACAATTAGACCATATTTTCAAGATTGGTTGAAGATTACAATAGACTATGGACGTTTCATCTAAAGAAGACGGAGAAGGAGGCGGATGGGAAAATCGAGGAGATTTGGATTGAAGACTATTCCATGAATACTAATAATTCGAATACTAACACTACTAGTTTAATAATTGACATATTAACATATATAAACATATATTAAATTTAACACACTGGTATCATTAATAATTAGAGTTAATAATTGTTAATTATTGATTAATAATTAATAATTAATTATAACCGACTAACTTAGAATTTAGTAAATATAAATATACAAATATAAACTTTGACTTCATTTATCTTCCCTGGTATTTTTTATTTATTTTTTATTTTTTAAATTTTGTCTTTATTCATTATTTTTTTAATTTTAATTTTTTTTTCTCTTTATTATATATTTTTATTATTATAGTTTTTTATTAGGCATTAAGTATATATATTAAGTATATATATTACCATATACTTGACTATGAACTTTTTACACATCATAGTTTAGTATTAAACCGATTTAACCGACTAACTTAGAATTTAGTAAATATAAATATACAAATATAAACTTTGACTTCATTTATCTTCCCTGGTATTTTTTATTTATTTTTTATTTTTTAAATTTTGTCTTTATTCATTATTTTTTTAATTTTAATTTTTTTTCTCTTTATTATATATTTTTATTATTATAGTTTTTTAATAGGCATTAAGTATATATATTAAGTATATATATTACCATATACTTGACTATGAACTTTTTACACATCATAGTTTAGTATCCCTGGTTTAAATAATAATTTCCTTTTTTTGGAATATTAATTTTAGTGAATTATGGAGATGGACTACATTTAACATTCACTACGGAAGTCCTTAGACTGCTAGCCATGTTAGTATGGCTAACACTAACTACACTTATACTAGATGTAGTTTTTTCTTTCTTTGTGCACTTTACTAATCTCTTAATCTATTCCTTTTTTAATACTATTTCTGGATTATTACTAATTAATATTTTATTTTGAGTGGAATTATAATTAATGCCAAAGGAGATAATATATATGAAGAAAATCAAGGGTTTTGAAATTTGTCTTATTCGAAGTTCAGGTGTAAGGTCTGGTGAATGTCGAACTGTAGTACCATTGCTCATATTATACTCCCTTTAGATTTAAAAAAAAAGATGCAAGACTTACATACGAATATGGGGAATGAGGAATAACGTTTTTGTAGCTGGAAAGTTAAAGGTAATTAACGAACCAATTAATAGGGTAAGGTATTAGCACATTTAAAAGCACAAAATAGACGTTGCAATTAATCCAAGAGACACATTAAAAAAAGAGGCAGAACAATAGATTAAAGGCCAAATGGATTGATGAAGTATATCACTCTTTTTTAACCACACAAATCCAGAGGTGTAACAATATTGATTCGTAAAGAGCGCTGCATACTTCAATAATAACTGATAGAGTGACGGTAGATATATTATTGTAATATTAGAATTATACACACAAAAAGTGATTTATATTAGTCCCCCCCCAATGATATGGCCCAAATTTTGATAGTCCGCTGTTTTTTAAAAAAAATATTTAATACAATCCCTGAATTATCACAACACAATCTAATAAATGGAGGAGATTTAAACAGCACACTAGATCCTTATTTGGATAGATCATCAAAACAACAAAAACTTAAATCACATCCAGTGAGTTAATAAATGCATATATAGACACTAGTAAATAATTAAAGATGTATGGAGAATTGCAAAATCCAACAGACGAGAATACTACACCATGTTACACTCACCCGTGCATAAAACTTATTAATAATAGATTAATTTCTGGTAGATTTAAAACTCATTCCACTTACGTATAATTCAAAAATATCATAAAATATTATAATTTCAGATCAAGCAACCCTTAACTTTTTAAGATGAAAATAACTGGTAAAAATTGAAAAACAAGGGTCAAATGGAGATTTAACTCCCCAAAATTATTAAAGGACAAAATACATCAAGAAATATATTACAAACAGATCAAGATCTTCTTTGAAACAAACGATACACCAGAAATATCATCATCCCTTTTAAGGGAAACTTTAAAGCGTATGTTGATTCGGGGAAATTATGATATTGTGCGGCTCCAAGGTCGGGCCATCCTAACAGTCAACCCCTCGGCACGGGAATGGTTCAGTCCCAGAGGCGGCCCTTAACCAGAGGGTTTTAAAGGCAAGGTTTTGGGTGCCATCTCTCTCACATGGACTTCCTGGCGACTTGAGAAGACCTAAATAAAAAGGTACTATGTCCCCTACACCTGGCTTCTCTCCGCCTTGATTTCGGATCGTACCCCACATTGGTGACCCCCCGACGCTCCATCGTTGTCATGAAGGAGAATAAAAGCTTCCTTCCCCCTCAAAAATGCCAACCCGGCCGGCCCTGTCTCTGGACGCTGTCTCGGTGAATTGCCTACCTTTTGGAACCACCCGCCGCCGCACATCTGGTTTCCAGCAGATGAGGCCCAATTCAACCTGCGGTGGAATAACGCCCCCGACGACACACGCTTCTATTTCTATAACTGGTGGGGGCCCTTGACCGGGACACGGTTGAAGAGGTCACAGACTTCATCGCAGACCCTCCGGCCACCGAGAAATAACCGCGGCCTTAAGGGAGCTCCTGCCTTGAGATTTTATGGTCTCTGCAGGATGGAGCGCGCTGCCAGGAATCCTTCATATGGAGGGCCTAGCGACCGACGGCCCATCGAGCCTCCTCAAGGAGATGTCGCAAAGCTGTTGGATGGCACACGCCGTGCCTACTGGTTCGAGTATATCTACACTGCATCTGCTGCCGGCCTAACATCCGTCTGCAGCTCACGGACGTCTCCTTCACAGACCCCAGGGCCCTCGGTAGGCGCGCCGACGCGCTGTGGATGCGCGCCCGACTCGCGCTTGGATGGCGCGCCGACGCGCATTAGGATGTGGCGCGCCCAGATAACGTCAACGCGCTGGGCCGTTGCAGGCAAGGTGACGCGCTATGGACGGCGCGCTCTGATGACGTCAACGCGCTGGCCGTACCCAGGCACGCTGACGCGCCGCAGACGGCGCTCTCCGATGACTGTCACTCCGCAGCACCCGATTTCCTCCGGCTTTGGGGCGGGGAGCTGAGGAGGGATTTGGAAGTTGCAGCAGCATCCTCCCGAGGCCGATAATATCGCCCCCCGCGGCCGCATCTTGGTACTGCACCTGCAGTCCAGCGCCAGCAAGCTCCAAGCGCTGCCAAACAGAAGCGCTGGTGCTATTACCACCAGCGCTGGAGCGCTGCAGCAACACGGAGATGCTGTCCCCCCCCAGCCGTGCACGTTCCCGGAAACGCCTGGGCCGCTGCCAATAGTCCCCCACGATGCCGGCCAGAATCCATCCACCGACAATCTTCGCCTGGGATCGGCGCACCGGGACCCGCTTCCTCGTCGATTACCCGGGGCAGAGCTGAGCGTCCTCCCCCCCTTCGCTGGCCGACATTCTACGTTCCGGTAAGCGGGGGCCCGTCCTCAACCGCCAGCGAATGGCAGCCCCATCCGCACGTATTGGAATTCGCATGGTCCCGATCGTGTTCGGCTCCTGTCATTTCTCGTGGCAGTTCACCATTGCGGACGTCTCCCCAGCCGTTGCTCGGTGCCGATTTCCTCCGGGCGCATTCACCTCCTAGTGGACGTCAGCGTCAGCGTTTGGTCCAACGCCGCCACGATGGAGCCGATCACGCTGCGATTGGATGAGCCGGTGGGACGTCCCAGTCGTCAGTGGATTCCCCCCCCGCTTTCGCCCGGTATTAGCCGCGTATCCGAATATAATGACCCCACATTCGTTTTCTTTCGCACTCCATCACGGGGTGGTTCATTTCATCCAAACTACTGGCCAAACCTCATCCACGCACGAGCATACGCCGACTGCCGCCGGATAAACGACTTCTCACGGCAGGAATCCCACAATGGAGTCCTGGGGACGTCCGCCCTTTCAAGCAGCCAATGGCTTCCCCCTCCAACATGGCCCTAAAGCAGCGGGGGCTGCCAACCCTGCGGGGATTAACACGCTGAATTCCGCCAACAACAAAACCGCAATACGATACCCCGTACCCCACATACAAACTTTTCAACCCACACACCGCCCCATTTTGGCCGGGCTACTATATCTTCTCCAAAATGGATCTGGAACGGGTTTAACCAATCCCATCCACACCCGGAGGATGTACCCAAGACTGCATCATCACGGGCCGTTGGCCTCAATGAATTCCTGCGGTGCCGTTCGGTCAGGGCCCCGCAAAAATGCTCTGCACAGTGCATTCAACGCCTGATGGACAGGTGTGTCGCGGCCTGACTTTGTTTTTGACTACTCGACGACATCTGGTGGCCATCCGCTCGCAGCAGGAGCACTGCCGCCACCAACCTTCCGGCAAGCTTTGTCACCTCTGCGAGCATGGCATGGCTTGTCAAACCCTCGGCGCCAAGTGCCGTTTTGGGTAACAGAAATCGACTTCCTCGGCCACCCCGCGGAAATTCGCAAGGCTGTTCCCTGCCGGACAGTTGTCGAACCCATCCGTGTTTCGCTTTCCTTTCCCCTTTTTCCCCCTGCCAATAACGCTACTCGTGCGAGGCCTGCAGGAGTTTTGTCGGACTTGTGCAATTTTATCACACCGTTTTGTGGCCATTCCTCCCGCATCCCACATCATGCCCCAACCACTGTATCAACTTCTGGGGGTGGGCAGCAAAAAGAACGTCGAGGTGGACCAACGCTACTTGGCAAAGCGTTTGACGGTGCAAAGAGGAGGCCCTTGCACGGCCGTAACTGGCTTAGAGCCTCCGCGGAAAATGCCCCCAACATCTCTCACAACGTGACGCCTCGGAGTCCTGCAGTCGGTGCCCCCCGTGCTGGAGCAAACTGTGAAACTGAACTGGATACGGAGTTGCGGCCCCCCTCGCCCGCCT
>CM069134.1:128069319-128209344 GCA_035221665.1 Okamejei kenojei | reverse complement strand
TACATTTGTGTGGTCTATCATTACAATGGGGTGTGTTTGGGAGGTCTTGACCCCCCAGCCCCCCTCCCCCCCCCCCCCCCCCCCCCACCCACCCCCCCCCCCCCCCCCCCCCCCCCCCCCCCCCCCCCCCCCCCCCCCCCCATCGAAGGGATCTATCGCAGTCGCTGCCTCAAAAAGGCAGCCAACATCCTCAAAGGCCCCACACCATCCTGGCCACACACTCATTTCACCGCCTGCCATCGGGAAGAAGGTACAGGAGCCTGAAAACTGTAACGTCCAGGTTCAGGAACAGCTACTTCCCCACAGCCATCAGGCTATTAAACACGACAACAACATACGCTCTGAACTGCAACAGACTATTATTATTGCAGTATATTTGTTTATTGAGTTTGTGTGCACGTGTGTGTATATATACACCCTGAACTTGCTTTTTCTCCCATTATGTATTATATTTACATATTCTGTTGTGCTGCAGCAAGCAAGAATTTAATTGTCCTATCTGGGACACATGACGATAAAACGCTCTTGTATCTTGGGCCCCTGAGTTACTCCAGCTTTTTGTGCCTATCTTTAGACCAGCATCTGCAGTTCCTTCCTACACAGTGCATTCAGTTATGCGATGGTGACAGAACCGCTCTTTACTGTGTTTCTTCAACTTCATTAGCTCACTTTGTACGGTTAAAGATAATTTCATAACCATAACAGGGTCTTGACCTGAAACGTCACCTATCCATGTTCACCAGGGATGTGAACTCTGAACCTGACCCGCTGAGTTACTCCAGCACTTTGTCTCTTTCCTGGGCAAACCAGCATCTGCAGTTCCTCGTTTCTTCATAATTATAATGCCCTTTTCACGTATCAGCATTGGATTCTACCAAAGTAAACACATTTTAAACCAGTAACATAGTATCTATAGTGTACATTATAGCTAATAGTATTTATTAGAATTTAGTTTGGTTCAGAGATGCAGCGTGGAAACAGGACCTTTGGCCCACCTAGTCCATGCCGGCCAGCGATCACCCGTTCACACTAGTTCTATGTTATCACACTATCTCATCCACTCTCCACACACCAGAGGCAGATTAAAGAGCCCGGTTACTTTGTTTAGAGACACAGCGTGAAAATGGGCCTTTCGTCAGCAGGAACAGGAGTAGAATTAGGCCTTTCGGCCCATCAAGTCTACACCGCCATTCAATCAGGGCTGATCTATCTCTCCCTCCAAACCCTTGGACACGCTAAAGGCAAGAAGCATGTCCCCGATGTTGGGGGGAATCCAGAACCAGGGGCCACAATTTAAGAATGAGGCGTAAGCCATTTAGAACGAGATGAGGGGGAAAAAAAGGGAAACACGTTTTTCTCACAGAGAGTTGTGAGTCTGTGGAATTCTCTGCCTCAGAGGGCTGTGGAGGCAGGTTCCCTGGATGCTTTCAAGAGAGAGCTCGATAGGGCTCTTAAAGATAGCGGAGTCAGGGGATATGGGGAGAAGGCTTCTCCTGCCTTCTCCCCATAACCTCTGACACCTTTACTAATCAAGAATCTATCACTGCCTTAAAAAATGTCCACTGTCTTGGCCTCCACAAAGAATTCCACAGATTCACCAGGCTAAATAAACAAATTAAAAACTAGTAACACAGTATCTATCCACATTATATCTGTCCATGCCGATCAGCGATCATCCCGTACAATTAACATATAAACCCCCCCGTCTTTAGGATGTGAAAGGAAACCGGGGCACCAGACGGAGGACCAGGAGGAAACCCACAGGTTTCTGGACAGATGATTTCATCATTAAAATGCTTTTTACACATGCCAGCATTGGCTTCTACCAGAGTAAATAAAAATCTTAGATGCGAGTTACAATCTTAGAAATGAACAACATTTGAAGAAAAGGTGTTCAAAATGTCCTTGGAAACTTATCCTGTCTAATTACGTTTTATAAATCATTGTAAATGTAGCGATGTTGTTTAGAGAGAGGAAACTAATCTTCCTTAGAATAACCTAGGTTTACCACAGAAGGCAAACAGTGAAGTCTCCAAATCGCTACGGTGCTGTCTGTACGGAGTTTGTACGTTCCCCTGTGACCTCGCGGGCTTTCTCTGGACGCACCGATTTCCTCCCACTCCCCAAAGACATCTGGGTTAGTTGGCTTCTGTAAAAGTGTCCCTAGTATGTAGGATAGAACTAGTGCATGGTCGGCGCAGACTCGGTAGGCCGAAGAGCCCGTTTCCCACGCTGTATCTCGAAAACTAAACTATCAGAAAGTTCAAAATCACAAATTTACCACCTTCCTGAAGTGTAAGCTTTCAGTTCAACCTCGAGTTTCCTCCAGAGGGTTTAGAAGGGGAAAAACAAGAACCATATAACCATATAACATATAACAATTACAGCACGGAAACATGCCCTCTCAGCCCTTCCAGTCCGTGCCGACCATTTGTTTACCCCTAGTCCCATCTACCTGCACTCAGACCATACCCCTCCATTCCCTTCACGTCCATATACCTATCCACTTTACTCTTAAATGTTAAAATCGATCCTGCCTCCACCACTTCTGCTGGAAGCTCATTCCACACAGCCACCACCCTCTGAGTAAAGAAGTTCCCCCTCACGTTCTACCCGAAAACCTCTGTCCCTTAATTCTCATGTCATGCCCTCTTGTTTGAATCTTCCGTACCCTCAATGGGAAAAACGTATCCACGTCAACTCTGTCTATCCCTTTCATCATTTTAAAGACCTCAATCAAGTCCCCCCTTAACTTTCTGCGCTCCAAAGAATAAAGACCTAACTTGTTCAACCTTTCTCTGTAACATAGTTGCTGGAACCCTGGCAACATTCTAGTAAATCTCCTCTGTACTCTCTCTATTTTGTTGACATCCTTCCTCTAACTAGGCGACCAAAATTGTACACCATACTCCAGAAACCATCCATGTTGCAGGGACGTTACACCTCTGGTATTACGTGCACTGTTTACATAGCTGTCGATTTAATGTAGGTTAATTTTCTTTACATATTAGAAATTGTCCGGTTGTTGAGTATTATTCTCAGTGGGTACTATTTTATGTTGCCAAATATATTAGAAATACAAAAGATTTTTTTTGTAGGTAATTTAATGTAAGTTCATTACATATGTAGGTTTTTACATGTTAGAAACTTTCCAGTCGTTGAGTATTATTCTGAGTGGGCACGATTTTATTTTGTCACAAAAAGCTGGAGTAACTCGGCATCTCTCCAGAGATGGCGCCTGTCCCGCTGAGTAACTCAGCCAGACAGGCAGCATCTCTGGAGAGATAGACAATAGGTGCAGGAATATTCCATTCGGCCCTTCAAGCCAGCAGCGCCATTTAATGTGATCATGGCTGATCATCCCCAATCAGTACCCCGTTCCTGCCTTCTCCCCATATCCCCTGACTCCGCTATTTTTAAGAGCCCTATCGAGCTCTCTCTTGAAAGCATCCAGAGAACCTGCCTCCACCACCCTCTGAGGCAGAGAATTCCACAGACTCACACCTCTCTGTGAGAAAAAGTATTTCCTCATCTCGTTCTAAATGGCTTACTCCTCATTCTTAAATTGTGGCCCCTGGTTCTGGATTCCCCCAACATCGGGGAGGGGGGGGGGACATGTTTCTTGCCTTTAGCGTGTCCAAACCCTTAACAATCTTATGTTTCAATGAGATCTCCTCTCATCCTTCTAAACTCCAGAGTATACAACCCCAGCCACTCCATTCTCTCAGCATATGACAGTCCCGCCATCCTGGGATTAACCTTGTAAACCTACGCTGCATTCCCTCAATAGCAAGAATGTCCTTCCTCAAATTAGGGGACCAAAACTGCACACAATACTCCAGGTGTGGTCTCACTAGGGCTCTGCACAACTGCAGAATGAGTTATTTGCTCCTATACTCAACTCGTCTTGTTATGAAGGCCAACATGCCATTCGCTTTCTTCACTGCCTGCTGTACCTGCATGCTGAGTTGCTGAGTTACTCCAGCTTTTTGTGTCTGTCTTTGTCTGCAGACATTTCCAACACATTTTATTTTGTCAACTACATTTCAAAACACTTGTGTATTTTTCTAACGTTAACATCTAATTATTGGGAAGTCTGACCCCCCTAATACGAGGTCCTTGTTATTTATTGTCCTAGGCTTTCAATGCAAAGTTTTGGAGGATAAAAGATCGACACCTGTTTCTCCAGCACCTGGGCCGGGCCCAGTATGACCCATCTCAGCCCAACTACGTTTCCCTGGATAAACTGGTAGCAACGCCCGACGATGTATTTTGTGTGACGTTAGCAAAAGCCACGGTGTCAGACTTTGAGACGTTCCAAAAGACGCTCTAAATTACTTTGCGCGGTTTTGTGCACTGGACGGCACAGTGGCGCGGCAGGTGGAGTTGCTGCCTCACGGTGACCCGGGTTCGATCCTGACTCTGCGGGGTTTGTATGTTCTCCCGGTGACCGCCTGGGCTATCTCCGGGTGCTCCGGTTTCAATAGACAATAGGTGCAGGAGTAGCCCATTCGGCCATCCGAGCCACCACCGGCATTCAATGCGATCGTGGCTTATCATCCCCAATCAGTATCCCCTTCCTGCCTTCTCCCCATATCCCCTGACTCCGCTATCTTTAAGAGCCCTATTTAGCTCTCCCTTGAAAGTATCCAGAGAACCGGCCTCCACCGCCCTCTGAGGCAGAGAGAATTCCACAAACTCGTGACTCTCTCTGTGAAAAATTGTTTCCTCGTCTCCGTTCTAAATGGCTTACCCCTTCCTCCCACGTTCCAAAGACGCACAGGTTTGTAGGTTAATTGGCTTCTGTAAATTCCCCATGGAGTGTAGGATCGAACTAGCGCATCGGGCGATCGCTGGTCGGCACGGACTCGGTGGGCCGAAGGGCCTGTTTCCACACTGTACCTCTAAACTAAACTAAAAACTGAAGAACAGTACAGCACAGGAACAGGCCCTTCGACCCACAATATCCATGCTGAACATGATGCCAAGATAAGCTAATCTTATCTGTCAGCAGTGATCCATCTCCCTGCGTATCCATGTACCTATCTAAAGGCTTCTTCAATGCAGTGGTTCAAGTGTAGTTTGTTTGTCAAAGGCGCAGTGAACTTCATTTTGGATCGAGTTCAGTACATGTATCACTGTACCCAAGCACTAAAATACATCTTAGATAAGCATCCCGGATACAGTGGAAGTGTACACTATTGCACCAAGATGGTATACGGAGTCTGTACCAATTTTAAGTCCCAGTTGTTAACGGGTCTGTCCCACTTGGGTGATTTTTTTTGGGCGACTACAGGCGACTGCCGCAAACTGTCCACAGTGGCGACAATTTTTGCTGTCGTAGGTGTTGTCGTAGGTTGTCTAGGTGCTGTCGTAAGTTGTCGCCAAGTGTCGTAGGTGAATTCCATTCAAACTTGTCCCTGGCAGTCTCCGAAGTGGGACAGGCCCTTAAGTGCTTCGCCACACTCTGCAGCTGCAGCTGCAAGCCACTATCCCATTTACCTACACCACCGCTGGCCTCTGGCTGTGTGCGTTCCAGGTACCAAACCGTACTCTTGTGTAAAAACTGGCCGTTCACACCTCAATAGACCAGATGCAGGAGTAGGCCATTCGGCCCTTCGAGCCAGCACCGTCATTCACTGTGATCATGGCTGATCATCCCCAGTCAGTACCCCGTTCCTGCCTTCTCCCCATATCCCCTGATTCCGCTATTTTTAAGAGCCCTATCTAGCTCTCTCTTGAAAGTATCCAGAAAACCTGCCTCCACCGCCCTCTGAGGCAGAGAATTCCACAGACTCACAACTCTCTGTGTGAAGAAGTGTTTCCTCGTCTCCGTTCTAAATGGCTTACCCCTTATTCTTATCCTTACTCCTCCTTGAAATGTTGTCCCCCTCTCACCGGACAGTTGGACCCCCTGGCCTTTGACATTTCCACCTTGGGAAAGAGGTTCTGTCTGCCTACCCTGTAGAAGCTTCTAATAGTAAACCTAGGAGCATAGGAAATAGGTGCAGGAGTAGGCATTTGGCCCTTCGAGTCAGGACCGCCATTCAATATGATCATGGCTGACCATCCAGAAGCCATGATCATATTGAATGGCGGTGCTGGCTCGTAGGGCCGAATGGCCTACTCCTGCACCTACTGTCTGTTTACTATTAGAGAGCGATCTACCTCTCCATATTAGCTTACAACATACACTGCCCTCCATAATGTTTGGGACAAAGACCCATCATTTATTTGCCTCTGTACTCCACAATTTGAGATTTGTAATAGAAAAAAATCACATGTGGTTAAAGTGGACATTGTCAGATTTTAATGAAGGCTATTTTTATACATTTTGGTTTCACCATGTTGAAATTACAGCAGTGTTTATACATAGTCCCCCCATTTCAGGGCACCATAATGTTTGGGACACAGCAATGTCATGTAAATGAAAGTAGTCATGTTTAGTATTTTGTTGCATATCCTTTGCATGAAATGACTGCTTGAAGTCTGCGATTCATGGACATCACCAGTTGCTGGGTGTCTTCTCTGGTGATGCTCTGCCAGGCCTGTATTGCAGCCATCTTTAGCTTATGCTTGTTTTGGGGGCTAGTCCCCTTCAGTTTTCTCTTCAGCATATAAAAGGCATGCTCGATTGGGTTCAGATCGGGTGATTGACTTGCCCACTCAAGAATTTACCATTTTTTAGCTTTGAAAAAAATTTCTTTGTTGCTTTAGCAACATGTTTGGGATCATAGTCTTGCTGTACAATGAACTGCCGGCCAATGAGTTTTGAGGCATTTATTTGAACTTGAGCAGATAGGATGTGTCTATACACTTCAGAATTCATTATGCTGCTACCATCAGCAGTTGTATCATCAATGAAGATAAGTGAGCCAGTACCTTCAGCAGCCATACATGCCCAGGCCATAACACCCCCACCACCGTGTTTCGCAGATGAGTTGGTATGCTTTGGATCTTGGGCAGTTCCTTCTCTCCATACTTTGCTCTGTCCATCACTCTGATATAAGTTAATAATAATAATAAATACTTTATTGATCCCCTCAGGGAAATTCAGATGTCCAGAAGGCCCCAACAAGCCCACGCATTCAGAACGAAAGCAGACAAAAAATACACAAAATACAATATGGACAATACCCAAGAGCAATAAATACTTAAAAAGACCAATAATTAACAATTAAAAATTCAAAAGCATCCCCCTACAGCCTAGCGGTCCGTGTTATAAAATTTAATGGCTGCAGGGGTGAAGGATCTACTGGACCGCTCCGTTCTACAGCGCAGGGAGAGGAGCCGGTTGTTGTTCCGAGTGCTCTTTTGACTCCAGAATTACATGGAGGGGTTGCCCGGGGTTTTCTAGAATGACCTGCACCGTGCGCCTCATACGCCTCTCAAGCACATCCATCCCAGAGTCCACTCTCCCCCCCCAGCACTGAGTTAGCCCGTTTTACCAGTTTGTCGAACTTCTTGCTGTTTTTCGCACTGATGCTGTTACCCCGGCAGACAACAGCGTAAAAAATGACACTTCATTGCGCACATTGAAGGATTTGGGCCTTCTGAGGAAAAAGAGGCTGCTCTGGCCTTTTATGTACAGGGCGTCAGAGTTGACAGACCAGTCCAGTTTGTTCTCAAGGTGCACTCCAAGATATATATATGTCTGCACCACCTCAATGTCAGCCCCTGCAGCGTTGACTGGCTGAAGGGGGAGCTTGGACCTGCCGAAGTTAACCACCATCTCTTTAGTCTTGGTTGTATTCAGGATGAGACGGTTCTCTTTACTCTGGGCACAGAAAGCACTGGTCAAGTCCCTGTATTCCTCCTCATGCCCGTTCCTTACACATGCCACAATCACTGTGTTATCTGAATATTTCTGTACGTGGCATGTGGTCAGACTTATAATTGAAGTCGGCAGTATACAGGGTGAAGAGGAACGGGGCCAGAACCGTTCCCTGTGGGGCTACAACATTACACACCACTGTCCCCAAAAACACAGTCCCCCAGCTTAACAAACTGTGGTCGACCCGTCTGGTAGTTGTATATCCAGGAGATAAAGATGGAATCCACCCCCATCTTCTCAAGCTTGTCATTCAGAATCAGGGTTTGAATGGTGTTGAACGCACTTGAGAAGTTCAAGAACGTAATCCTCACGTAGCCACCTAGTTCGTCCAAAAAGGAGTAGATCCGGTGCAGCATGTAGAGGACTGCTTCATCCACCCCAATGTTCTCCTGGTACGCAAACTAGTGGGTCGAGTGCGTGCTGGACTTGTGGTCTCAGGAGACGAATGAGTAGCCGCTCCATCGTCTTCATGGAGTGGGATGTGAGGGCCACTGGTCTCTAGTCGTTGATGTCGGTCGGCTGGCCTGCTTTGGGAACCAGCACGGACCTGGTACTGGACATCCGACTGGAGACTCAGGTTGAAAATGGTCTGGAGAGGCTCCGCCAGCTGAGCCGCGCACAGTCTTTCAGTAGCCTGGGACGTACACCATCAGGGCCAGCTGCTTTGCCAGGGCGCAGCCTCCACAGCTCAGCTCTCACCTCGTCCGCCGTGAAGAACAGTTGAGGGGATGCCGGCATAGGAGGTGCTGCAGCTGTGGTGTTGGGTGGGGGGGGGGGGGTCTGCCTCGTGGAGGTGATGGTGGGGGAGAGGCTGCACCTGTACAGGTGGGAGGGGACACCAGATCAAACCTGTTATAGAGCAGGTTAAACTCATTGGCCTTATTCACATCTCCAGACGGCTGGCTTAATAGAAACATAGAAATTAGGTGCAGGAGCAGGCCATTCGGCCATTCGAGCCTGCACCGCCATTCAATATGATCATGGCTGATCATCCAACTCAATATCCTGTACCTGCCTTCTCTCCATACCCCCTGATCCCTTCTGCCACAAGGACCACATCCAACTCCCTCTTAAATATGGCCAACGAACTGGCCTCAACTACCTTCTGTGGCAGAGAATTCCACAGATTCACCACTCTCTGTGTGAAAAACGATTTTCTCATCTCGGTCCTAAAAGACTTCCCCCTTATCCTTAAACTATGACCCCTTGTCCTGGACTTCCCCAACATCGGGAAACAATCTTCCTGCATCTAGCCTGTCCAACCCTTAAGAATTTTATAAGTCTCTATGAGATCACCCCTCAATCTTTTAAATTCCAGCGAGTACAAGCCGAGTCTATCCAGTCTTTCTTCATATGGAAGTCGTGCCATCCCAGGAATCAGTCTGGTGAACCTTCTCTGTAGTCCCTCTATGGCAAGAAATTGTCTTTCCTCAGATTAGGAGACCAAAACTGTATGCAATACTCCAGGTGTGGCCTCACCAAGACCCTGTACAACTGCAGTAGAACCTCCCTGCTCTTGTACTCAAATCCTTTTGCTATGAATGCCAACATACCATTCGCTTTCTTCACAGCCTGCTGCACCTGCATGCCTACTTTCAATGACTGGTGTACCATGACACCCAGGTCTCGCTGCATCTCCCCTTTTCCTAATCGGTCACCATTCAAATAATAGTCTACCTTTCTGTTTTTGCCACCAAAGTGGATAACCTCACATTTATCCACATTATACTGCATCTGCCATGCATTTGCCCACTCACCCAGTCTATCCAAGTCATCTTGCAGCCTCCTAGCATCCTCCTCACAGCTAACACTGCCCCCCAGCTTCGTGTCATCCGCAAACTTCGAGATGTTGCATTTAATTCCCTCGTCCAAATCATTAATGTATATTGTAAATAGCTGGGGTCCCAGCACTGAGCCTTACGGCACCCCACGAGTCACTGTCTGCCATCCTGAAGAGGACCCGTTCACTCCTACTCTTTGCTTCCTGTCTGTCAGCCAGTTCTCTATCCACATCAATACTGAACCGCCAATACCGTGTGCTTTAAATTTGTATACCAATCTCTTGTGTGGGACCTTGTCGAAAGCCTTCTGAAAGTCCAGATATAACACATCCACTGCTTCTCCCTTATCCACTCTACTAGTTACATCCTCAAAAAAATTCAATAAGATTCGTCAGACATAATTTACCCTTCGTAAATCCGTGCTGACTTTGTCCAATGATTTCACCACTTTCCAAATGCGCTGCTATCCCCATCTTTAATAATTGACTCTAGCAGTTTTCCCCACTACCGATGTTAGACTAACTGTCTGTAATTCCCCGTTTTCCTCTCTCCCTCCCTCCCTTTTTAAAAAGTGGGGTTACATTAGCTACCCTTCAAATCCTCAGGAACTACTCCAGAATCTAAAGAGTTTTGAAAAATTATCACTAAGGCATCTGCTATTTCTGGGCTACTTCCTTAAGTGCCCTGGGATGCAGCCTATCTGGCCCTGGGGATTTATCGGCCTTTAATCCATTCAATTTACCTAACACCACTTTCCGGCTAACCTGGATTTCACTCATTTCCCTCCATCTCATTTGACCCGCAATCCCCTGCTATTTCCGGCAAATTATTTATGTCTTCCTTAGTGAAGACAGAACCAAAAGTAGTTATTTCAATTGGTCTGCCATGTCCTTGTTCCCCATGATCAATTCACCCGTTTCTGACTGCAAGGGACCTACATTTGTTTTAACTAATCTTTTGCGCTTCACATATCGATAAAAACTTTTGCAGTCAGTTTTTATGTTTCCTGCCAGTTTTCTTTCATACTCCATTTTCCCTTTCCTAATTAAGCCCTTTGTCCTCCTCTGTTGGTCTCTGAATTTCTCCCAGTCCTCTGGTAGGCTGCTTTTTCTGGCTCATTTGTACACTTCATCTTTTTCTTTGATACTATCCCTGATTTCCCTCATTATCCACGGATGCGCCACCTTCCCTGATTTATTATTTTGCCATACTGGGATGAACAATTGTTGTAGTTCATCCATGCAGTCTTTAAATGCCTTCCATTGCATATCCACCGTCAACCCTTCAAGAATCAATTGCCAGTCCATCTTGGCCAATTCACGTCTCATACCCTCTTTAAGTTCAGGACCCGTGTTTCTGAATTAACAATGTCACTCCCCATCCTAATGAAGAACTCAACCATATTATGATCACTCTTGCCCAAGGGGCCACGTACAACAAGGCTGCTAACTAACCCTTCCTCATTACTCAATATCCAGTCTAGAATAGGCCTCCTTGACATTGTCATGGCACAAGTCCAGTGTCTTATTGCGCCTTGTGGAACATACTGAGAGAAGCCCGGCATGTGGGGGCTGATGTTCACATGATTGAAGTCCTCTGATATGACAATGTGTACGTCCGGGTGTCGGGTCTGTAATCTCGCGACAGCCTCTTGGATAAGGTACATAATAAGGTCTCAGTCCAACCGCCAGGAGCTCAACATCCCGACCACAGATCTTATCTTTCACAGTTATCTGACCTGGATTACAATGGACGAGAGGTGCAGGAGTAGGCCATTTGGCCCTTCGAGCGTGATCATGGTTGATCATCCCCAATCAGTACCCGTTCCTGCCTTCTCCCCATATCCCCTGACTCCGCTATCTTTAGGAGCCATATCCAGCTCTCTCTTGAAAGCACCCAGAGAACCCGCCTCCACCGCCCTCTGAGGCAGAGAATTCCACAGACTCACCACTCTCTGTGAGGAAGAAGTGTTTCCTTGTCTCCGTTCTAAATGGCTTACTCTTTATTCTTAAACTGTGGCCCCTGGTTCTGGACTCCCCCAACATTGGGAACTTGTTTCCTGCCTCAAGCGTGTCCAAGCCCTTAACAATTAGACCATCTATTGTTCACCAGCAGAGCAAGTCCCCCACCTTTGATCTTCCCACTCGCCCTCTGGTCTCTATCCGTACGTACCGTAGCGAAGCAGGGGAAATTGAATTGAATTTTATTTTGTCATTTTGTCTTTCGGTCTGAATGAAATTTCGTTGCCTTGTAGTCATACATTTAATAAAATAACAAAACACACAATAAACACAAATTTAACATCCACCACAGTGAGTTCTCCTCACTGTGATGGAAGGCAAAATCTTAAAGTCTGTCTCTTCCCTCTTTGTTCTCCCCTCTGCGCCGTGGCGATCCAGGCTTCAGATGTTGTGACCCCACCGAGTGATGGTAAGTAAGTCCCGCGGCTCAACCGTGCTCCGCGAACGGGCCGGTTCAAACTCCGCAGCCTTGGGACGGTCAAAGCTGCCGCCCTCTAGTCCAGCGGACGAAGCTGTTGTTGCGGGAGCTCCGGAATACAGGTCACTGGCCTGTGAGCTCCCGACGATGTCGTCCACTGGGCCCGCGGCCGGGCCTCCGAGGTAGGGCCGTCGCCACAGCTCCGAGTCTGAGTTGGGTCGCCGCTACCGCTGCCGCCGGAACGCCGCCACAACTCCAAGGTCAAGTCGGGTCGCCGCTGCCGCTGCGCCGCCGGAACGTTGCCACAGCTCCGAGTCTGAGTTGGGTCGCCGCTACCGCTGCCGCCGGAACGCCGCCACAACTCCAAGGTCAAGTCGGGTCGCCGCTGCCGCCGGAACGCTGCCACAGCGCCGAGGCCGAGTCGGGTCGCCGCTCCCGCCGGAACGCTGCCACAGCGCCGAGGTCAAGTCGGGTCGCCGCTGCCGCCGGAACGCTGCCACAGCGCCGAGGCCGAGTCGCCGGAACGCCACTACAGCCCCGAGACCGACAGCTCCTCCATTAGGCCTCAGCGGAGACGGGGGATACGACAAAAAAAGTAGAGACCAGACTCACGTTTCTGCCCCCCACACACACACACACATACATAACCTAATAAAACAAAATTAACTAAAAAAACAGGACACAGGAACAAAAAAAAAAAGAAAAAACAGACGGACTGCAGGCGGTCTGCAGCTGTTAAGCCAGCGCCGCCATCTTTTGTCAAAAACCCAAACATTGTCCCAAACCTCCGCTCCACCCGAGCGATGTACACCTTTGGCCCCTTTTAACTTGGTGCTTGGGTTCAGATTGCCCAGTCTCCTATGGCTTGTGTGGGAAAATGAACCCCACATTCCCGTCTCCCCCTTCTCTCTCCCCCTTCTCTCCATTCTCTCCCTCGTCTTCTGAGATCCACACAGGAGTCCGGGATGTTGTCCGGCAGCCACGTCTCGGTAAAACACATGAGACTGCACTCACGGTAGACCCGCTGATTCTTAAGGAAGGCCTCTTGTTAGGGAATGAGTTGACATTCCCCATAAGGACCGATGGCAGAAACGGCTTGTATCCACACCACCAAGCCCTTAGCCTGGCACGGCAACCACGGAACGGCTTCTAAAGCTCAGACGGAATAGGGTGTTTTATTCCGTAAGCTGCCCGTCGGCGCATAAGGAGTTCATCCCTCCTGTACGCAACTCTACACATACTGTGTAAAAATACTACACAACAACAACCAACGCACAAAACACACTAAAACACTGAACACGACTGAGCTACGAGGACTTGCTGCCTCTCAGTTGGGCGCATGCTCATCATCTTCGTCTCATCTGTCCACAAGACCTTTTTTCCAGAACTGTGGTTGCTCTTCTAAGTACTTGGCAAACTGTAGCCTGGCCATCCTATTTTTGCGGCTAACCAGTGGTTTGCATCTGCAGTGTGGCCTCTGTATTTTCTGTTCATGAAGTCCATTTGGAGATGCGTGGAATTTATTAAGCCTTTCAATCTCTCGTAGCATTGATAAAAATACATCTATTATTGCTCCTGAACATATCATCAGTGATGTAACCTGGGGTCATTGGGTGTTTGGGTCTTTCAACATCAGACACCCTCACCCAGGCGACCCAGCCGTGGTTGATCAGACCACGACTTGTGTTCAGGTGGCATTCGCTCCTCCCCATGGACTTTCTCCTCTCCTGATCCAGAGCCATCTCGAGGCTTTGTCCGCTGCCTCTGTGGTGTTCTTGATGGCTCTTCTCCTCGCCTCTCCGTTGATGCCCAATGCACTCAAGGCTCTGTAGAGCGATTGCCCTGAAAAAACCTCTGCAGCCAACCTTGCTGGGCATACACCTTGCCTTCCAGCCCTGCTTATGGCAGTCTATGACCAGCTCTTCATACTTGGTCATCTTCCTCTCGTGGGCCTCCTCCAGACGGTCCTCCCACGGCACTGTCAGTTCCAACAAGACGATGTTTTTGGTCGCCTCTGAGACCAGGAGGATGTCTGACCTCAGGGTGGTCGTGGCAATGTGCTGTGGGAACTTCAGCTGTTTCACCAGGTCTACAGAAAGCTGCCAGTCCTGTGCAGTCACCAGGATTCCTGGCAGCTGCACTCCAGCCTTCACGAAGGTGATCATCTGGGTGGTGGGGCGTGCTTGTCTGCAGCTGCTGATCCCCATGCTGATGGCTTCTGCAATGGGTTTAAGAACCTGGTCGTGATGCCAGGCGTACCGGCCCTGCCCAAGAGCCTTTGAGCAGCAGCTCAGGATGTGTTCCAAAGTCCCCTTGCCTGAGCATTGCGGGCTTTAGCATACATTACATGCATATGATATATCACAGCATCCTCCCTTTTTCCAAAAGAGAAAAACTTACATTGTATTGTATTCAATTTATTGTCATTATCTCATTTTGGAGACAACAAAATGGATTTTCCCTTACCGTCAGTAACATAAAAGTAAATAATAAATAAATAAACATATCTTTTTAAAAAGCACAAACGCAGAAGTCCACACAGCATTACCCCACAGCGGCACCAGAGTTAAGGAAGGTGCCATACTCCAGCCAGCCTCCCTGCCGATCTTCCCAGGTGTTCACCCGTGGTCGGGGCCTCCCGAGCACCCGCAGGCCCCGTCGCCAGGAACGATGCTCAGGCCCTCGCGCTGGGAACGATGGAACCCCGACGGGGAACATCCTCAGCGTCCCCGGGACCTCCGGATCAACCACCTCCCACCGGAGTCCGCGGCTCCCAAAGTCCACAGGCCGAGCCGGGGGGGAGTCACAGGACTCCTCGATGTTGGTCACGCCGCCCGCGTTGGGAGCGCCGCGAACCACAGCTCCCGCGATGGCCCAGCACTCCGGAGCTCCAAACGGCGATCCCACGGTGAGGCATCACCCGCCCCGCGATGTTTCCAACGCTGCGCCGCTGCGGCTGGGAGCTCTGGTCGGATTCCCGGCAGGGAAGCCGCGCCAATCCAGTAGGTAGGCCGCGGGGGGGAGGGGGGCGAGGACGCGACTCGAATAATAGTCGCATCCTCTCCAGGAAGCGACTGGAGGATGGTATCCCCCTTACCGTACCCTCTTCCCCTCACATAAAGACATTTTAAAAAACACAAAAAGCAACTGCGCCAGCAGATGTCCAATCTTGCATTGTCACAGATGCACAAATTATGCTCGCTTGGCTTATTTCTGTCCAGTGAGAAAAAGAACACTTTTCAAGTAAATGTTCCTTTCTTTTTCCTTATTTAACTTTCGTAAACTTGATTAACACACTTGTTACCCTCACACAGACCATCAAATCCCAATGGTCGACAAAAGTGCTTGAGAAACTCAGCGGGTGAGGCACCATCAATGGAGTGAAGGAAATAGGCAACGTTTCGGCCCGAAACGTTGCCTATTTCCTTCGTAAGGGTTTCGGCCCGAAACGTTGCCTATTTCCCTTGTTCCATAGATGCTGCCTCACCCGCTGAGTTTCTCCAGCACTTTTGCCTACCTTCGATTTTCCAGCATCTGCAGTTCCTTCTGGACCACCAAATCAGAAAGACAGCTTTATAATGTTCCTTAAACATCGAGTCTCTGACAATTTTGAAAACATTGCTTCTTTACTGTGCAATGTGTATACACATGTCTATTACCATGACTGTTATGAACTCCATGACCATGAACTTGTAATGCGTGTCCACAAATGATGAGCACCGCGCATAAGCTAAAGTGAATGTTTTTCCATGAACGTTTTGTTTAGACATTCATAAAAACATGCATCATCAAATATAATTGATAGCGATGCAATCAATGGGTCACATAGTTTCTGAGATACTTTGTCAGTCTCACTGTGCGACCTGAACGAGTTCTCATTGTTTTGTTTGTGTCAATGTCATTGTTTTTGTCAGCTTGCTCTGTAGCTGTTTTCTCTTCAGTAGGCGCTGGCTGTTGCTTAAACGCATGTGTCGTGTTCGTTGTGGTCGGTGTGGTGGCGCGCTCTGGTCATTGATGGTCTGGCCGTGCTTCGCGTGTTGGCGTGCGACTAGCCCGTCGGTGGATTTTCGCGGGTCTTGCGGGGATGTACGCGATTGTGACGGTATATGCCAGATGGGCTCCGAACCACGTATGAACACTCGCCAAACGCTGACGAGAAACGATGGCTTTCTCCCAACTCTTCTTTCCTTTTACGAGGGGTTGCATTCGCACTGTATCCCCTTCGTGAAGTAGGGAAAGGTCTTCAGCTGACTTGTTGTAATTGTCAGCTTGCTGCTGAACGCGCTGCTTGAATGAAATGCCTTTTATTTGTCATTGTAAGCACTACATACAACAAAATTGTTATTGCCACCCATTGGTGCATAATATCTATCTATATACTATTAAAACTCTGTGTGTTTGTGTCTGCCGACCGACCGCTGTGTGTCAGATTTGCCCTTTGATTTCATGGTTCTCCAAAACCACACTTTCAAACCCCGAGATGTTTTCCGTTTTGCTACACATTACACTTTTACATTCACCCATTCACTCCTCAATACATTTAGACATTTTTATCTACACTTTTTAACATAAAATCTTCCCCCTCCCCCCCCCACACACACTCACTCATTTTGTGGCCTCCTGCTGGCCAGACACCATAACGGCAGCTGCTGCAGCCTGCTCGCCCTCCAAAAATCGCCGCCATTTTTTTACCTCCGCGGCCGATTTCGCGACTGAGGCACGCTCGGGGACCAGACCCAACGGGTCTGCACTTGGTCTAGTATACTATTAAAACTGTGTGTGTGGTGTGTGGTGTGTGTGTGTGTCTGCCGACCGACTGGGTGTATCAGATTTGCCATTTGATTTTATGGTTCGCCAAAACCACACTTTCAAACCCCCGAAATATTTTTCATTTTGCTACACATTACACTTTTACATTCACCCATTCAGTCCTCATTACATTTAGACATTTTTATGTACACTTTTAAAAATAGAATCCTTCACCCCCCCCCCCCCCCCCCCCCCCCCCCCCCCCCCACACACACACACACTCACTCATTTTGTGGCCTCTTGCTGGCCAGGCACCATAACTGCAGCTGCTGCAGCCCGCTCTCCTCCAAAAACGCCGCCACTTTTTTTTCCCCGCGGCCGATTTTCCCTGCCGATTCGGCTCCCCCGCGGCCGATTTTCGCGACTGAAGCACGTTCGGGGACCAGACCCAACGGGTCTGCACTTGGTCTAGTACATACATAAAAATACAGTTCACAATAAATTCGCTAAAAACTAGGTGTCAAGATAAGTAAATAGTCAGTATTGCACATAGTGATAGTAAAGTGCAAGGTGGGTAGCAGCATGGAAGAGTGCAGCATGAATAATCCTCAGTGTTACTGCAGAATGAACGAGCTGCTAATCACGGCTTATGCGACTCGTAATTCCAGTGATCCACTTGACTCCGTGGTTAAGTTGAACAAACACTGACTTATTTCCTAACATGCCCAAAACGTACATGCACGGTCAGAAATGATAAAACACAGTAAAACACGGTGAAACATGGACCGACACGGTAAGAGAACCGTGTGACTCCCCAGCTAACTCTATGATTCTCACTCAGACTCTGTGTTTTTACAGCACTACAGACAGAAATATAAACAAGGACCGCCCTCTACAAGACATACCATACATTTATCAAACATGATAAACCAGTCTGTTTCTAGGCTCAACAATGCAACAAAAAACAGTAATGAAACATTATTAAACTCACTAAATATGCTTATTTTGGTAATAGAATAAAAGGAATTACAAGATAATTCTTGCCTCATACATTTTTTTTTTGTTTTTGTGATTTGAAGCATTGTCTTTTATTTCATTGTAATACGACTTTAAGAGCAAGGAAAAATAACCTGTAACTTCTGCCAGAGGGCAACAGTTCAAAAAGATGGTGTTCAAAGGGTGTGTGGAGTCTTTGATGATTTTAGTGGCTCTGCTGAGGTAGCGTGAGGTGGCAGTATCCTCCAGAGAGGGCAGTGGGCAGCCGGTGATTTTCTCTGCTGTTTTTGCCACTCTCTGGAGGGCTTTCTTATCTGCACCAGAGCAGCCTGCATACCACACTGACATGCAATATGTCAGTAGACTCTGAATGGTCGCCCGGTAGAAGGCCACCAGCAGCTTCCTCTTGGTGTTGCGCCTCCTGAGCACGCTCAGGAAGTGGAGTCTTCTGTTGTGCTCTCTTGGCGGTTGCGGTGGTGTTGGCCGACCAGGAGAGGTCCTCAGATATGAGGGCTCCTAGGAAAGTCTGCACCCTTTCCACACTTGCCCCATTTATGCAGAGTGGGGCTGGGTCCGCGTCCCGTTTCCTCCTGAAGTCCAGTATTAAGTGTCAGGTTATTTACTGAACACCACCCTGACAGTCGCTGTATCTCGTCCCTGTATGCTGACTGGTCCCCCCCTGAGATGAGCCCGACGACACTTGTGTCGTCAGCAAATTTAATAATGGTGAAAGTCAAAGTTAACTCTATTGTCAATTCAAATAATGCAAACAAGTAGTTACACAGAGGATTGAAATTGCGTTTCCCCATACTTCAAATGTGCAAAGTAATATTTATATATAACACAGACAGACAATCTACCATTAAAAATACCATTTAAAAATCTACCATTAAAAATACCATTAAAAAATATACCATTAAAAATAAACATGATATAGTGTGCCAGAGTCTGAGTTACATTTTAACCATATAACCATATAACCATATAACAATTACAGAACGGAAACAGGCCCTCTCGGCCCTTCCAGTCCGTGCCGACCATTTGTTTTCCCCTAGTCCCATCTACCTGCACTCGGACCATACCCCTCCATTCCCTTCACGTCCATATACCTATCCACTTTACTCTTAAATGTTAAAATCGATCCTGCCTCCACCACTTCTGCTGGAAGCTGATTCCACACAGCCACCTGAGTAAAGAGTTCCCCCTCACGTTACCCCCGAAACCTCTGTCCCTTAATTCTCATGTCATCCCCTCTTGTTTGAATCTTCCCTACCCTCAATGGAAAAACGTATCCACGTCAACTCTGTCTATCCCTTTCATCATTTTAAAGACCTCAATCAAGTCCCCCCCCTTAACCTTCTGCGCTCCAAAGAATAAAGACCTAACTTGTTCAACCTTTCTCTGTAACATAGTGCTGGAACCCTGGCAACATTCTAGTAAATCTCCTCTGTACTCTCTATTTTGTTGACATCCTTCCTATAAACTAGCGATCAAAATTGTACACCATACTCCAGAATTGGTCTTACCAATGCCTTGTACAATTTTAACATTACTTCCCTACTCCTATATTCAATGCTCTGATTTATAAAGGCCAGCACACCAAAGGCTTTCTTTACCACCCTATCTACATGCGATTCCACCTTCAGGGAACTATGAACAGTTATTCCTAGATCCCTCTGTTCCACAGCATTCCTCAATTCCCTACCATTTACCATGTACGTCCTATTTTGATTTGTCCTGCCAAGATGTAGCACTTCACACTTATCAGCATTAAACTCCATCTGCCATCTTTCAGCCCACTTTTCCCAAATGGCCAAATCTCTCTGTAGACTTTGAAAATCTACTTCATTATCCACACACCACCTATCTTAGTATCATCTGCATACTTACTTATCCAATTTTTTCCACCCCATCATCCAGATCATTGATGTACATGACAAACAACAGTGGACCCAACACAGATCCCTGAGGCACCCCACTGGTCACCGGCTTCCAACCTGACAAACAGCCATCCACCATTACTCTCTGACATCTCCCATTCAGCCACTGTTGAATCCATCTTGCTACTCCGCCATTAACACCCAAAGATTGAACCTTCTTAACCAACCTTCCATGGGGAACCTTGTCAAAGGCCTTACTGAAATCCATATAGACAACATCCACTGCTTTACCCTCATCAATTTCCCTAGTTACCGCTTCAAAAAATTCAAGAAGGTTTGTCAAACATGACCTTCCAGGCACAAATCCATGTTGACTGTTCCTGATCAGACCCTGTTTATCCAGATGCTTATATATATTATCTCTGAGGCATGTTATTAAAGTGCAATAATAAAAGGTACAATATAGAAAAGTGCAAATAGCATACGGCAGACATTGAGTTAAAGTTATTTGACAGTTCAGTTTGATCTTTTGTTTGTGTAATGATCATTAGAATTTTCTTGAGTGAGTTGAGTAGTCTGATGGCCTGAGGGAAAAAAGCTTTGTGTTTTGAATCTGTGGTTTTGCACCGCATGCTGCGGTAGCGCGTGCCGGATGGAAGGGGGGGTGAACAGTTTGTGTGCTGGATGGGTGGTGTCTTTGATGACATTGGTCAACTCGGAAAGTCGAAGGTTTCTTAGCCCAAGTAGTGAGGTTCTGTTATCGACTACTCTCGTACAAGACTGTGACGGTACAGACAACATATTAAACGTAAACCGCACATCGCTAACCGGGAGCCGGAGTAGCCGCTGCCATACAGGGCACCGCCATTATTCGAAAAAAACGGTGTTAGAGAACGGATGGGCACCGTATACAGTCATAGGTGTATCAGGAGTAGAGGAGCGGACTCCGCACACAGCCTTGATGTGCGCCCGTGCTTAGTGTGATGGAGGAGGAGATGCAGGGGCCGGTTTTAACTCTCTGTGGGCGGGTTGTGAGAAAGTCTTTGATCCATGTGCAGATGGGGGGAGGAGAGGCCTAGGTCAAGCAGTTTGCCCGATTAAAGTGTCCGGAATGATAGTATTGAAAGCTGAGCGATAATCAATGAATAACATCCTCACGCAGCTTTCCCGATATTCCAAATGGCTCAGTGCGGTGTGAGTTGCTTTGGCCTTCGAGTCCTCAGTGGATTCTGTTTATCTCTGTAGGCAAACTGATGCGGGTCAAAGGAGGGAGGTAGGCTGGTTCTGATGTGATGCAGGACTAGTTTCTCGAAGCACTTCATAATCACTGGTGTAAATAAGCGATTCACACACTCTTGAAGTGTAATAGCATCCTTTAATAATGGCACAGCGTATAAGATAAGATAAGATAAGATGCATTTATTTGTCCCGTGTGCCAATTGGCGCAGCAAAATTAAATCCCCATACAGCCATACAGTAAAAATAAAGAACACAACATGGAGTAGATAGGATTCAACATAAAACATCCCCCCCACAGCAGGATCAAAGTTTCCCACTGTGAGGGAAGGCACCAAAGTCAGTCTCTTCCCCTGATGTTCCCCACTGTTCCCCCGTGGTCGGGGCCTCCCCGAGCCCCCTGCAGTCGCCGCTACGGGCGGCCCGATGTTCAGGCCCGCTCCCCGGGGTGATGTAAGTCCGACGTCGGGGCTGGGGGACGTCCTCAGCGGCCTGGACCCCGAGTCGGCCCCCTCCTACCGGAGTCCGCGGCTCCCAAGGTCCACTGGCCGCGCCGGGTGGAGATGCAACGCTGGAGGCCCTCGGCAAAGGGCCCCAGGACTCCACGATGACGGTCAGCGCCGCCCGCGTTGGGAGCTCTCTAAACCAGAGCTCCACGATGTTGGAGCAGCGGCCCAACGCTCCGGAGCTCCAACGGCGACCCAGGTAGGCATCGCCCGCTCCACAGTGACTCCAGCGCCGCGCCGCCGCTGTTGCAGCTCTGGTCCGGTCCCCGGTCCCCGGCAGGAAAGGCCGCTCCGATCCAGGAGGTAGGCCGCGAGGTGGGGGGGGGCGAGGACGCGACTCGGAGAAATAGTCGTGTCCCCGCCAGGAAGCGACTGGGAGTTAGTTTCCCCCTTACCCTGCCCCCCTCCCCCACACATAAAAATTAAAGATTCCCCCAAAAACAAGCTTTAAAACTGACTAAAAATAAAAAAAAAGATGGAAAGACAAACGGGCTGCAGGCAGAAAGCTGCTGGCACATAACACACATCAGCAAGCACTGGTTACATTCTATTACTGAACTATACCCAGGGAGGGGAAAGCGTTATGATTGATGTTAAATAAGGCGGGGTTATTGGTACTGAGGTAGCTATATTATTGGTTGCATGCATAAACCATCTACATCCTTCCCCTTAGAAAATCAAAACAGATCAGAAGTCATGACAACAGAATTAAACAAAATCACCATAACGAACAGGTGGCTTACTAATCCGGCCCGAGCACGTGCGGGAATGTCTCCCCCTTCCCTCGAAAGATTAGAAGAAACAGGAGGCCGTGAAAACAGCCGGGGAACCAGAGAAAGGCGGTGAGGTAGGAGAAGCAGGAGAGACTGAACCGCGACCAGCAACAGGTGACCCGCGCGGGAGATGGGGATCGAGGCATGCAGGGAGCACGAGCTGGGATGGCAGCCTGCTGTTGGTACGAGAGCGGCGGGGCGTAGGGCCCGGAGGCTGCGGCTTCGGCTCATTCACGGCAAGCAGGTGTTGACGGCTTCTTCGGTAAATAGTTCCTTCAAAGTCGACCAGGTACGAACGAGGTGAATCGGCCACCCCCACTACGGTGGCCAGACGGGAGTAGCCACTGGTGGTCTGCAGGCGAACAACCTGTCCAGGCAACAGGGATCGAATGGTTTGCACGACCGATCGTGGGAACGCCGCTGGCTGTCATGTTTCTCTTGAATGCGCCTCTGCACGGAGGCAGGCTCCAGCACCCGAGGTTGCAGCTGGCGTTGAGCAATTGGGATAGTAGGTCTGGTTGTTCGGGACATCAGACGCTGAGCAGGGGGACCGACCCCATGGCTGGATCCCTGGGAAACGATCCTGAGGTTCAGGAGATCCAAATACAAGTTGGAGTTAGACAGTCGCGCCTGTTCCATCAAAAGCTTGGCGCTGCAGACGGCCCGTTCAGCAAGGCCGTTGCTCTGTGGGTACTCTGGGCTGCTGGTGAAATGCACAAAGTTCCACTTATCGGCAAAAACTTTGAACTCTCGACTGGTAAACTGCCTTCCATTGTCAGTCTGCAACCGGACAGAAGACCCAAAAGTGGAGAAGTGTATCCGCAGCTTACGGATTACCATCTCCGACGTGAGGGATGTCAGCAAATCCACCTCGAACCAGTTGGAGTACGAGTCGGAGCCTGTTTTAGGTTAGGTCTGGAAGCCTGTGCGGCTTTCCCACGGGACCGACAGACAGCAGTGAAATGGTTTAACATTTTACAAAGGTTGCAGGCCTTACCATAGGCGGGGCACGGTGACAGTCTGTGGTGCATGTAGTTACAATTGGGGCACCTCTTGGGGGGCATTTCGCCAGGACCTGGGTTGGGCCGCGGCATAAAAGCAGTGTTTCCCATCCGAAGCTGTGGGTCTCTTAAACCCAGCCAGGTTGATAGATTTAGTGCCCGAGTCACGCTGGTCATCTGGCAATTCAACGACCTCAGACATTCTGCAGGCATGCATAGCTTCGACTAACGTTAAATCAGAATTCCTTAGAAGCTCAGAACGCAACTTCTGGTCACGCATGCCAGTTACTAATATGTCTCTAGTGAGCTGGTCTGTCATGTCACCAAAACGGCACCGCTGGGCAAGGTGGCGCAAATCAGCAATAAAACAATCAACAGGTTCATCCGGCAACTGTTTCCTTGTAAAAAACCGTGTTCTCTCTGGAATGCGGTTCGAGGCAGGTCACAAATCTCCCTGAAACTTACGTAGCAGGCAAGAGGGATCATTGCTGATTCTGCAGGAGTAATCTCCAGTTATTCTCATCCAGGACCGCTGGAGCGTAGGTGAAGGTTCTTGCCCTCCTCATGGCATCAGGTCCGGCAAGGTGTTTTTTTTTTTGTTAAATATTTTTTATTAGACGCAAGTACATATTAAAAGAATATACTTGTCACATACATTCTTAATATTATTAATATTAACAGTTATGTCTTATTTGTATTTCTATACTTTTTTTTTGTTTTTTTTCTTCGCAAGGTTGAGGAGGAGGGAGGCTTTGACGGAGTCGGGTTCAGTGCGGTGCACAAAGTTGACAAAGTGGGTGAAAACAAATTCAAACGTGGCCCAGCGCTCAGAGATATCAGCATCAAAGACGGCTGCGCGGGGCTTTCTGCAAGAAGACGCCAGGGCCAGAGAGATTAAAGTAAGCATACAAATCAAAAATAAATTTAAACCCAGTAGACAGGAGACGCAGGTATCTTCCAGCGCTGACAACCATGTAAATAAGCGATCCACACACTCTTGAAGTGTATAGCATCCTTTAATAATGGCTCAGGGTATAACACAACATCAGCAAGCACTGGTTGCATTCTGTCACTGAACTATACCCAGGGAGGGGAAAGCGTATGATTGATGTTAACTAAAGCGGGGTTATTGGTACTGAGGTAGCTATATTATTGGTTTGCATGCATAAACCATCTACAACTGGTGTAAGTGCAATCGGTCTATAGTCATTCAAGTCCTCAGGAGACTGGCTTTTTGGGAATAGGAATGATAGTGGCTGACTTTAAGCAGGGTGGTATGATAGCTTGTGACCAGGGGAGATGTTAAAATATTTGTGAAGACCCCGGCCAGTTGGTCAGCACATGCGTGGAGCACTTTACTCTCGGTACTCCGTCAGGTCCAGCAGCCTTACTTGGATTCACTGACCTTCATGCGTTCTCGTTGTCTCGTTGTTGTCGGCAGAAGTGTACGCGTGCGCCGATTCATGAGGCGCTGAGCGGGACTTGTGCTCAGCCCTTGCGAAGGCGTATTACGATGATCCAACATCGCTAGGTCGGGGTCGGATCGTGATTTGCTGCTCTTAGTCGTGATTAGCTTCGCTGTTTTGACGGCTGATTCTGCTTTCCCGTTCGCTTTGCTATTACCGGGACTGCTGCACAGGTGCTCAAAATCCCATTCCCTCGCGAACTGGCGAAATGCGACCGATGTGTACTGCGGCCCGTTACCGCTCACAACTTGTGTCGGGCTGTCGTATCTCGCGAAATGAGCTTTCAACTTGCGAATCACGGTTGGACTGCTCGTGTCTCTCAGCCGGTCTACTTCGGCGAAGTTGCTATGGTAGTCTACGGCGACGAGATCATCTTTCCCGTCCCGTGTAAAGAGATCTGTGCCGACACCCAAAGTTTCTCCCATGGCTAGTCGGTAGCTCCTGACTCCTAAGTGACTCTTTTGCTGGCTCACCTCATAGGTGCAGCACACATCACATGTAGCAATATACTGCTTGCTCATGCCCCGGCCAGAATACGCATTCGCGTGCTCATCGCAGGCATCCTTCGATGCCCAGATGTGACGAGTGTAACCTTTCCTTCATGTCTCTGCGTAAGCTGACCGGTATGATCACAAGCTCACCCTTGAAGATCAAACCATCTTGGACTGCGAGCTCATCCGTCTAGCTGTAATAAGGCGTGAGCTGCTCTGGCAGCCTATCTCGTTCATAGAAACATAGAAAATAGGTGCAGGAGTAGGCCATTCGGCCCTTCGAGCCTGCACCGCCATTCAATATGATCATGGCTGATCATCCAACTCAGTATCCTGTACCTGCCTTCTCTTCATACCTTTAGCCACCAAGGGCCACATCTAACTCCCTCTTAAACATATCCAACGAACTGGCCTCAACTACCTTCTGTGGCAGATAATTCCACAGACTCACCACTCTCTGTGTGAAAAATGATTTCTCATCTCGGTCCTAAAAGACTTCCCCCTTATCCTTAAACTGTGACCCCCTTGTCCTGGACATCCCCCAACATCGGGAACAATCTTCCTGCATCGAGCTGTCCAACCCCTTACGAATTTTGTAAGTCTCTATAAAAATCCCCCCTCAATCATCTAAATTCCAGCGAGTACAAGCCAAGTCTATCTAGTCTTTCTTCATATGGAAGTCCTGCCATCCCAGGAATCAATCTGGTGAACCTTCTCTGTACTCCCTCTTTGGCAAGAATGTCTTTCTTGCCATAGGCTATAGGCTTTGAATTGAATTGAATTGAATTGAATTTATTTGTTATTCAGACCTTTCGGTCTGAACGAAATTGTGTTCCCCTGCAGTCGTACATAAAATTAAAAAAAAAAAAATGATAGAAACACACATATAAACACAATTTTAACATCCACCACAGTGAGTTCACCAAACACCTCCTCACTGTGATGGAAGGCAAAATCTTAAACTCTCTGCCTCTTCCCTCGTTGTTCTCCCTCTGCGCCGTGGCGATCCAGGCTTCAGATGTTGTGACCCCACCGAGTGATGGTAAGTAAGTCAGTCCCGCGGCTCAGCCGTGCTCCGCGAACGGGCCGGTTCAAACTCTGCGGCCCGAGGCGGTCGAAGCTGCCCGCCCTCCAGTCCAGCGGACGAAGCTGTTGTTGCGGGAGCTCCGGAAAACAGGTCACTGACCTGTGAGCTCCCGACGATGTCGTCCACTGGGCCCGCGGCCGAGCCTCCGAGGTAGGGCCGTCGCCACAGCTCCGAGGCCGAGTCGGGTCGCCGCTGCCGCCGGAACGAAAAAAGTAGAGACCAGACTCACGTTTTCTGCCCCCCACCCAAACACATACATAACCTAATAAAACAAAATTAACTAAAAAAGACACAGGAACAAAAAAAAAAGAAAAAAATGGACGGACTGCAGGTGGTCCACAGCTGTTAAGCCAGCGCCGCCATCTTCTGTCAAAATCCCAAATATTATAATAATAATAATATAATAATAATACTTTATTTATAAAGCGCTTTAAACAACTACAGTTGCCACAAAGTGCTGTACATGAGATTCATGGACAAGGCATTACAAACCATTAAAAACCGTAAGACGAAAGGACTATAAAAAACACACTCTAAAAGTTAAAAGACATTAAAAGCACTAAGAACAGGAGCAAAGCCTCAGCCAGTGTCGAAAGCCAAGGAATAAAAATGAGTCTTGAGGGAGGATTTGAAGATGGACAGTGAGGGGGCCTGTCTGATGTGCAGCGGCAAGGTGTTTCCATAGTGCTGGGGCAGCAACAGAAAAGGCTCTATCCCCTCTGAGCCTCCGCTTAGACCTTGTACCTCAAGGAGCAGCTGATCAGCTGACCTGAGGCACCGGGCAGGAGCATATAGGTGGAGCAGCTCAGAGAGATAAGACGGGGCGAGCCCATTCAGCGATTTTAAAAACAAACAAAAGAATTTTGAAGTGAACTCGAAAATGCACTGGGAGCCAGTGAAGGGAGGCCAAAATTGGCGTAATAGTGCTCCGTCTTTCGAGCTCCGGTCAAAAGGCGAGCGGCGGCATTTTGGACAAGCTGGAGACGAGCCAATGAAGCTCTTGCGACTCCAGAGTAGAGTGCGTTACAATAATCCAGCCTAGATGTAATAAAGGCATGGATTACTGTTTCAAAATGCTGCCGCTCGAGAATGGGCTTCACCTTTGCCAGCTTCCTTAGGTGAAAGAAGCTGGACTTAACCACCGCGCCTATTTGTTTATCTAGTTTAAAATCACCGTCCATCCTAAAACCCAGGTTCAAAACGGTTGGCCTTATGGACAATGCCAATGGGCCCAAATCAACAAAGGGAGGATCACGGCAGCAATTGGGTCCAAACAAAATCACCTCTGTCTTCCTTCATTAAGCCCCAGAAAGTTTAAGGCCATCCAGGACTTAATGTCCTCAAGGCAAGACAGAAGTGATTTTAGAGAATAGTCGTCTTCTTTCCTGAGTGGCATATATAACTGGCTATCATCTGCGTAAAAGTGAAAGGAGATGCCATGCCTTCTTAAAATTGAGAACCGCTGCCATGCCTTCTTAATATTGTCCCAAACCTCCGCTCCACCCGAGCGATGTACACCTTTGGCCCCTTTTAACTTGGTGCTTGGGTTCAGATTGCCCAGTCTCCTATGGCTTGTGTGGGAAAATGAATCCCACATTCCCGTCTCCCCCTTCTCTCCTTCCTCTTCTGAGATCCACACAGGAGACCGGGATGTTGTCCGGCAGCCACGTCTCAGTAAAACACATGAGACTGCACTCACGGTAGACCCGCTGATTCTTAAGGAAGGCCTCTTGTTAGGGAATGAGTTGACATTCCCCATAAGGACCGATGGCAGAAACGGCTTGTATCCACACCACCAAGCCCTTAGCCTGGCACGGCAACCACGGAACGGCTTCTAAAGCTCAGACGGAATAGGATGTTTTATTCCGTAAGCTGCCCGTCGCCGCATAAGGAGTTCATCCCTCCTGTACGCAACTCTACACATACTGTGTAAAAATACTACACAACAACAACCAACGCACAAAACACACTAAAACACTAAACACGACTGAGCTACGAGGACTTGCTGCCTCCCAGTTTGGCGCATGCTCATCATCTTCGTCTCATCTGTCCACAAGACCTTTTTCCAGAACTGTGGTTGCTCTTCTAAGTACTTGGCAAACTGTAGCCTGGCCGCAAAAAACTGTATTTTTGCGGCTAACCAGTGGTTTGCATCTTGCAGTGTGGCCTCTGTATTTGTGTTCATGAAGTCCATTTGGAGATGCGTGGAATTTATTAAGCCTTTCAATCTCTCGTAGCATTGATAAAAATACATCTATTATTGCTCCTGAACACGTCATCAGTGATGTAACCTGGGGTCATTGGGTGTTTCGGGTCTTTCAACATCAGACTCCCTCACCCAGGCGACCCAGCCGTGGTTGATCAGACCACGACGTGTTCAGGTGGCATTCGTTCCGCCCCATGGACCTTCTCTCTCCTGATCCAGAGCCATCTCGAGGCTTTGTCCGCTGCCTCTGTGGTGTTTCTTGATGGGTCTTCTCCTCGCCTCTCCGTTGATGCCCAGTTCACTCAAGGCTTTGTAGAGCAATTGCCCTGAAAAAACCTCTGGAGCCAACCTCGCTGGGCATACACCTTGCCTTCCAGCCCTGCTTACGGCAGTCTATGACCAGCTCTTCATACTTGGTCATCTTCCTCTCGTGGGCCTCCTCCAGACGGTCCTCCCACGGCACTGTCAGTTCCAACAAGACGACGTTTTTGGTCGCCTCTGAGACCAGGAGGATGTCTGGCCTCAGGGTGGTCGTGGCAATGTGCTGTGGGAACTTCAGCTGTTTCACCAGGTCTACAGTAAGCTGCCTGTCCTGCGCCGTCACCAGGATTCCTGACGGATTCCTGGCTGCTGTGGTTCTTGGCAGCTGCACTCCGGCCTTCACGAAGGTGATCATCTGGGTGGTGGGGCGTGCTCGTCCGCAGCTGCTGATTCCCTTGCTAATGGCTTCTGCACTGGGTTGAAGGTTCAAAGGTTATTTATTGGTCACATACACCATAGGTGTGGTGAAATGCTTCTTGTCAATGCAGCACATAAAAAAAGAATACAGACATAACAATAATAAAGAGATTTAAACATAAAAAACATCCCCCCACAATGGTTCCCACTGTGATGTCCCATCCCCTTATCCACCCATAGTCGGGCCTATTGAGGCCTCCGCAGTCGCCTTCACGGAGGCCCGATGTTCCAGGCCGTTCTCGTCGGGGGATGGTGCTCCGGCGTCAGGAGAATCCTCTCAGCGGCTTGGGACACCTGGAACGGCCGCTTCCTTACTGAAGAGCGCAGCTTCCGAAGTCAACAAGGCCTCGCTGGATGGAGCTCCACCACTGGGCAACTTCGGCGAGAGCTCCCAGGCTCCCGATGCTAAAGTCAGCGCCGCCGCCCGCAGCTGGCCGCTCCACAGACCCGCAGCTCCGCGATGTTTTTTCTCACCGGTCGCTCACCGGAGTTCCAGCGTGGCCACCCGGGCAAGGCATTGCCCGCTCCGCGATAAGCGCGCCAACGCTGTGCCGCCGCCGAAGCCGTGGTTCTGGGCGGGTCCCCCTCAGGAAACGCCGCTCCAGGCCCGCTGGTAGGCCACGAGGATGGGTCGAAGGTGCAGCCCGGAGAAAAGCTGCCTCTCCGACCAGGTAGGGACCCTGAAAAGTAGTTTCCCCCTTCACCACCCCACATAAAAAAGACTAGAACTCCAAAAAAATAAAACACTAAAAATCACTACAAATAAAAAAAAGAGTGAAAAAACAAACAGCTGCAGGCTGGGCAGCCATACCATACAGGACGGCGTCGCCAACAAGGTTTAAGAACCTGGTCGTGACGCCAGGCGTACCGGCCCTGCCCAAGAGCCTTTGGGCAGCAGCTCAGGATGTGTTCCAACGTCCCCTTGCCTGAGCATTGCGGGCAATCTGGGGACTCTGCTTTAGCATACATTGCATGCATATGATATATCACAGCATCCTCCCTTTTTCCAAAAGAGACAAACTTACAGATGCACAATGTATGGCTTGCTTGGCTTATTTCTGTCCAGTGAGAAAAAGAACACTTTTCAAGTAAAAGTTCCCTTTTCCTTATTTAACTTACGTATACTTGATTAACAATCTTGTTACCGTCACACAGATCATCAAATCACAATGGTCGACAAAAGTGCTGGAGAAACTCAGCAGGGTGAGGCACCATCTATGGAGTGAAAACATTGCTTCTTTACTGTGCAATGTGTATACACATGTCTATTACCATGACTGTTATGAACTCCATGACCATGAACTTGTAATGCGTGTCCACAAATGATGAGCACCGCGCATAAGCTAAAGTGAATGCTTTTCCATGAACGTTTTGTTTAGTCATTCATAAAAACATGCATCATCAAATAGAACAATTGATAGCGATAAAATCAATGGGTCACATAGTTTCTGAGATACTTTGTCGGTCTCACTGTGCGACCTGAACGATGGGCTCCGAACTACGTATGAACACTCGTCAAACGCTGACGAGAAACGATGGCTTTCTCCCAACTTGTCTTTCCTTGTACGAGGGGTTGCATTCGCACTGTATCCCCTTCGTGACGTAGGGAAAGGTCTTCAGCTGACTTGTTGTAATTGTTGAAAGCGCTGCTTGAATGAAATGCAATGTTATTGCCACTCCATTGGTGCATAATATACATACATAAAAACACAGTTCACAATTTAAAAACAACGTTAAAAACTAGGTGTCAAGATAAGTAAATAATCAGTATTGCACATGGCGATAGTAAAGTGCAAGGTGGGTAACAGCATGGAAGAGTGCAGCATGAACAATCCTCAGTGTTACTGCTGAATGAACTAGCTGCTAATCACGGCCTACGCGACTCATAATTCCAGTGATCCACTTGACTCTGTGGTTAAGTTGAACAAAACTAATTTATTTCCGAACATGTCCAAAACGTACATGCACGGGCAGAAATGATAAAACACAGTAAAACACGGACCGACACGGTAAGAGAACCGTGTGACTCCCCAGCTAACTCTATGATTCTCACTCAGACTCTGTGTTTTTACAGCACTACAGACAGAAATATAAACAAGGACCGCCCTCTACAGGACATACCATACATTTATCAAACATGATAAACCAGTCTGTTCTAGGCTCAACAATGCAACAAAAAACAGTAATGAAACATGATTAAACTCACTAAATATGCTTATTCTGGTAATAGAATAAAAGGAATTACATGATAATTCTTGCCGTAGGCATTTTTTACAATTTTTTTGTGTGATTTGAAGCATTGTCTTTTATTTCATTGTAATACGACTTTAAGAGCAAGGAAAAATAACCTGTAACGTCTGCCAGAGGGCAACAGTTCAAAAAGATGATGTTCAAAGGGTGTGTGGAGTCTTTGATGATTTTAGTGGCTCTGCTGCTGAGGTAGGGTGAGGTGGCAGTATCCTCCAGAGAGGGCAGTGGGCAGCCGGTGATTTTCTCTGCTGTTTTTGCCACTCTCTGGAGGGCTTTCTTATCTGCACCAGAGCAGCCTGCATACCACACTGACATGCAATATGTCAGTAGACTCTGAATGGTCGCCCGGTAGAAGGCCACCAGCAGCTTCCTCTTGGTGTTGCGTCTCCTGAGCACTCTCAGGAAGTGGAGTCTTCTGTTGTGCTCTCTTGATGGTTGCGGTGGTGTTGGCCGACCAGGAGAGGTCCTCAGATATGAGGGCTCCTAGGAAAGTCTGCACCCTTTCCACACATGCCCCATTTATGCAAGGCAAGGCAAGGCAAATTTATTTATATAGCACCATTCGTACAAGCAGCAATGCATAGTACAAAAGAATAACATAATAAAAAGACAGCAGAACAGCCATACAATACAGGACAACAAAACAGCCAATAATCAAAAATTACAAAACAAGCAATAAGACAAATGCCTGAATAGTAAAACAAAGTCACTGAAACAATAAAATGATTTGAAAGCACATAAAAGGGATAAGATTAGAAGATTAACATTACCTGCATGTTGGGTTATGGAAAAGCTACAGTAAACAACAGTGTTTTTAGGCCTGATTACAGGCTTACAGTCTGTACACACCTCAGGTGGTCAGGGAGCTTGTTCCACAGGTGTGGAGCATAAAAACTGAACGCTGCTTCAGCCTTTTTAGTTCTGACCCTGGGAACACAAAGTAAACCTGTCCCTGTAGACCTGAGGAGGTCTAGGTGCCTCATATACAACAAGAAGGTCAGAGATGTATTTTGGACCCAGACCATTCAGCGCCTTGTAGGCCAGTAACAGAATTTTAAAATCTATCCTTTTACACACAGGGAGCCAGTGCAAAGATTTAAGGACAGGTGTAATGTGGTCCATTTTCTTGGTGTTGGTCAAGACTCTGGCAGCGGCATTCTGGATAAGCTGCAGTTGTGGGGCCGGGTCCGCGTCCCGTTTCCTCCTGAAGTCCAGTATTAGCTTTGTCTTCTTTGTCTTTGTGGTGTTCAGTGTCAGGTTATTTACTGAACACCACTCTGACAGTCGCTGTACCTCGTCCCTGTATGCTGACTCGTCCCCCCCAAATTTTATAATGGTGCTAGACAGGTGGGCAGGTGTACAATCATAGGTGTATCAGGAGTAGAGGAGAGGACTCTGCACACAGCCTTGAGATGCGCCCGTTCTTAGTGTGATGGAGGAGGAGATGCGGGGGCCGGTTTTAACTCTCTCTGGGCAGTTTGTGAGAAAGTCTTTGATCCATGTGCAGATGGGGGAGGAGGGGCCTAGGTCAAGCAGTTTGCTGATTAAAGTGTCCGGAATGATAGCATTGAAAGCTGAGCGATAATCAATGAATAACATCCTCACGCAGCTTTCCCGATGTTCCAAATGGCTAAGTGCGGTGTGAGTTGGTGAGTGGCCATCGAGTCCTCAGTGGATCTGTTATCTCTGTAGGCAAACTGTTGTGGGTCGAAGGACTGGTTCTGATGTGATGCAGGACTAGTTTCTCGAAGCACTTCATAATCACTGGTTAAAGTGCAATCGGTCTATAGTCATTCAAGTCCTCAGGGACTGGCTTTTTGAGAATAGGAATGATAATGGCTGACTTTAAGCAGGGTGGTATGATAGCTTGTGACAGGGTGTTACAACTCCCGAATGCAGGTACTTCAGAGCTGCGTAACATAGTCAAAAACCAGGCTCAAGTTCAAGAAAATAGTATTTTATTTTGATAAAACCAAACCTGATTCAAACAACCCAGTCAAGGACAAGAATAAACTAATAAACAAAGATAACAGGTGCTCCAGCCAGCCTCGCAATGGGCCGTCGAACTAGAGTCTCTAACCTGCCCTAAATGGAAATAACCCTTAAACAAAATACACAAAAACCCTCAGGTCAGCCCTTATCCGTCCCAATTCAATATTAATTGACAAATGTAGGTAACAATACACAAAGTTCTATGCCATGTGTCCAGGCCTCCTGCAGTTCAAACCACAGTCTGCTCATGAGTCAGGATCGACGAAGAGAGAGAGAATTCTGGGAGACTCCTGGTATTTAACCTTCGATGAGTCACCCGTCACCTGACGCAGCTTGGCCAATCGGATACAGGAGCCCTTAACCCCTTGATTCCCGACTCCCAGCCACGGGGCCTGCACTCAGGAGAGAAACAAAAGAGTTAAGTACATAGCATTCATCAGAGGGGTAGGGGGGAAGTACCTAACACAGGGAGATGTTAAAAATATTTGTGAAGACCCCGGCCAGTTGGTCAGCACATGCGTGGAGCACTTTACTCGGTACTCCGTCAGGTCCAGCAGCCTTACTTGGATTCACTGACCTTCATGCGTTCTCGTTGTCTCGTTGTTGTCGGCAGAAGTGTATGCGTGCGCCGATTCATGAGGCGCTGAGCGGGACTTGTGCTCAGCCCTTGCGAAGGCGTATTACGATGATCCAACATCGCTAGGTCGGGGTCGGATCGTGATTTGCTGCTCTTAGTCGTGATTAGCTTCGCTGTTTTGACGGCTGATTCTGCTTTCCGTTCGCTTTGCTATTACCGGGACTGCTGCACAGGTGCTCAAAATCCCATTCCCTCGCGAACTGGCGAAATGCGACCGATGTGTACTGCGGCCCGTTATCGCTCACAACTTGTGTCGGGCTGCCCTATCTCGCGAAATGAGCTTTCAACTTGCGAATCACGGTGCAGCCAACGCCAAGGCTCGGTGGGGGAGGGCCACAGTCTAAGGTCCTTCCGCTGCTGGACATGGGGGGTACGGTATGGTGGAGACGCCCCTCAATATAAGGGAAGGTATCCCACGCCACTGTGGCACGAGTGGGGGACTGATTTGTGAAAATTTGGGGAAAAGAAATGTCTAAACTGTATTGATCTATTGTACAGCCTCCGAAAATGTCGGATGGATTTTCCGCACGGTTAATGTATTGTATATATTTATCATTTGAATAAAGTATATTTTGAAATTAAAAAAAAAAAAAGTCTACGTCGGCGAAGTTGCTATGGTAGTCTACGGTGACGAGATCATCTTTCCCGTCCCGTGTAAAGAGATCTGTGCCGATTTTCTCCCATGGCTAGTCAGGAGCTCATCACTCATAAACGACTCTTTTTGCCGGCTCACCTCATAGGTGCAGCACACATCACATGTAGCAATATACTGCTTGATATCGCTACTCATGCCCGGCCAGAATAGGCATTCGCGTGCTCATCGCAGGCATCCTTCGATGCCAAGATGTGACGAGTGTATCCTTTCCTTCATGTCTCTGCGTAAGCTTACCGGTATGATCACACGCTCACCCTTGATGATCAAACCATCTTGGACTGCGAGCTCATCCCTCGCTGTAATAAGGCGTGAGCTGCTCTGGCAGCCTATCTCGTTCATAGAAGCATAGAAAATAGGTGCAGGAGTAGGCCATTCGGCCCTTCGAGCCTGCACCGCCATTCAATATGATCATGGCTGATCATCCAACTCAGTATCCTGCACCTGCCTTCTCTCCATACCCCCCTGATCCATTTTAGCCACAAGGGCCACATCTAACTCCCTCTTAAATATAGCCAATGAACTGGCCTCAACTACCTTCTGTGGCAGATAATTCCACAGATTCACCACTCTCTGTGTGAAAAAATGATTTCTCATCTCGGTCCTAAAAGACTCCCCCTTATCCTTAATCTGTGACCCCTTGTCCTGGACTTCCCCAACATCAGGAACAATCTTCCTGCATCTAGCCTGTCCAACCCCTTAGAATTTTGTAAGTCTCTATAGGATCCCCCCTCAATCTTCTAAATTCCAGCGAGTACAAGCCAAGTCTATCCAGTCTTTCTTCATATGGAAGTCGTGCCATCCCAGGAATCAGTCTGGTGAACCTTCTCTGTACTCCCCTCTTTGGCAAGAATGTCTTTCTTGCCATGGGCTATAGGCTTTGAATTGAATTGAAATTGAATTGAATTTATTTGTCATTCAGAACCTTTCGGTCTGAACGAAATTTCGTTTCCCTGCAGTCATACATATAATTAAAAAAATGACAGAACACACAATAAACACAAACTTAACATCCACCACAGTGAGTTCACCAAACACCTCCTCACTGTGATGGAAGGCAAAATCTTAAAGTCTCTGTCTCTTCCCTCTTTGTTCTCCCTCGCGACGAGGCGATCCAGGCTTCAGATGTTGTGACCCCGCCGGGTGATGGTAAGTAAGTCAGTCCCGCGGCGAACGGGCCGGTTCAAACTCCGCGGCCCGAGGCGGTCAAGGCTGCCGCCCTCCAGTCCAGCAGACGAAGCTGTTGTTGCGGGAACTCCGGAAAACAGGTCACTGACCTGCGAGCTTCCGACGATGTCGTCCACTGGGCCCGCGGCCGAGCCTCCGAAGTAGGGCCGTCGCCGGATCGCCGCTGCCCCCCGCCGCCGCCGGAACGCCGCCACAGCTCCAAGGTCAAGTCGGGTCACCGCTGCCACCGGAACGCTGCCACAGCTCCGAGGCCAAGTCGCCGGAACGCCGCTACGGCCCCGAGACCGCCAGCTCCGCCATTAGGCCTCGGCGGAGACGGGGGATACGACAAAAAAAGTAGAGACCAGAATCACGTTTCTGCCCCCCACCCACACACATACATAACCTGATAAAACAAATTAATTAAAAAAGATACAGGACCAAAAAAAAAGACGGACTGCAGGCGGTCTGCAGCTGTTAAGCCAGCGCCGCCATCTTTTGTCAAAAACCCAAACATTGTCCCAAACCTCCGCTCCACCCGAGCGATGTACACCTTTGGCCCCTTTCAACTTGGTGCTTGGGTTCAAATTGCCCAGTCTCCTATGGCTTGTGTGGGAAAATGAATCCCACATTCCCGTCTCCCCCTTCTCTCCTTCCTCTTCTGAGATCCACACAGGAGACCGGGATGTTGTCCGGCAGCCACGTCTCGGTAAAACACATGAGACTGCACTCACGGTTTGATTCTTAAGGAAGGCCTCTTGTTAGGGAATGAGTTGACATTCCCCATAAGGACCGATGGCAGAAACGGCTTGTATCCACACCACCAAGCCCTTAGCCTGGCACGGCAACCACGGAACGGCTTCTAAAGCTCAGACGGAATAGGGTGTTTTATTCCGTAAGCTGCCCGTTCGCCGCATAAGGAGTTCATCCCTCCTGTACGCAACTCTACACATACTGTGTAAAAATACTACACAACAACAACCAACGCACAAAACACACTAAAACACTGAACACGACTGAGCTACGAGGACTTGCTGCCTCTCAGTTGGGCGCATGCTCATCATCTTCGTCTCATCTGTCCACAAGACCTTTTTCCAGAACTGTGGTTGCTCTTCTAAGTACTTGGCAAACTGTAGCCTGGCCATCCTATTTTTGCGGCTAACCAGTGGTTTGCATCTTGCAGTGTGGCCTCTGTATTTGTGTTCATGAAGTCCATTTGGAGATGCGTGGAATTTATTAAGCCTTTCAATCTCTCGTAGCATTGATAAAAATACATCTATTATTGCTCCTGAACACGTCATCAGTGATGTAACCTGGGGTCATTGGGTGTTTCGGGTCTTTCAACATCAGACTCCCTCACCCAGGCGACCCAGCCGTGGTTGATCAGATCAGACCACGACGTGTTCATGTGGCATTCACTCCGCCCCATGGACCTCCTCTCCTGATCCAGAGCCATCTCGAGGCCTTCTCCGCTGCCTTTGTGGTGTTCTTGATGGCTCTTCTCCTCGCCTCTCCGTTGATGCCCAGTGCACTCAAGGCTTTGTAGAGCGATTGCCCTGAAAAAACGTCTGCAGCCAACCTCGCTGGGCATACACCTTGCCTTCCAGCCCTGCTTACGGCAGTCTATGACCAGCTCTTCATACTTGGTCATCTTCCTCTCGTGGGCCTCCTCCAGACGGTCCTCCCACGGCACTGTCAGTTCCAACAAGACGACGTTTTTGGTCGCCTCTGAGACCAGGAGGATGTCTGGCCTCAGGGTGGTCGTGGCAATGTGCTGTGGGAACTTCAGCTGTTTCACCAGGTCTACAGAAAGCTGCCTGTCCTGCGCAGTCACCAGGATTCCTGACGGATTCCTGGCTGCTGTGGTTCTTGGCAGCTGCACTCCGGCCTTCAGGAAGGTGATCATCTGGGTGGTGGGGCGTGCTAATGGCTTCTGCACTGGGCTGCTGATTCCCTTGCTAATGGCTTCTGCACTGGGTTGAAGGTTCAAAGGTTATTTATTGGTCACATACACCATAGGTGTGGTGAAATGCTTCTTGTCAATGCAGCACATAAAAAAAGAATATAGACATAACAATAATAAAGAGATTTAAACATAAAAAACATCCCCCCACAATGGTTCCCACTGTGATGTCCCATCCCCTTATCCACCCATAGTCGGGCCTATTGAGGCCTCCGCAGTCGCCTTCACGGAGGCCCGATGTTCCAGGCCGTTCTCGTCGGGGGATGGTGCTCCGGCGTCAGGAGAATCCTCTCAGCGGCTTGGGACACCTGGAACGGCCGCTTCCTTACTGAAGACCGCAGCTTCCGAAGTCAACAAGGCCTCGCTGGATGGAGCTCCACCACTGGGCAACTTCGGCGAGAGCTCCCAGGCTCCCGATGCTAAAGTCAGCGCCGCCGCCCGCAGCTGGCCGCTCCACAGACCCGCAGCTCCGCGATGTTTTTCTCGCCGGTCGCAGCTCACCGGAGTTCCAGCGTGGCCACCCGGGCAAGGCATTGCCCGCTCCGCGATAGCGCTCCAACGCTGTGCCGCCGCCGAAGCCGTGGTTCTGGGCGGTCCCCTCAGGAAACGCCGCTCCAGGCCCGCTGGTAGGCCACGAGGATGGGTCGAAGGTGCAGCCCGGAGAAAAGCTGCCTCTCCGACCAGGTAGGGACCCTGAAAAGTAGTTTCCCCCTTCACCACCCCACATAAAAAAGACTAGAACTCCAAAAAAATAAAACACTAAAAATCACTACAAATAAAAAAAAGAGTGAAAAAACAAACAGCTGCAGGCTGGGCAGCCATACCATACAGGACGGCGTCGCCAACAAGGTTTAAGAACCCTGGTCGTGATGCCAGGCGTACCGGCCCTGCCCAAGAGCCTTTGTGTACTCCCTCTTTGGTTACTGCCCACAGCTCAGGATGTGTTCCAACGTCCCCTTGCCTGAGCATTGCGGGCAATCTGGGGACTCTGCTTTAGCATACATTGCATGCATATGATATATCACAGCATCCTCCCTTTTTCCAAAAGAGACAAACTTACAGATGCACAATGTATGGCTCGCTTGGCTTATTTCTGTCCGGTGAGAAAAAGAACACTTTTCAAGTAAAAGTTCCCTTTTCCTTATTTAACTTACGTATACCTGATTAACAATCTGTTACCGTTCACACAGATCATCAAATCACAATGGTCGATAAAAGTGCTGGAGAAACTCAGCAGGGGTGAGGCACCATCTATGGAGTGAAAACATTGCCTCTTTACTGTGCAATGTGTATACACATGTCTATTACCATGACTGTTATGAACTCCATGACCATGAACTTGTAATGCGTGTCCACAAATGATGAGCACCGCGCATAAGCTAAAAGTGAATGCTTTTCCATGAACGTTTTGTGTTAGTCATTCATAAAAACATGCATCATCAAATAGAACAATTGATAGCGATAACATCAATGGGTCACATAGTTTCTGAGATACTTTGTCGGTCTCACTGTGCGACCTGAACGATGGGCTCCGAACTACGTATGAACACTCGTCAAACGCTGACGATGGCTTTCTCCCAACTTGTCTTTCCTTGTACGAGGGGTTGCATTCGCACTGTATCCCCTTCGTGACGTAGGGAAAGGTCTTCAGCTGACTTGTTGTAATTGTTGAAAGCGCTGCTTGAATGAAATGCAATGTTATTGCCACTCCATTGGTGCATAATATACATACATAAAAACACAGTTCACAATTTAAAAACAACGTTAAAAACTAGGTGTCAAGATAAGTAAATAATCAGTATTGCACATGGCGATAGTAAAGTGCAAGGTGGGTAACAGCATGGAAGAGTGCAGCATGAACAATCCTCAGTGTTACTGCTGAATGAACTAGCTGCTAATCACGGCCTACGCGACTCATAATTCCAGTGATCCACTTGACTCTGTGGTTAAGTTGAACAAAACTAATTTATTTCCGAACATGTCCAAAACGTACATGCACGGGCAGAAATGATAAAACACAGTAAAACACGGACCGACACGGTAAGAGAACTCCCCAGCTAACTCTATGATTCTCACTCAGACTCTGTGTTTTAACAGCACTACAGACAGAAATATAAACAAGGACCGCCCTCTACAGGACATACCATACATTTATCAAACATGATAAACCAGTCTGTTCTAGGCTCAACAATGCAACAAAAAACAGTAATGAAACATTATTAAACTCACTAAATATGCTTATTCTGGTAATAGAATAAAAGGAATTACAAGATAATTCTTGCCCCATACATTTTTTTACAATGTTTTTGTGTGATTTGAAGCATTGTCTTTTATTTCATTGTAATACGACTTTAAGAGCAAGGAAAAATAATAACCTGTAACGTCTGCCAGAGGGCAACAGTTCAAAAAGATGATGTTCAAAGGGTGTGTGGAATCTTTGATGATTTTAGTGGCTCTGCTGAGGTAGCAGTATCCTCCAGAGAGGGCAGTGGGCAGCCGGTGATTTTCTCTGCTGTTTTTGCCACTCTCTGGAGGGCTTTCTTATCTGCACCAGAGCAGCCTGCATACCACACTGACATGCAATATGTCAGTAGACTCTGAATGGTCGCCCGGTAGAAGGCCACCAGCAGCTTCCTCTTGGTGTTGCGCCTCCTGAGCACTCTCAGGAAGTGGAGTCTTCTGTTGTGCTCTCTTGATGGTTGCGGTGGTGTTGGCCGACCAGGAGAGGTCCTCGGATATGAGGGCTCCTAGGAACTTGAAAGTCTGCACCCTTTCCACACTTGCCCCATTTATGCAAGGCAAGGCAAGGCAAATTTATTTATATAGCACCATTCGTACAAGCAGCAATGCATAGTACAAAAGAATAACATAATAAAAAGACAGCAGAACAGCCATACAACACAGGACAACAAAACAGCCAATAATCAAAAATTACAAAACAAGCAATAAGACAAATGCATGAATAGTAAAACAAAGTCACTAAAACAATAAAATGATTTTGAAAGCACATAAAAGGGATAAGATTAGAAGATTAAGATTACCTGCATGTTGGGTTATGGAAAAGCTACAGTAAACAACAGTGTTTTTAGGCCTGATTTAAACGAGCTTACAGTCTGTACACACCTCAGGTGTTCAGGGAGCTTGTTCCACAGGTGTGGAGCATAAAAACTGAACGCTGCTTCAGCCTTTTTAGTTCTGACCCTGGGAACACAGGGTAAACCTGTCCCTGAAGACCTGAGGAGGTCTAGGTGCCTCATATACAACAAGAAGGTCAGAGATGTATTTTGGACCCAGACCATTCAGCGCCTTGTAGGCCAGTAACAGAATTTTAAAATCTATCCTTTTACACACAGGGAGCCAGTGCAAAGATTTAAGGACAGGTGTAATGTGGTCCATTTTCTTGGTGTTGGTCAAGACTCTGGCAGCGGCATTCTGGATAAGCTGCAGTTGTGGGGCCGGGTCCGCGTCCCGTTTCCTCCTGAAGTCCAGTATTAGCTTCTTTGTCTTTGTGGTGTTCAGTGTCAGGTTATTTACTGAACACTACTCTGACAGTCGCTGTACCTCGTCCCTGTTTGCTGATTCGTCCCCCCCAAATTTTATAATGGTGCTAGACGGGTGGGCAGGTGTACAATCATAGGTGTATCAGGAGTAGAGGAGAGGACTCTGCACACAGCCTTGAGATGCGCCCGTGCTTAGTGTGATGGAGGAGATGCGGGGGCCGGTTTTAACTCTCTCTGGGCAGTTTGTGAGAAAGTCTTTGATCCATGTGCAGATGGGGGAGGAGGGGCCTAGTTCAAGCAGTTTGCTGATTAAAGTGTCCGGAATGATAGCATTGAAAGCTGAGCGATAATCAATGAATAACATCCTCACGCAGCTTTCCCGATGTTCCAAATGGCTCAGTGCGGTGTGAGTTGCTTTGGCCATCGAGTCCTCAGTGGATCTGTTATCTCTGTAGGCAAACTGTTGTGGGTCGAAGGACTGGTTCTGATGTGATGCAGGACTAGTTTCTCGAAGCACTTCATAATCACTGGTTAAAGTGCAATCGGTCTACAGTCATTCAAGTCCTCAGGGACTGGCTTTTTGAGAATAGGAATGATAATGGCTGACTTTAAGCAGGGTGGTATGATAGCTTGTGACAGGGTGTTACAACTCCCGAATGCAGGTACTTCAGAGCCGCGTAACATAGTCAAAAACCAGGCTCAAGTTCAAGAAAATAGTATTTTATTTTGTTAAAACCCAAACCTGATTCAAACAACCCAGTCAAGGACAAGAATAAACTAATAAACAAAGATAACAGTGCTCCAGCCAGCCTCGCAATGGGCCGTCGAACTAGAGTCTCTAACCTGCCTAAATGGAAATAACCCTTAAACAAAATACACGAAAACCCTCAGGTCAGCCCTTATCCGTCCCAATTCAATATTAATTGACAAATGTAGGTAACAATACACAAAGTTCTATGCCATGTGTCCAGGCCTCCTGCAGTTCAAACCACAGTCTGCTCATGAGTCAGGATCGACGAAGAGAGAGAGAATTCTGGGAGACTCCTGGTATTTAAGCTTTCGATGAGTCACCCATCAACTGACGCAGCTTGGCCAATCGGATACAGGAGCCCTTAACCCCTTTATTCCCGACTCCCAGCCACGGGGCCTGCACTCAGGAGAGAAACAAAAGAGTTAAGTACATAGCATTCACCAGAGGGGGGGGGGGGTGAAGTACCTAACACAGGGAGATGTTAAAAATATTTGTGAAGACCCCGGCCAGTTGGTCAGCACATGCGTGGAGCACTTTACTCGGTACTCCGTCAGGTCCAGCAGCCTTACTTGGATTCACTGACCTTCATGCGTTCTCGTTGTCTCGTTGTCGTCGGCAGAAGTGTACGCGTGCGCCGATTCATCAGGTGCGGAGCGGGACTTGTGCTCAGCCCTTGCGAAGGCGTATTACGATGATCCAACATCGCTAGGTCGGGGTCGGATCGTGATTTGCTGCTCTTAGTCGTGATTAGCTTCGCTGTTTTGACGGCTGATTCTGCTTTCCCGTTCGCTTTGCTATTACCGGGACTGCTGCACAGGTGCTCAAAATCCCATTCCCTCGCGAACTGGCGAAATGCGACCGATGTGTACTGCGGCCCGTTATCGCTCACAACTTGTGTCGGGCTGCCCTATCTCGCGAAATGAGCTTTCAGCTTGCGAATCACGGTTGGACTGCTCGTGGGATGCACTGGAGCTCGGTGCAGCCAACGCCAAGGCTCGGTGGGGGAGGGCCACAGTCTAAGGTCCTTCCGCTGCTGGACATGGGGGGTACGGTATGGTGGAGACGCCCCTCAATATAAGGGAAGGTATCCCACGCCATTGTGGCACGAGTGGGGGACTGATTTGTGAAAATTTGGGGAAAAGAAATGTCTAAACTGTATTGATCTATTGTACAGCCTCCGAAAATGTCGGATGGATTTTCCGCACGGTTAATGTATTGTATATATTTATCATTTGAATAAAGTATATTTTGAAATTAAAAAAAAAAAAGTCTACGTCGGCGAAGTTGCTATGGTAGTCTACGGTGACGAGATCATCTTTCCCGTCCCGTGTAAAGAGATCTGTGCCGACTTTCTCCCATGGCTAGTCAGGAGCTCATCACTCATAAACGACTCTTTTTGCTGGCTCACCTCATAGGTGCAGCACACATCACATGTAGCAATATACTGCTTGATGTCGCTACTCATGCCCGGCCAGAATAGGCATTCGCGTGCTTGTCGCAGGCATCCTTCGATGCCCAGATAGGAAGAGTGTATCCTTTCCTTCATGTCTCTGCGTAAGCTTACCGGTATGATCACACGCTCACCCTTGATGATCAAACCATCTTGGACTGCGAGCTCATCCCTCTCGCTGTAATAAGGCATGAGCATCTCTGGCAGCCTATCTCGTTCATAGAAACATAGAAAATAGGTGCAGGAGTAGGCCATTCGGCCCTTCGAGCCTGCACCGCCATTCAATATGATCATGGCTGATCATCTAATTCAGTATCCTGCACCTGCCTTCTCTCCATACCCCCTGATCCCTTTAGCCGCAAGGGCCACATCTAACTCCCTCTTAAATATGGCCAATGAACTAGCGTCAACTACCTTCTGTGGCAGAGAATTCCAAAGATTCACCATTCTCTGTGTGAAAAATGATTTTCTCATCTCGGTCCTAAAAGGCTTCCCCATTATCCTTAAACTGTGACCCCTTGTCCTGGACTTCCCCAACATCGGGAACAATCTTCCTTTTTCTAGCCTGTCCAACCCCTTAAGAATTTTGTAAGTCTCTATAAGATCCCCCCTCAATCTTCTAAATTCCAGCGAGTACTGGAAATTCCTATGAGCAATCTCATATTCCACACATAGTTTACATCCGACCTTCCTTCTTTAAACTGAAGGACTCCTTATTTTATTCTGCTTTTAGAAATCTATTTTAGAGTCTAACGGAGGGACCTGTAGCGCCTCCCGGATGGGAGGAGGGTAAACAGTCTGTGGCTGGGGTAAGACCAGTCCTTGACGATGCTGCGCGCCCTTTGCAGACATCGCTTGCTATGTTCAGACTCAATGGAGGGGAGTGAGGAACCGGTGATGCGTTGGGCGGTTTTCACCACCCTCTGCAGTGTTTTCCGGTCAGAGACAGAGCAGTTGCCACACCAAACTGTGATACAGTTGATAAGGATGCTCTCGATGGTGCAGCGGTAGAAGTTCACCAGAATCTGAGGAGACAGATGGACCTTCTTTAGTCTCCTCAGGGAGAAGAGACGCTGGTGAGCCTTCTTGACCAGTGTAGAGGTATCGTGGGTCCAAAAGAGGTCATCAGAGATGTTGGACCCCCAGAAACCTGAAGCTGGAAACACGTTCCACCTCCGTCCCATTAATATGGATGGGGGTGTGCGTGCAGCCCCTAGACCTTCTATAGACCACAATGAGCTCCTTGGTCTTCTTGGAGTTAAGGGCCAGGTGGTTGTCAGCGCACCATGCTGCTAGGAGCTGAACCTCCTCCCTATAGGCCGACATCGTTGTCGCTGATGAGGCCAATCACCGTCATGTCATCTGCATACTTGATGATGGTGTTAGTACCATGTTCAGGTGTGCAGTCGTAGGTGAAGAGGAAGTAGAGGAGGGGGCTCAGTACACAGCCCTGTGGAACGCCGGTGTTCAGAGTGAGGGTTGCAGAGGTGTGGTTGTCCAACCTGACAGACTGTGGTCTGTTAGTCAGGAAGTCCAGTATCCAGTTGCAGAGGGAGGGGTCGATGCCCCGGTCGATGAGATTGGTGATCAGTTTGGAGGGGATAATGGTGTTAAATGCTGAGCTAAAGTCAATGAATAGCATTCTCACGTAGGTGTCTCTGTTAGCGAGGTGGGAGAGGGCGGAGTGGAGTGCCGTTGAGCATCCTCCGTGCTCCTGTTCTTGCGGTAGGCAAACTGGTAGGGGTCCAGAGTGGGAGGTAGGCAGCATTTGAGGTGTGCCATGACCAGCCTTTCAAAGCACTTGGCGATGATAGGGGTGAGTGCAACTGGGCGGAAGTCGTTGAGGCTCGCCGCAGTGGAGTGTTTTGGCACTCGCACGATGGAGGTAGTTTTAAGGTGCGTGGGGACAACTGCCTGGGCAAGTGACAGGTTGAAGATGTCAGTCCAGACGTCTGTCAGCTGTGCAGCACAGGTCCTGAGGACGCGCCCGGGGATGCCGTCAGGGCCGGCAGCCTTACGTACATTGATCCTACTCAGTGCTAGATACACGTCGTAGGGGGTGAGTGTGAGGGGCTGGTGATCAGCAGGGAGCACAGCCTTGATAGCCATCACTTGGTTGTCCCTGTCAAAGCGGCCATAAAAGTGGTTAAGCTCCTCAAGGAAGGATGAGTCGTTGGATGTGGGGGTGGTGTTGGTGGGTCTGAAGTCCGTGATGGCCTGGATGCCTTGCCACATGCGTCGGGGGTCGGAGTTGTTATTGAAGTGCTCCTCATTCCTAAGCTTGTAGCTATGCTTGGCCTTCTTGATGCCCCTCTTCAGGTTAGCCCTGGATGAACTGTAGGCTCGAGCATCGCCTGACCTGAATGCGGTGTCCCGTGCTTTCAGCAGTAGCCTGACCTCGCTGTTCATCCATGGCTTCTGATTCGGGAATGCGGTAATCCGTTTGAGGGTGGTGACACTGTTGATGGTGGAGTTGATAAACTCCAGAAACAGTGTCTGTCCGTGTGGGAATCGAAGGTGGCCTGGGCTCCAAACACATTCCAGTCAGTGTTTCCAAAACGCTGCTGAAGTGCGGAGTCGGCCTCCTCTGACCAAACTTTGTTCTCACTGTGGGTTTTACCCGTCTGATGAGTGGGGAGTACTTAGGGAGCAGGAACAATGAGAGGTGATCAGACTGACCAAGGTGGGGGATGGGAAAGGCTTTGTAAGCTTCAGCCATATTTGTGTAGACTTTGTCCAGTGTCCTGTCTTCTCTAGTGGCGAAGGAGACATGTTGGTGGGATTTGGGGAGTACAGTCTTCAGGTTGGAGTGATTGAAGTTACCCGCAATAATGAAGGCTGCCTTGGGGTTCTGAGTCTGTTGTTTGCTAATGGCAATATGCAGTTCTTTCATTGCAAGCTTATCATTAGCGTCAGGAGGAATGTAGGCTGCAGTCACAACAGTGGAGGTAAACTCTCTGGGCAGGTAGAACGGTCTGCATTTAACCAAGAGGAATGACTCTCGATGATGGTGGTGTCTGTGCACCATGCTTTGTTTACATAAATGCACAAACCCCCACCTCTGGTCTTACTGGAGTCTGGTGTTCTGTCCGCTCGGAGTATAAGACGCCCCGTTAGCTCGATGGCGCTGTCAGGAACATCGGTGTTGAGCCAGGTTTCAGTGAAGATCAGGATGCTGCAGTCTTTGATCCAGTTGTGGGATCTCTTCACATCTTTCATATCTTCATATGGAAGTCCTGACATCCCAGGAATCAGTCTGGTGAACCTTCTCTGTATTCCCTCTATGGCAAGAATGTCTTTCTAGGCCAGCCTTTCTTGCCATAGACTATTGACTAGGCCCATCCACTGATGGTGACACGTTTCAGCATCTGTAGTGCGTCTTCTTTCGCTGTTTCATTGCGAATTTGGTCGAGACGCTCATCGCGAATTGGCAGGTGTGATACCATGTTGACCTCCCCGAATGCTTGCCCTCTGCTCATAATACCGCTAACTGCACGCGACAGATACATGAGCTTCCCCTGACAGTAACTGATGTGGAAATCATAGCTCTGTAGGTGGAGCAGCACTCCTTGTAGATGCTTCAGTGCTTTCACTAGTGGCTTCTTCGCTATCACTTCCAGCGGCTTGTGACCGCTGATCACGCTGGTGAGACGACTAAACGTATACTGATGGAAACGCTCCATTGGCGAGCGTCTCCTTCTCAATCGAGGCACATTGCGATTCGGTGTCGGTTATTGCTCTGCTCGCACACGTGATGTGACGCCCTTTTTGGAGCAAGGCTGCCCCCAGTCCCTTGTTGCTCGCGCCATACTGAATCGTCAGCTCCTCCCCAGGATTGTAGTACGCCAAGGTCGGTGCTTGCGACACCATCTGTCTGATCTTGGACATCGCATTGTCCCGCTCTGCAGACCACTCCCATGCTATGTCTGGTCTCGTCAGCTGTCTGATGGGCTCAAGGGTATCAGACAGGCTGGGTGCAAAGCGGCTCGGTTAGTTGACAAATCCAACTTGCCTCTGCACACCCTGTACATCTGAGGGTGCTGGCAGGTTGACAAAATCGGAGACCTTTTTGGGGTTGGGTTGCAGTCCTGCGCTAGTGATCACGTGTCCTAAATAGAGAATCTCAGTTGAAGCTCTGGAGACGGACTTCAATTCAATTCAATTCAATCTTTAATTGTCATTGTGCAGTGTACAATACAGAGGAATGAAATGCAGTTGGTATCTCCGAAGGGCGAACTTACGAATAAACAAGTAATACATATACATATACATTGGTATCCGTGCAATTTGCTGGTGATTGGATAGTCCGGGGGGGGAGGGGTGGAGACAGGCAGTCATTGAGGGGCAGCGTTGAGAAGTGTGACAGCCGCAGGGAAGAAGCTGTTCTTGAGCCTGCTGGTCCGGCAGCGGAGGGACCTGTAGCGTCTCCCGGATGGGGGAGGAGGGTAAACAGTCTATGGTTGGGGTGTGTGAGCTGTCCCTGGCGATGCTGTGCGCCCTGCGCAGGCATCGTTTACTATGGACAGACTCAATGGAGGGGAGTGAGGAGCCTGTGATGCGTTGGGCGATCTTCACCACCCTCTGCAGAGCTTTCCGGTCGGCGACAGAGCAGTTACCATACCATACTGTGATGCAGTTGGTAAGGATGCCCTCGATGGTGCAGCGCTGGAAGTTCACCAGAATCTGGGAGACAGGTGGACCTTCTTAAGTCTCCTCAGGAAGAAGAGACTATGGTGAGCCTTCTTGATCAGCGAGGATGTGTTGTGGGTCCAGGAGAGGTCATCGGAGATGTTGAACCCCAGGAAGCTGAAGCTGGAGACACATTCCACCTCCGTCCCGTTGATATGGATGGGGGTGTGCGTGCAGCCTCTCGATCTCCTGAAGTCCACAATGAGCTCCTTGGTTAGATTAGATTAGATTAGATTAGATTACCTTTATTGTCATTCAGACCTTTGGGTCTGAACGAAATTTCGTGCCTGCAGTCATACATATAAATAAAAGTAACAAAAACACATAATAAACACAAATTTAACATCCACCACAGTGAGTTCACCAAACACCTCCTCACTGTGATGGAAGGCAAAAGTCTTAGTCTTTGTCTCTTCCCTCCTTGTTCTCCCTCTGCGCTGAGGCGATCCAGGCCTCCGACGACGCCGGCAACGCCGAAACGCCAGAACAGAACACCGCCACAGCACCAAAGTCAGGCCACAGCTCCAAGTCGGGCCACCGCCGCCACCGGAACGCCGGAGTGCCGCCACAGCTCCAAGTCGGGCCACAGCTCCAAGTCGGGCCGCTGCCGCCGCCGGAACGCCGGAGCGCCGCCACAGCTCCAAGTCGGGCCGCTGCTGCTGCTAGGCCGGGCCGCAGCTCCAAGTCGGGCCGCTGCTGCTGCTAGGTCGGGCCGCAGCTCCAAGTCGGGCCGCTGCCGCTGCCGAAACGCCGGAGCGCCGCCACAGCTCCAAGTCGGGCCGCCGCCGGGAGCGCCGCCACAGCTCCAAGTCGGGCCGCCGCCGCTGCTAGGCCGGGCCAGTCGGGCCACTGCCGCTGCTGGAACTGCCGCCACAGCCCCGAGGCCGTCAGCTCCGCCATTAGGCCTCAGCGCAGATGGAGACAGGGGACACGACTAGAAAAGGTCGTATCCCCCAGAAGGAAGAGACTAAATCATGTTTCTCCCCACCCCCCCCCCCCCCACACTTACACAACCTAATAAACTAACTAAACTAAAACAGACATAAGAAAAACAACAACAAAAAGAAAAAAACAAACGGACTGCAGGCGAGCCGCAGCTGCCAGGCAGCGCCGCCACTTCCGGAAGAGGTCTTCTTGGAGTTGAGGGCCAGGTTATTGTCGGCACTCCATGCTGTTAGGAGCTGAATCTCCTCCCTGTAGGCCGACTCATCGTTGTCGCTGATGAGGCCAATCACCGTCGTGTCATCTGCATACTTGATGATGGTGTTGGTACCATGTACAGGTATGCAGTTGTAGGTGAAGAGGGAGTAGAGGAGGGGGCTCAGCACGCAGCCCTGGGGTACGCCAGTGTTCAGGGTGAGGGTAGAAGAGGAGTGGTTATCCAACCTAACAGGTCTGTTGGTTAGAAAGTCCAGTAACCAATTGCAGAGGGAGGGGTTGATGCCCAGGTCATCGAGTTTGGTGATCAATTTCGAGGGGATAATGGTGTTGAATGCTGAGCTGTAGTCGATGAACAGCATTCTCACATAAGTGTTTCTGTTGTCGAGGTGGGAGAGGGCGGAGTGGAGTGCCGTTGAGATGGCATCCTCCGTGCTCCTGTTCTTGCGGTATGCAAACTGGTAGGGGTCCAGAGTGGGAGGGAGGCAGCATTTGAGGTGTGCCATGACCAGCCTTTCAAAGCACTTGGCGATGATAGGGGTGAGTGCAACTGGGCGGAAGTCATTGAGGCTCGCCACAGTGGAGTGTTTTGGCACTGGCACGATGGAGGTAGTTTTAAGGCACGTGGGGACATCTGCCTGGGCAAGTGACAGGTTGAAGATGTCAGTCCAGACGTCCGTCAGCTGTGCAGCACAGGTTCCTGAGGACGCGCCCCGGGGATGCCGTCAGGGCCGGCTGGCTTACGTACATCGATCCTACTTAGTGCCACGTGCACGTCGTAGGGGTTGAGTGGGAGGGGCTGGTGGTCATCGGGGAGCACAGCCTTGATGACCAACTCTTGGTTGTCCCTTTCAAAGCGGCCATAAAAGTGATTGAGTTCCTCGAGGAAGGATGCGTCGCTGGAAGTGGAGGTGGAGTTGGTAGCTCTGTAGTCAGTGATGGTCTGGATGCCATGCCACATGCGTCGGGGGTCGGAGTTGCTGTCGAAGTGCTCCTCGATCCGCAGCTTGTATCTGTGTTTGGCGTTCTTGATGTCCCTCTTCAGATTGGCCCTCGATGAACTATAGGCACGGGCATCGCCTGACCTGAAAGCCGAGTCCCGTGCTTTCAGCAGTCGCCTGACCTCGCTGTTCATCCATGGCTTCTGATTCGGGTATGTGGTGATTTGTTTGAGAGTGGTGACACTGTTGATGGAGGAGTTGATGAAGTCCAGAACAGAGGAAGTATAGGCGTCAATGTCAGTGTGGGAGTCAAAGGTGGCCTGAGCTGCAAACGCATCCCAGTCAGTGTTACCAAAACGCTGCTGGAGTGTGGAGTCCGCTTCATCTGACCAAACCTTGACTGTCCTCACTGTGGGGTTAATGCGTCTGATGAGTGGGGAGTACTCAGGGAGCAGGAACAATGATAAGTGATCAGACTGACCAAGGCGGGGGAGGGGGATGGCTTTGTATGCTTCAGCCATGTTGGTGTAGACTTTGTCCAGTGTCTTGTCCTCTCCAGTGGCGAAGGAGGAATTTGGGGAGTGCAGTCTTCAGGTTGAAGTGATTGAAGTCACCCGCAACAATGAAGGCTGCGTCTGGATTGAGGGTCAGTTGTTTGCTAATGGCAATATGCAGTTCTTTCATTGCAAGCTTGGCATTAGCATCAGGAGGGATATAGGCTGCAGTCACAACAGTGGAGGTAAACTCTCTGGGCAGATAGAACGGTCTGCACTTAACCAAGAGGAACTCAAGGTTGGCTGAGCAGTGACTCTCAATGATGGTGGTGTCTGTGCACCTGCTTTGTGTACATACATGCACAGACCCCCACCTCTGGTCTTACCGGAGTCAGATGTTCTGTCCGCTCGGAGTATGTGTCGTCCCGCTAGCTCAATGGCGCTGGCGGGAACATCAGAGTTCAGCCAGGTTTCGGTGAGGATCAGGATGCTGCAATCCTTGATCCAGTTGCAGGAGGCAATCAGAAGACGGAGGTCATCCATCTTGTTTGCCAGGGAACGGACGTTGGCAAGGAAAAGGCTGGGGATGGATGGCCTGTGTGGGGCTCGCTCCAACCTTGCCTTCAACCCACCTCGAGATCCACGGCGATGTTTTCAGGCCCGTCGCCGTCTGTGTGCGCCTCCGGACGCCCGGGCCGACTTGGTGCGGTCCTCAGGTCTACCGCCCTGCAACACCGCAGATTCGCCGTCCCGCAGCTCCGTGGTGACGGTGAGTGCAGGAGGGAGCCGGAGTTCATCCGGACAGTCGACCGGGGGAACGCTATAGCCGCAGGAACCGAGATTTAAAAGTTCCTGCCGGCAATAGTGGATGATAGAGAGACTGCTCCGGGTGAGCTGACTCAATACAAGAAGTAAGGTAAGGTAGAGTTCGACCGACGGATGCACGAGCATAATCGTCCGAGCCAAGGCCTCCTTCGCCCCTTCAAACGCCGCCATGGCGACCGCTGTATCCCACTGTATCTCCCAGGAACTCAACTGGAAAAGCGGCTGCAAAAGTTTGGCAGCCGCCGGAACGAACCGGTGATAAAAAGTGACTATTCCTACGAATTCCCGGAGACCACGTAATGTAGGAGGCTGAGGGAACTGGCGGATTGCCTCAACCCTGTCCGGCAGAGGCACTGCTCCGTGCCGTGTAACCCAATGCCCCAGGAAGTTGATGGCCCGGAGGCCGAACTGGCACTTGCCGGGGTTAATCACGAGGCTGTGGTCATTGTGTCGTTGGAGGTGTTCTTAAGGCCAAAGGGCATCCGCAGGAACTCGAACAACCCGAACGGGGTGGTAATTTGCCGTTTTGGGGGCATCCTCTGGTCGCACGGGAATCTGGTGATATTCCCGGACTAGGTCAATCGTGGAGAAGAACCTAGCCCCGGCCAGCTGTGCTGAGGAGTCCTGTATGTGGGGAATAGGGTAACGGTCAGCGGTCGTGGCCTCATTAAGGCATCGGTAGTCCCCACACGGCCTCCAGCCACCGGACACCTTCGGCACAATGTGCAGCGGGGAGGCCCATGGGCTGTTGGAGTGTTCGAACGATACCCTTGGCCTCCATACTCCAAAACTCCGCCTTGGCTATGAGGAGCTTGTCAGGAGCCAGCCTACGGGAACTCGCAAGCGTGGAGCGGTGGACCCGATGTCAGAATATGGTACATGACACCATGCTTCAAGCTGGCCGAGCCAAACTAGGGGTTGACAATGTCCGGAAACTCAGCCAGTACCTGCGCGTAGACATTGTCCACCGTCGCTATAGGGTTGCTGACCGGCGCGGTGGGTGTAGTAGAGCACGGGGAGATCTTCTCGAACGTTGATGCGTGGACGAGGCGTTGGCCCCTCATGTCCACGAGGAGCGACTGTGCCCGCAAGAAATCCGCGCCCAGCAGCGGCCGGGCCACGTCCGCGATGATGAATGGCCAGGTGGAATGGCACGCGGCGAATATGACGGGAACCATGCGGACGCCATATGTGCGGATTTGACTGCCATTCACAGGAGTTAAGGGGAGGCCCCATCCCACCAGAACGAGTGCCCAGTCCAGATGGGGGCAAAACGCTGACGTCCGCCCCGGTGTCCACCAAGTACCTCAGCCCCGAGCGCTGGTCCCAGGAATTCAGGCGATGTATCCTGCTGGCCACCGCGGTGAAGATTTCTTCTCGTGAGTCACTGCTTTCGCACACGCTTTGCAAAACAGCACACAGTTGTGTAGACAATAAATAACTCCCGTACACTCACCAGATCGTTCCGTTTTTTACACGGAGTCGACTTGACTTCAGGCATTTTGACGCTTGCAGGGGTAGATGTTAGAGAAGACTGAACCAGCGGGCAGCGGCATGAACGAATGAACGACCAACGGTGGCGCCCCCCGGATTCGCCCCGGTGATGGAAATTTTCTTTTTTTTTTGTAAAATATTTTTATTAGAAGTAATTACATATTAAGAAGAAATAATATAAAATCAAAGAGAAAAAAAAAATATTATCGTCACATACATTCTTAATATTTTTAAAATTTACAGTCTATCTTATTTGTACTTCTATATTTTTTTTTATTTTATAACAGTAGGAAATAAAGATAGATAATAAAGAGAAAAAGAAAAAAAAAGAGATAAATTAAATGAGTGGAATATTAAACAAGATATTCTTCATTGGAGATATATTCATGATCTATTGTATATAATTCTTCATCTATTCATTCATTCAGGCTTCAGTCATGGCCTCGAACCGGACCATCTTAACCCTTTAAATATTCAATAAATGGAGACCATATTCCTCTGAATTAACCATATAACCATATAACAATTACAGCACGGAAACAGGCCCTCTCGGCCCTTCCAGTCCGTGCCGACCATTTGTTTTCCCCTAGTCCCATCTACCTGCACTCAGACCATACCCCTCCATTCCCTTCACGTCCATATACCTATCCACTTTACTCTTAAATGTTAAAATCGATCCTGCCTCCACCACTTCTGCTGGAAGCTGATTCCACACAGCCACCACCCTCTGAGTAAAGAAGTTCCCCCTCACGTTACCCCGAAACTTCTGTCCCTTAATTCTCATGTCATGCCCTCTTGTTTGAATCTTCCCTACCCTCAATGGGAAAAAACGTATCCACGTTAACTCTGTCTATCCCTTTCATCATTTTAAAGACCTCAATCAAGTCCCCCCTTAACCTTCTGCGCTCCAAAGAATAAAGACCTAACTTGTTCAACCTTTCTCTGTAACATAGTTGCTGGAACCCTGGCAACATTCTAGTAAATCTCCTCTGTACTCTCTCTATTTTGTTGACATCCTTCCTATAACTAGGCGACCAAAATTGTACACCATACTCCAGAATTGGTCTTACCAATGCCTTGTACAATTTTAACATTACTTCCCTACTCCTATATTCAATGCTCTGATTTATAAAGGCCAGCACACCAAAGGCTTTCTTTACCACCCTATCTACATGCGATTCCACCTTCAGGGAACTATGCACAGTTATTCCTAGATCCCTCTGTTCCACAGCATTCCTCAATTCCCTACCATTTACCATGTACGTCCTATTTTGATTTGTGCTGCCAAGATGTAGCACTTCACACTTAACAGCATTAAACTCCATCTGCCATCTTTCAGCCCACTTTTCCAAATGGCCCAAATCTCTCTGTAGACTTTGAAAATCTACTTCATTATCCACAACACCACCTATCTTAGTATCATCTGCATACTTACTTATCCAATTTTCCACCCCATCATCCAGATCATCGATGTACATGACAAACAACAGTGGACCCAACACAGATCCCTGAGGCATCCCACTGGTCACCGGCTTCCAACCTGACAAACAGCCATCCACCATTACTCTCTGACATCTCCCATTCAGCCACTGTTGAATCCATCTTGCTACTCCGCCATTAACACCCAAACATCCAGATGCTTATATATATTATCTCTAAGTATCCTTTCCATTAATTTGCCCACCACTGACGTCAAACTAATAGTCTATAATTGCTAGGTTTATTCTTTGAACCCTTTTTAAACAATGGAACAACATGCGCAGTACGCCAATCCCAGGGATGCCAACCTTCCAGAGCACAAATCAGTAATCATAAGGCTAAAAATCAGTAATTTGGAGACAAAATCAGTAATTTTTTGCGCGAAGCAATTTTTTTTCTGCATGATGGCAAGCGCGGCTCCCACAGGCAAGCGATAGCGCATAATGTTAACATTAACATACCTGTATGTTCATTAGTTGGTATTACATAAACATGTATTAACTCACCATTGAAAATGCTCTATTGAAAGACTGGATGAACGAGTTCATTATCAATATGTCTTGATATGTTGCTATAGACTTTTGCGGCATTCTTGCACCTTTAAGTTCATTAGTTGCTGTCAACTCCCCAATGAAGTGTTGAAATGTTGGGTGAACTCCCTCACAATCACATGTCTTTATATGTTGCTACATGTGTAGTCTTTTCACTCTTTTGCAGCATTCTTGCACATGTTCATGTATGTTAGCCAACACATAACTACCAATGATCAATGTATTGAAAGGTTGGAGTTCCCTAAAAATATCTTTATTTTTTGTTGTAGTCTGATGCAGCCTTCTTGCACTTGTCCAAAGTCTTTTCATCAAATACCATCCTGTGACAGACAAAGTTCTTGGTCTGTGAGTATACCTTCTGAGTGAGGACATCAGAGAGGACAGCTTTTGATATGTTTGGTCTGAATTCAGTTGCATTTTTCCTTACTAAGCTGAAGAGTCTCTCGTCCTCTGCATTTGAATGGGGCAGAGACAGGATAGCCAACATTACTTTGGCAAGGTTGCCATACTTTAGACAGTTCTCTCCTGATGTCTCATCAGTCATCTGTGAGATCACAATCCATGCTTCATCTGATCTCTGCTGTAAAGAAACAGACTCTAGGGGATCCACCTGGAAATGACCAAATTCAATCTCCAGGTCATCGATGGAGTCCTCCATGTAATGGAACTTGTGCACAAAGAATGCCACACTGGCAAACTTTGACTCCTGCCTCTTGCTAATGTCTGCCACTTGTGCATTGATCAGCACTTCATCATTTAGAGGAAAAGTCCTTGTGATATAATTGCAGACTGAAATGAAGTATCGGCGCACTGTTGTGAAAAACTCATCACACGTTGTAGGAGGCATCTCACGAAGTAGTAGCCTAACTTTACTGCCAATGATCAATTCATCATCTTCTCGCTGGTTTTGAGTTAGATGGTATCCACACTTGTCAAGTTGAACGGCAGCAGAAATCACACTTGGCTTCACAAACCTTATCAAGATATTGCGTAGCAGTTCCTGCTGAAGGTCATGCAGCAAGTGGATTTGGGGCTCATCTTTTTGAAGCTTTAGGTTAAGAGTGTTAAGATTTGAAGAAAAAGTTTGGTCTACGGAATTCATGGATATCGGTACCAAAATCAAAATGATGAAACTTTGACTCACCTTTAGCTACTTGGCCCAATGTTCGCGCAATTGCTGTTGCCTTTGTTCTTTTGCAAGAAAACTTTCTAGCAATGTCACTGTCGGGAAAGATTGATGTCACAATATCACTAAGGTGGTCAGCTGCAGAGAAAGCTATGTTGTGTTCTATTAAGAAATTTGTCATTCGGACTTCTGCTCTGATCACTGATGAATCCTTCGAAATAAGAAATCTCTCCATTGTTGTGTTACTACTACTGGCTCCAACGGCTGATTGGTGTTTTTGAGTCTTGATATGCCACTGCACGTCATTAGACCCGGCATGTCCAATACTGAAGTCCGATGTACACACGGTGCACCTAGCATAATTTGGGCCTTTTTGTGAAGAAACGATGCATTTCCATTTCTTGTTGTAGTCTTCTTTAAAAGTCTGTAACTTCTTGGTACGCTTTTTACTTGTAGAAGACATGATGACAGAGTATTAAATCCAACCAAACTAAGTCCAGATTGTCGACTCTGACCGCCACAAAACTTTCAAACGCTGTGAGAAATCCGACAATGCACACAGCACAAGTGAGCGCGATAGCGGGAGGAGAGATATTCTACCCCGATGCAGCTGGCCCGCGCAGCTGTCTCTCTCTGCTGGAAAGGACACAGGCGCGGCAGGCACACTTCTTAATACACAGACCATGCAAATGGCTCTACACTGTCTGCGGGTGTGCTAAATAACCACTTCAATTCAATTCAAATTTAATGTCATTGCACAGATACAAGTATGGGTACAACGAAATGCAGTTTAGTGTCAGTACGTAGTGATAGCAATGTTTAGATAAATACAGATAAATAAATACAGATGTGGGAATCTATCGGCGGGACTCCGAGTTCAGCAGTGCGATGGTGTTATTGTAGAAGCTACTCCTCATCCTGCTGGTGCGGGACCTGAGGCTCCTGTACCGCCTCCCCGATGGTAGGAGGGCAAACAGTCCATGGTTAGGGTGGGAGGGGTCCTTGATGATCTTCCCAGCCCGTCTCAGACACCGTTTTCGGTGGAGGGCATCCAAAGCAGGGAGCGGGGCACCGATGATGTGCTGGGCGGTTTTCACCACCCGTTGTAGTGCCTTTCTGTCTGCTACGGTGCAACTGCTGTACCATACCGTAAAGCAGGTGGTCAGGATGCTTTCGATGGTACAGCGGTAGAAGTTGGTCAGGATCTGGGGGGACAGGTGGGCTTTTTTGAGCCTCCTCAGGAAGTAAAGGCGCTGCTGCGCCTTTTTGACCAGCTTGGAGGTGTTGAGGGACCAGGACAGATCCTCCGAGATGTGTACCCCGAGGAATTTGTAGTTGGAGACCCGCTCCACCTCAGTCCCGTTTATATGGATGGGGTGTGTCTGCCCCCTCTGTTCTTCCTGAAGTCGACAATGATCTCCTTCGTCTTTTGGGAGTTGAGGACGAGGTTGTTATTGGCACACCAGGTTGTCAGGTGCTGGACCTCCTCCCTGTAGGCTGACTCGTCGTTATCGCTGATCAGTCCTACCACCGTGGTGTCGTCGGCAAATGTTATGATGGCGTTGGAGCCATACTTAGGGATGCAGTCATGGGTGAAGAGAGAGTAGAGGAGAGGACTGAGCACACAGCCCTGTGGCACGCCAGTGTTCAGTGTTATAGTGGAGGAGGTGAGGTTGTTGATCCTAACAGACTGGGGTCTGTTAGTGAGGAAATCCAGTGTCCAATTGCAGAGGGAAGTGGAGATGCCAAGGACCGCTGAGTTTGGTGATCAAGCTAGCGGGTATGACAGTGTTAAAGGCGGAAACTGAAGTCGATGAACAGCAGCCTGATGTAGGTGTTATTGCTGTCCAGGTGGGTCAGGGCAGAGTGTAGGGGCCGCAGATATGGCGTCTTCTGTTGACCTATTGGTCCGGTAGGCAAACTGATGGGGGTCCAGTGTGGGGGGGAGGCTGGCTTTGAGGTGAGCCAAGATCAGCCGCTCGAAGCACTTGGCGATGACAGGGGTGAGTGCCCACTGGCCGGAAATCATTGAGACTCCCTGTCGCTGATTGTTTGGGCACTGGCACAATGGTAGATGTCTTGAGGCAAGTGGGGACGACACCCTGGGCCAGTGACAGATTGAAGATGTCAGTGAGGACCAGGGATAGTTGTCCAGCACATGCCCTGAGCACCCGCCCGGGGATGCCATCGGGGCCGGCAGCTTTGTGCTCATTCACCTTGCTCAGTGCATCTTGTACAGCAGAGGTGGAGAGACTGAGGGGTTGTTCATGCGGGGGTGGAGCAACTTTGATGGCAAATCAAAGTTACGTGCGCATGTGCTGCAATAGTCAGAAGTGCGAAAGCAATAGTCAAAAGTGCTAAACAAGTATGTGTTAACTTAAAAGCGGCAAAATCCGGGATTTATGATATGAAAATCGTACCACCCGTAATTGGCCAATTTTCCGTAGAAATTACGGGAAATCCGTACCAGTTGGCATCTCTGCAATCCTCCGGCACTATTCCCGTTTCTAATGACATTTGAAATATTTCTGTCATAGCTCCTGCTATTTCTACACTAACTTCCCTCAATGCCCTAGGGAATATCCTGTCAGGACCTGGAGACCTATCCACTTTTATATTTTTCAAAAGTGTCAGTACTTCCTCCTCTTTGAATCTCATAGTTTCCATAGCTACTCTACTTTTTCCCCTTAACTCACAAGAGTTCAATATCCTTCTCCTTGGTGAATACCGAAGAAAAGAAATTGTTCAATATCTCCCCCATCTCTTTTGGCTCTGCAGATAGCTGTCCATTCTGGTTCTCTAATGGTCCAATTTTATCCCTCGTTATCCTTTTGCTATTAATATAGCTGTAGAAACCCTTTGGGTTTACTTTCACCTTTCTTGCCAAAGCAACCTCATATCTTCTTTTAGCCTTCCTAATTTCTTTCTTAAGATTCTTTTTACATTCTTTATACTCCTCTAGCACCTCATTTACTCCATGCCTCCTATAATTGATCCAGCCTGTCCATCAGGACAAGTCTTCATCGTTCCAGGTGAAGTGTCTCCGACATTTCTGTAATCCACATTTTAATTGTAGGGGAAATGGGACCTTTCCAAAATCTTAGTATTAATTTTTTACCAATTATAAAATTATAACCAATAAAAATTATTTGTTGTGTTGTTAATATCTGATTTGTTTCTAGTATTCCCAATATGATTAATTTTGAGTCTGGAATTAAATTTGCATTAACTACAATTGAAATTATCTTAAAAATTTATATCCAAAAATTAGTAATTGTTATACATTTTGTGAATGAATGCGTTAAATTAGCTACTAATTGTTGACATTTATCACATATTGCGGAAACATTTGAGAAAATTCTATTTAATTTGGATTTTGAGAGATGTAATCTATGTATAACTTTAAATTGTATCAAGGAGTGTCTAGCATTTAATGAACAATGGTGTATATGTTGTAAACTTTTATTCCAAACGTCTCTACTAATTACTTGACCTAGTTCATTTTCCCATGCTTGTCTATATTTGTCCGTATTTGGTAAATCATTTTCCAGTAAAATATTATAGATATATGATATTAATTTTTCTGTATTTGGATGTTTATTTAGACATTCATCTAAAATTTCTGTCTTTCTATTCCTAAAATCTAGTGTATTTGATTTAACATAATCTCTAATTTGTAGATCTCTAAAATATTCTTTAGAATGTAATCCATAATTTTGTTGTAATTCTTGAAATGAGAGAAATAAACTTTCCCTGTAGAGATCACCAATCTTATTTATTCCATAGTTCTTCCATTTTAAGAAACCTTTATCCATCAATGAAGGTTTAAAAGAGATATTGTTTACAATTGGAAGAGCTAGTGGTGTATTCTGTAATTTTTTTTTTTTTTAATTGTTTCCAAATACGTATTCCACTTTCTATTATTGGGTTTCCTCTATAAGTTTTCTTATGTATTGTATTAGCAAATAAAATCGAGCTAATTTCAAAAGGTAAACAGTCTTTTTCCATTTTTAACCAATTTGGTTGTTTATCTAGTTCTTCCAACCAGAAATTCATATTTTTTATATTAACTGCCCAATAATAAAACATAAAATTAGGCAATGCAAAACCACCATTTATTTTTGATTTACATAAATGCTTTTTAATTATTCTATGGTTCTTATAATCCCAAATAAAATGGGTAACCATAGATTCCACTTTCTTAAAAAAATTTTTAGGAAGATATATCGGGATCATTTGAAACAAATAAAGTAATTGTGGAAGAAAAATCATTTTTATCGCATTAATCTTACCTAGCATTGAAATAGGGAATGTTTTCCAATATTGAATATTCTTAAGTAATTTATTCAATAAGGGTAGGAAATTAGATTTAAATAAAGAATCATATCTTTTTGTTACATAAATTCCAAGATATTTAATTTTTTCATTTGCAATCTTAAAGGGGTATTGTTGTAATATATGTAAGTTATTTCCCATTATTGGCATAAGTTCACTTTTATTCCAATTAATTCTATATCCTGAAAACGATCCAAATTGAGTTATTAAATCCAACAAGTTAGGAAGACTAATTCCTGGTTTCGTGATATAAAGTAATACATCATCTGCGTATAAAGAAATTTTATTTTCAGTTTCTTTAGTTTCATACCCATATATTTCAGGATGCGATCTCACAGATTTTGCTAGTGGTTCTATTGCACGTGCAAACAGTAGTGGAGATAAAGGGCAACCTTTATCTGCAGCCTCGGAATAAGTTAAATTTAGTTGTTAACACTTGGTTTATTAATATTTTAGCTGTTGGTCTGGTATATAGTAATTTAACCCATGTTATAAACTTCTCCCCCAACTGAAAAAATTCCATAACCGAAAATAAAGACCATTCAATCTGATCAAAAGCTTTCTCTGCACCCAACGAAATAATTGATAAATCCTTATTAATGTTTCTTTTCGAATATATAATGTTAAATAATCTTCTCAGATTGTTTGAGGAATATCGTTTTGGTATAAATCCTGTTTGATCTAAATGAATTAGTTTATTAATCACTGTGTTTAGTCTTTGTGCTAATATTTTTGTTAATATTTTTTGATCAGCATTTAAAAGAGATATAGCTCTATATGACCCTGGGTCATCAAGATTTTTATCTAATTTAGGTATAAGGGTTATAATGGATTCATTTAATGTTTCTGGTAATTTCTGTTGTGCATAAGTGTGTTCATATAGTGTCTTCAAACGTGGAGCTATCATATAAAATATTTTATAAAATTCTGCTCCAATATCTGGTCCTGGAGTTTTACCATTTTTTAATGATCTAATAGTTTCTTCAATTTCTTTCATTTTTAGTTATTTCAACATTTAATAATTCCCTATCTTCTAAATCCAGTCCTTTTAGATTACAATTTTAAAAAAATGTTTCTACTCCTATTCGATTTTCTTTTGTTTTAGCTGAATATAAATTTTTATAATATTGCAAAAATCTCTCATTTATATCTTTAGTTTGTACTAGTAATTCCCCTTTATCTGATTTAATCCTATAAATTAATTTTTCTCCTTCCAATTTTCTTAACTGACGAGCCAATAGTTTATGTGGTTTGTCACCAAATTCAAATTGTATTTGTTTAGTATATTGGTATAGTTTTACAACTTGGTCTGACTGTATTTTATTTAATTTATATTTCAATGCAAAGATTTTATTATGTTTTATCATAGTTGGGTTAACGGTGTTCTCTGTATCTAACTGTTTAATCTCTCTTTCCAAAGCCTGTTGTACCTTCCGATTCTCTTTATTATAAAATGCTTGAGAAGATATCATAATTCCCCGAACATACGCTTTAAAAGTTTCCCATAAAAGGGATGATGATATTTCTGGTGTATCGTTTGTTTCAAAGAAGATCTTGATCTGTTTTGTAATATATTCTTGAGTTATTTTGTCCTTTAAAATTTGTGGATTAAATCTCCATTGACCTTGTTTTTCCATTTTACCAGTTATTTTCATCTTAAAAGTTAAGGGTGCATGATCTGAAATTATAATATTATGATATTTTGAATTATACGTAAGTGGAATGAGTTTTAAATCTACCAGAAAATAATCTATTATTCAATAAGTTTTATGCACGGGTGAGTAAAATGAGTATTCTCGTCCTGTTGGATTTTGCAATCTCCATACATCTTTAATATTACTAGTGTCTATATATGCATTTATTAACTCACTGGAATGTGATTTAAGTTTTTGTTGTTTTGATGATCTATCCAAATAAGGATCTAGTGTGCAGTTTAAATCTCCTCCAATTATTAGATTGTGTTGTGATAATTCAGGGATTGTATTAAATATTTTTTTTAAAAACAGCGGACTATCAAAATTTGGGCCATATACATTGACTAAAATCACTTTTTGTGTGTATAATTCTCCTATTACAATAATATATCTACCGTCACTATCAGTTATTATTGAAGTATGCAGCGCCTTTACGAATCAATATTGTTACACCTCTGGATTTGTGTGTAAAAAAAGAGTGATATACTTCATCAATCCATTTGGCCTTTAATCTATGTTCTGCCTCTTTTTTAAAATGTGTCTCTTGGATTAATGCAACGTCTATTTTGTGCTTTTAAATGTGCTAATACCTTACCCCTATTAATTGGTTCGTTAATACCTTTAACTTTCCAGCTACAAAACGTTATTCCTCCATTCCCCATATTCGTATGTAAGTCTTGCATCTTTTATCTAAAGGGATGTATACTAGAGCAAATGGTACAGTTCGACATACCAGACCTTACACCTGAACTTCGAATAGACAAATTTCAAAACCCTTGATTTTCTCTCATATATATATCTCCTTTGCATTAACTTATAATTCCACTCAAATATAAAATAATAATAGTAATAATCAGAAATAGTATTAAAAAAGGAATAGATTAAGAGATTAGTAAAGTGCACAAAGAAAGAAAAAACTACATCTAGTATAAGTGTAGTTAGTGTTAGCCATACTAACATGGCTAGCAGTCTAAGGACTTCCGTAGTGAATGTTAAATGTAGTCCATCTCCATAATTCACATGGCACACGGCAAAATCCAGACTAATTGTGAGCGTGATATTACCGATGTACTCAACGCTCGTGCCCCTGGCAGCCTGGTCATGCACTTTGTGCACTTTCCTCTTTCTGCACACTTTGGCAAAGTAGCTGCGACTGCCGCATGCCTTGCACGTCTGTCCGTACGTAGTCTGAACACTGCTGTTTGTCCATTGCATGCTCCTTGCCACAATGCTTGCACGATTTCGCTTCCTGATGGTGCTGGCCTTGGCTTTGCTTTGGCTTAGCCCAACTGCCTTGCTTGCGGGATGGTGCACAGCCGCGCCTCTCTTGCCGCTCGGCTGTCTGATTTTGTGGACACTAGCAGCCGACCTGCTACTTCCACCGCCGGCGAAAGCTTGGAGACGTGACTCAGCGGTTTCGGCACGCTTGCAGATGTCGATACATCCGCTGAGAGTGAGCTTCCTTTCTTGCAACAAGAGTCTCCTCGTCTGCGAGCCGCTAATGGCCAGCACAATCGTGTCACGAGCAAAGCTGTCTGTCATGCACTGGCAGAAATTACAGGACTTCGCTAGTGTTCTCAGGCTAGCGAGGAACGATCCAAAGTTTTACTCTGCTTCTTGCTGTCCCTTGTTTATTTATTTATTTATTATTTATTTGTTTATTTGTTCCGAACAAGTAAAGACATAAATAGGAATAAATAACCTCAACAAAATCGAAATAGTCAAACAATTGGACATTCCAGGCAATATTTGCAAAGCAATGAAAAGTATAAAGCAACATTTAAATGCCCAACACTTTTTCTTTACAAGCTCGAAAAGGAGTGAGAATAAGAATAACTTATTTAATCTCACCCCTTCTCCCTAAACCCCTTCCATATTTAATAATTAATTAATTATTAATAATAATTAATCACCATTATTAATAACATTGCTTATAATAACAATAATGATACTGTATCAATAGTAATGTAATATGTAACACAATATACAATATACAATTTACAATATCTAATTATTCATTTGAGATACAATTTAACTGTAGACGTACCCCAGACAATTATTAGAGATGCATGCAGACATATATATACATACAACTGATAAACACGTACAAGTAATATGTATGAAGTAACCAAAAAACATAAATGAACAATAAATAAATAAACATTAATAAACATTAACCCCTGTTTGTCAACCATCCCCTTCATCCCTGTTTGGACATTGCTTGAACTGAACATTCAAACTGTTCCACAATCCCACTCCACAAACCATATAACCATATAACCATATAACAAGGACAGCACGGAAACAGGCCCTCTCGGCCCTTCCAGTCCGTGCCGACCATTTGTTTTCCCCTAGTCCCATCTACCTGCACTCAGACCATACCCCTCCATTCCCTTCCCGTCCATATACCTATCCACTTTACTTTTAAATGTTAAAATCGATCCTGCCTCCACCACTTCTGCTGGAAGCTCATTCCACACAGCCACCACCCTCTGAGCAAAGAAGTTCCCCCTCACGTTACCCCTAAACTTCCGTCCCTTAATTCGCATGTCATGCCGTCTTGTTTGAATCTTCCCTACCCTTAATGGGAAAAGCTTATCCACATCAACTCTGTCTATCCCTTTCATCATTTTAAAGACCTCAATCAAGTCCCCCCTTAACCTTCTGCGCTCCAAAGAATAAAGACCTAACTTGTTCAACCTTTCTCTGTAACATAGTTGCTGGAACCCTGGCAACATTCTAGTAAATCTCCTCTGTACTCTCTCTATTTTGTTGACATCCTTCCTATAATACGTGACCAAAATTGTACACCATACTCCAGAATTGGTCTCACCAATGCCTTGTACAATTTTAACATTACTTCCCCTACTCCTATATTCAATGCTCTGATTTATAAAGGCCAGTGCACCAAAGGCTTTCTTTACCACCCCATCTACATGCGATTCCACCTTCAGGGAACTATGCACAGTTATGCCTAGATCTCTCTGTTCCACAACATTCCTCAATTCCCTACCATTTACCATGTACCATATAATAACCATATAACAATTACAGCACGGAAACAGGCCCTCTCGGCCCTTCCAGTCCATGCCGACCATTTGTTTTCCCCTAGTCCCATCTACCTGCACTCAGACCATACCCCTCCATTCCCTTCACGTCCATATACCTATCCACTTTACTCTTAAATGTTAAAATCAATCTTGCCTCCACCACTTCTGCTGGAAGCTGATTCCACACAGCCACCACCCTCTGAGTAAAGAAGTTCCCTCTGATCCACAGCATTCCAGGTCAGTCGGGAAGTGGTGTTGGGTAAATTGAATAGATTAAAGGCCGATAAATCCCCAGGGCCAGATAGGCTGCATCCCAGAGTACTTAAGGAAGTAGCTCAGGAAATAGTGGATGCATTAGTGATAATCTTTCAAAAACTCTTTAGATTCTGGAGTAGTTCCTGAGGATTGGCGGGTAGCAAATGTAACCCCTCTTTTTAAGAAGGGAGGGAGAGAGAAAACGGGGAATTACAGACCAGTTAGTCTAACATCGGTAGTGGGGAAACTGCTAGAGTCAGTTATTAAAGATGGGATAGCAGCACATTTGGAAAGTGGTGAAATCATTGGACAAAGTCAGCATGGATTTACAAAAGGTAAATCATGTCTGACGAATCTTGTGGAATTTTTCGAGGATGTAACTAGTAGCGTGGATAAGGGAGAACCAGTGGATGTGGTATATCTGGACTTCCAGAAGGCTTTCGACAAGGTCCCCACATAAGAGATTAGTATACAAACTTAAAGCATACGGTATTAGGGGTTCAGTATTGATGTGGATAGAGAAACTGGCTGGCAAACAGGAAGCAAAGAGTAGGAGTAAACGGGTCCTTTTCACAATGGCAGGCAGTAACTAGTGGGGTACCGCAGGGCTCAGTGCTGGGACCCCAGCTGTTTACAATATATATTAATGATCTGGATGAGGGAATTGAAGGCAATATCTCCAAGTTTGCGGATGACACTAAGCTGGGGGGCAGTGTTCGCTGTGAGGAGGATGCTAGGAGACTGCAAGGTGACTTGGATAGGCTGGGTGAGTGGGCAAATGTTTGGCAGATGCAGTATAATGTGGATAAATGTGAGGTTATCCACTTTGGTGGCAAAAACAGGAAAGCAGACTATTATTTAAATGGTGGCCGATTAGGAAAAGGGGAGATGCAGCGAGACCTGGGTGTCATGGTACACCAGTCATTGAAAGTAGGCATGCAGGTGCAGCAGGCAGTGAAAAAAGCGAATGGTATGTTAGCTTTCATAGCAAAAGGATTTGAGTACAGGAGCAGGGAGGTTCTACTTCAGTTGTACAGGGTCTTGGTGAGACCACACCTGGAGTATTGCGTGCAGTTTTGGTCTCCAAATCTGAGGAAGGACATTATTGCCATAGAGGGAGTGCAGAGAAGGTTCACCAGACTGATTCCTGGGATGTCAGGACTGTCTTATGAAGAAAGACTGGATAGACTCGGTTTATACTCTCTGGAATTTAGGAGATTAAGAGGGGATCTTATAGAAACTTACAGAATTCTTAAGGGGTTGGACAGGCTAGATGCAGGAAGATTGTTCCCGATGTTGGGGAGGTCCAGGACAAGGGGTCACAGCTTAAGGATAAGGGGGAAATCCTTTAAGACCGAGATGAGAAAGACTTTTTTCACACAGAGAGTGGTGAGTCTCTGGAACTCTCTGCCACAGAGGGTAGTTGAGGCCAGTTCATTGGCTATATTTAAGAGTGAGTTGGATGTGGCCCTTGTGGCTAAGGGGATCAGAGGGTATGGAGAGAAGGCAGGTACGGGATACTAAGTTGGATGATCAGCCATGATCATATTGAATGGCGGTGCAGGCTCGAAGGGCTGAATGGCCTACTCCTGCACCTAATTTCTATGTTTCTATGTTTCTATGTTTCCTAACCCCATTCTCCGGCCTTCTCCCCATAACCCCCGACACCCGAACTAATCAAGAATCTATCTATCTCTGCTTTCTAAAAAAAATCCACTGACGGCCTCCACAGCCTTCTGTGACAAAGAATTCCACAGATTCACCACCCTCTGCCTAAAGAAATGTCTCCTCGTCTCCTTCCTAAAAGAACGTATCTCGCCTCCGCTTAATCTAAGATCGACACAAAAATGCTGGAGTAACTCAGCCGGACAGGCAGCATCTCTGGAGAGAAGGGATGGGGTGACGGTTCAACTCTCCGCTTAATCTAACTCAGCTCTCGTCCAAATCGGTGCCCATTCCTGTGATGGCTGGAGATAGATAGACCCAATATAGATAGACACAGAATGCTGGAGTGTCTAAAGTTGGGTCTCGACCTGAAATGTCGCCCATTCATAGAAACCAAGCCATTCGGCCTTTCAATATACAATAGACAATAGGTGCAGGAGCAGGCCATTCGGCCAGCACCACCATTCAATGTGATCATGGCTGATCATCCCCAATCATGTCTGACGAGTCTTATTGAATTTTTTTGAGGATGTAACTAGTAGAGTGGATAAGGGAGAAGCAGTGGATGAGTTGTATCTGGACTTTCAGAAGGCTTTCGACAAGGTCCCACACAAAAGATTGGTATACAAACTTAAAGCACATGGTATTGGTGGTTCAGTATTGATGTGGATAGAGAACTGGCTGGCAAACAGGAAGCAAAGAGTAGGAGTAAACGGGTCCTTTTCACAATGGCAGGCAGTAACTAGTGGGGTACCGCAGGGCTCAGTGCTGGGACCCCAGCTATTTACAATATATATTAATGATCTGGATGAGGGAATTGAAGGCAATATCTCCAAGTTTGCGGATGACACTAAGCTGGGGGGCAGTGTTCGCTGTGAGGGAGGATGCTAGGAGACTGCAAGGTGACTTGGATAGGCTGGGTGAGTGGGCAAATGTTTGGCAGATGCAGTATAATGTGGATAAATGTGAGGTTATCCACTTTGGTGGCAAAAACAGGAAAGCAGGACTATTATTTAAATGGTGGCCGATTAGGAAAAGGGGAGATGCAGCGAGACCTGGGTGTCATGGTACACCAGTCATTGAAAGTAGGCGTGCAGGTGCAGCAGGCAGTGAAAAAAAGCGAATGGTATGTTAGCTTTCATAGCAAAAGGATTTGAGTACAGGAGCAGGGAGGTTCTACTTCAGTTGTACAGGGTCTTGGTGAGACCACACCTGGAGTATTGCGTGCAGTTTTGGTCTCCAAATCTGAGGAAGGACATTATTGCCATAGAGGGAGTGCAGAGAAGGTTCACCAGACTGATTCCTGGGATGTCAGGACTGTCTTATGAAGAAAGACTGGATAGACTCGGTTTATACTCTCTGGAATTTAGGAGATTAAGAGGGGATCTTATAGAAACTTACAAAATTCTTAAGGGGTTGGACAGGCTAGATGCAGGAAGATTGTTCCCGATGTTGGGGAAGTCCAGGACAAGGGGTCACAGCTTAAGGATAAGTGGGAAATCCTTTAAGACCGAGATGAGAAAGACTTTTTTCACACAGAGAGTGGTGAGTCTCTGGAACTCTCTGCCACAGAGGGTAGTTGAGGCCAGTTCATTGGCTATATTTAAGAGTGAGTTGGATGTGGCCCTTGTGGCTAAGGGGATCAGAGGGTATGGAGAGAAGGCAGGTACGGGATACTGAGTTGGATGATCAGCCATGATCATATTGAATGGCGGTGCAGGCTCGAAGGGCTGAATGGCCTACTCCTGCACCTAATTTCTATGTTTCTATGCATCCCTTCGTGTAGGCTTGTGGTTTTACGGCTGGGATTCTTCTTTCTTTGCCTTGAATCCTGCTCACACAGCTATCCTTCAGTGCTTGACAATTATGACTAGTCCTTAGCTGCCAACTATCCTAGCCGGGATTTTCAGGTTGTGGCAGAAAACACTAATTTCTAACGTACCACCGCTGCCACCATGTTTGGAGACAGGTTTTCTCAATATGAAAAACCCCTGCGCAAGCGAGGACTTTATTGAGTCTTTCAATCTCTTGTAGCTTACATTACATGCATATGATATATCATAACAAAGTCTTCTGCGGACAGTGGTCATTGACAAGTCCACACCTGAAGAGTGTTTCTGATCTGTCGGACAGGTGTTTGGGGATGTTTCTTTATCAAAGAGAAAATTCTTCTGTCATCAGATGTGGAGGTCTTCCTTGGCCTGCCTGTCCCTTTGCGATTAGCAAGCTCACCAGTGCTCTCTTTCTTCTTAATGATGTTCTAAACAGTTGATTTTGGTAAGCCTAAGGTTTGGCTGATGCTGGCATGTGCCGTGAGTAATTACTCGGGGTCGGCGGTCAGTTGACTTTACAAAAAAATCTTGAAAACCGCGCATGCGCAGATTGTTCTCCTCTCGACTTTTATAAAGTAATTTGTCTTCAAAAGCCTTATCTCTTAATAAAGTATTTAAAAACATATAGCTCAAAGAAATTTACTGACCACATTACTTGTACACGAACTCCATTCTTCTCTCTTTGCTTGCAACAAAAATATCGGTAACTTTTTCATAGAAATTAGCAGTGGGACCTTGCTCTGTGTGAGTAAATCTTTCCTTTTCAATAGAAATTAAAGCAAGAGACAAGAGACATTTATTGTCACATGTACCTATTGGCAGGGGCGGAAAACCCGGGGGGGGCAAAAGGGACACGTTCCCTCCATGTTTTGAGAGGTGTGGGACATCCCCCCCCACCCCCCCAAGTCTTTGTGATCCGGATTTTAAAATCTCCGCTTTCTGTGGGACAGTGGAGGTGGGACTGCTGATCGAGGGCGCCGATTGGCCGAGAGAGATGTCAGTCAGCAGGTAATGGGGGCGGGACATGATGTGGGTGAGTGTGCGCATGCGCACGTGTGGGTGAGTGCGCGCGCGGCCGCCAAATATTTGTGTCCTCCGTCCCTTCCATGTTTTTTAGCGAGTTCCGCTCTTGCGTATTGGTACAGTGAAATGTGTGGTCGCCATACAGCCATACGAATAAAAAAGAGCACAGAACACGATAGTTTTTAACACAGACATCCCCACACAGCGGAATCAAAGTTTCCCACTTTGAGGGAAGTCACCAAAGTTCAGGCATCCTCCTCTGTTGTTCACCCGTGGTCGCGGACTCCCGAACCCCTCGCTGTCGCCGCTATGGGCGGCCTGATGCTCAGGCCCGCTCGCCGGATGATGGAACTCCGACGTCGGAACGGGAGAACATTCTCAGCGGCTTGGACTTCCGAATCGGCCACTTCCTACCGGGGACCGCGGCGGAGATTCACACTGGCGGTCCGCGGCAAAGAGATCCCAGGGCTCCGCGATGTTGAAGTCAGCGCCGCCCGCGGCCGGGAGCTCAGCAAACCGCAGCTCCGCGATGTTGAAGCAGCAGGCCCAACACCCCGGAGCTTCAAACGGCGATCCAGGTAAGGCATTACCCGCTCCGCGATGAATCCAGTGATGTACCGCCGCTGAAGGTTTGGTCCGGTCCCCGGCAGGAAACGGAGGGGGGGAGGGGAGGCGAAGATGCAACTCGGAGAATAGTCACATCCTCGCCAGGAGGTGACTGAGAAATGGTTTCCCCCTTACCCTACCCCCCTCCCCCACATAGAAAAAATCCTCCAAAACGAACTAAAAGTAAAAATAAGATAGAAATTAAAGCAAGTGATGAAAGCCTTTCATTGGACATTCTGTTCGTGGTGAAGCTTTTAATTTATTTCAAAGCTGAAAATGATCTCTCAACGGAAACTGTTGTAGCAGGAATTGTTAAAATTAATTGTAGCAGTTTCACAGCTTCAGGGAACGTTTGGTCCAGTCCATTTTGAAATATAAAAACAGATAAATCTTTAAATGATTTATCCCAAAACACCTGTGCATTATAAATTCCAGCTAGATCCGCTCTCAGTCGTAGGATATCAAAGTTACCTTAGTTTATTTCTAAACTTTCTATTGCCTCTTGATCAATTTGACAAGCAGGTTTTTGAAACTTGTTTCCATCAACTAAGGAAATGAATTGTAAATGTTTGAAGTCGCTGTATCTTGCCTCCATATGCTTCAATATATCAACCAAGATCAGATCAAATATTCGCGCTCTCTCTTCTTCAATTGGACGTTTTCAACGAGATTATGCTTTAGGGTTTTTTCTTTGCAATATTCTTCAAGACAGATGCAGAGGGGGGTGGTTCTGGCACCGCTGAGCCTACTGGAGACGTCGTGGGTTCAATCAGCGAAACGTTGATGAAAGTAGGTGCCCACTTGATAACCCCAATGACGTGTCTGCCTAGCCTTTCTCAACATCGGACGAGCATAGGTGAGTGCAGAAGGCTCCCATCACCATCGGGAGTAAATTGATATTTGGCACTTTGGACTTTTAACATCTTGTCCTGAGTATTTGTAAACAAACTTTTCATGGATGCCATCAAAATGTTGGCGCAGATCCTCAATCAAATGTTTTCTTTCGTTGATTCTTTCAATGCAATAAGGAGTATGTATCATTTTAGTTTGCAAAATGTTGTAGTGAGTGTCAGTTTTAATTAACATTTCATTATAAACTTTGAGAAGAAAGTATGTAGAATCTTTCATCAGGCAAGCATAAAACCCATTGCTCCTCACCAAAGTTTCAGGATCCCACAATAATGGATTGCTGTTAATGCTGTCAACGAGTTTACAGAGGTCTCCATGATATTGCAAAATAGTTTGGATTTGCTTTGAGTTTGAAGTCCCTCTGGTTGGTGGGGCCTTTGGAATGCCTTTCTGTGCTATCACCTCAAGAAATTGCGTTCGTCTTGTAGAATGACTGATGAATGAGGCAAGAGCGTCAATGGTCTTCAAAGGGCTTGTACATTCTGAGCATAGTGTTGTGTTTGACGGATAATAACTCAATATTGACATGTTGTACCGTGCTAAAAAGTGGGTCTGTTCAAGCCAAAGTGGCTGCCTGACTGATTCCGAGAAAAACATACATATAGGGGCAGAGCCGTCTTGTGGTAACTGTAAGGACAGTCTTACATAGATACAACATATTCTCCCCTCCTTATAAATGAAGGCGATCATTTAAGTCCAATTATCAAATCAAATATACGTCCATATGAAATCAGTCCAAAGTCCTTTCAAATTTCATGTCCTCTATTCATAAACTTAAATTAAAAATTAATTGCTCAGTTAATATAACGGGTTATGGCTTCACAGCTGAAAATCTTGCAGATACTGAGGGCGCTGAGAACGTGGAGCGGGATTTAGCTGCTCTGCTGTCTGCTGACCGCGATCGCTGTCTTGACTGGATATCAGGAAAGGAAAAGCGTCCGGTTCGTCGTCTTCCTGTGTCTGTCTGCTTGCGATAAGACGCCTCGCGTTCCATCTAGTGTCATCTTAGAGGAGCTACGCGTTCTTGCCGAGTCTCCGTTTGATCTGTATAGGCTTTGAGAGTGCGCTTGCGAGCTTGCGCTGTCTGTTTGGGCGGCTGATTCGTACCCAGTAGCCGACCTCGAACCGCGGCGCTCGTACTCTGCGTATGGCTTCACAGTACGTTTCCCCTTTCGCTCGTCTGTGTGCTATCGTTTCCGCCCTCGATTTTGTGTCTGGATTTGGGCGCGATGGTGGTTGAAGAGCATTCAGTTTCGTTCGCAGGTTTCCCCCTATCATCAGCAGTATCTTTGAGGTTCTTTGCGAAGTCCCTCACCCCCTGTCTGTTCAGATGTATTCCGTCATGCAGGTCCCATGTACCGATGGTCGGGTGGTGGGCCAATTGGACATTAGGGAGGGCGACACTTCCTCTGCTGCTCTCCACGTTGGTGTTGTGAATCACATGGGGTGGGGTATCCGTCCTGGGCAGCAGGGTAGAGATCACGATCCTCGAATCAGGGAATTCGTTGCAGATCTTTATTGCCCCAGCAGTACCATGACGTAAGGTGCGCAGATCATAAGTTGCTCAGGACCCTCATAGAAACATAGAAAATAGGTGCAGGAGGAGGCCATTCGGCCCTTCGAGCCAGCACCGCCATTCAATATGATCATGGCTGATCGTCTGCTATCAATAACCCGTGCCTGCCTTCTCCCCGCATCCCTTGACTCCACTAGCCCCTAGAGCTCTATCCAACTCTCTCTTAAATCCATCCAGTGATTTGGCCTCCACTGCCCTCTGTGGCAGGAAATTCCATAAATTCACAACTCTCTGGGTAAAAAAGTTTTTTCTCAGCTCAGTCTTAAATGACCTCCCCTTTATTCTAACACTGTGGCCCCTGGTTCTGGACTCACCCAACATTGGGAACATTTTTCCTGCATCTAGCTTGTCCAGTCCTTTTGTAGTAGCCTGGTCAAGGTCAGGAAAATAGTAAGATTAAACGAGAACTTACCAAGTTCGAAGGTTGATCTTTATTTTATGAGGAGTTGCGGTGAGGGATTTCGTGAAGACCCCGCCAGCACGCATGCGCGACATTCTTCAAAGCAGCGGTGTGGAATCACAGAACGCCCCATGACTGGAGATAGTAAGATTAATGATGTAGAACATACCAGTTGACCTTATGATAGAGGGTTGGGAGCGGAGGGCACGAAATCCCTCACCGCAACTCCTCACAAAATAAAGATCAACCTTCGAACTTGGTAAGTTCTCGTTTAATCTTACTATTTTATAAGTCACGTGAGTGACTTCGTGAAGATTTCAAAGCTCTGTGATTTCACGCCCTGGACAACGTCCATGCTATCACACTGCCGCAATCCTGATGGAGGAAGGTAGTCAATGCATTCCAGACTGAACAGGCTGAAACATAATGCACATTTATTAACACAAGTAATAACAAAGCAAAAGACCCCTAATTCAGGGACAAATCATTCACGGAGCGGCTCCCAGCACGGCCTCCGCGAACATTGCGGGGGCGACCACCGGCTTATTGTAGAACCGCTGGAAAGCTGCTTCACTGGCCCAGCCCGCGGTGGCGAGGATGTGGTCCATGGGCACCTCCATGGCCCTCGCCGCTGATGTGGATGCAGCCCTGGTAGAGTGACATTTTAAAATGTTAGTATCTACTCCTGCTGCACCCAACACTGCCCTGAGCCACCTGGCGATAGTCTGCACAGTCACCCGGTGATGTGGTTGTTTGTGGCTGATGAGGAGCCCCTGCTCCATATTCCTGATAGTTCGTGTTGTTCTGATGTAGTGGCGGAGATGGGTGGCTATGCAGAGGGTGGCATCAGTGGGGTACGCCCGGAATTCCAACTGCAGCCCAAGAGACCCAGGTCTGTGCTGCTTCAGCAGGTCCTCTACAAAGAAAGTTACCTTAGCAGGGGTGGAGACCATGCTATCCAGCCGCAGCTTCTGTAAGGCCTGGACTCGTTGAGCTGAAGTCAGTGCCATCAGCATCACCACTTTGAGGGTGAGCTTATTGAGTGGTAACTCTGTCATAGGGGACCAGCTCCTCAGTAGGGTCAGTACTATCCCTACGTCCCAGGTGATGTTGTATCTGGGTCATGGAGGGTTGGTGTTGAACACTCCCCTCATGAATTTGGACACCAGGTGGTGTGAGCCCACACCCATGTCTAGGTATGAGGACAGCGCACTCCTGCCGCTTTTGATGGCACTGTAGCTGAGGCTCTCATCGTAATGAAGGCCCGCTAGGAATTCCAGGACATCAGGGATCGTGGCAGAGTTGTAGGTCGTGTTGGTACGGGAGCAGAAGGCCTCCCACTTCCTGACCTGGGTGAGGTACTGCCTCCTGGTTGATGCTCGGCACGACACTGAGATGAGGTCCATGGCCCTGGGAGATATGCCGGCCTTGATAAGCGGCCTCTTTAGAACCTGCAAGCCAACAGGTTTAGGTGACCATGGCACGGGTGACTTTCCCCCGTAATGGGGTTGGTAATCAATTTGGGGTTTTTGTCAATTTGAACCCACGGACGTTTCAATATTTGGAGGACCACCGGGTACCATGGCTGTGTAGACCAGTCGGGTATGATCAAACTGCCTGCAGCAGAATCCAGTTGAATTTTCTGCAATACCCGACTGATGAGGCAGAATGGAGAGAAAAAGCATCCATAGCTACTGCCCCAGGGTCTGGTTCCCAAGACACATACGTTGGTATGTGATGGTTCAACCTGGACACAAAAAGGTCTATATCTGGTGTACCAAAGTGAGCTATAATTTCAGCAAATATTTGGGGGTTCAACATCCACTCAATGTTATCATTGAACACTCGTGACCTGGTGTCCGCCCCATTGTGTTGAGCTTCCCTGGTAGATAGGTCGCTGTTATCCAAATATTTCTGTCAATGCACCAGTGCCAGATTGTGTTTGTCAATTTGTCACAAGATAATGACCTGATACCGCCCATATGATTTATGTAAGCCACCACCGTGGTGTTATCTATTTGGAGGCGGACATGTAAATGCTGTAAGTTAGTGCAGTATGCCCTCAGCCCATGGAAAGCCCCTAACATCTCCAGATAGTTTATCCCTTGTGTTTGGAGGAGGGTAGACTCGTGAGGGTCCCATCTGCCACCACAACTGGACGTGGTGTCAGTTGCACCCCAGCCTTGTGCGCTTGCGTCAGTCTGTAGCACGACTGATGGGTTGCTAACAATAATGGGTTTGTGACACTCACTAATATTGTCAATCCACCATTGTAGCTCAGCTTTAGCCTTAATTGGCAGCCGTATCTGTATGTAAAAGTGCCCAGCATTTGCTTTTAATGCTGAGATCTTTGCTCTTTGTAAGTTTTGGTAATGTAATGGTCCGAATTGCGCAGCTGAGAATGTAGCTATCAATTTCCCAATTACCTTGGCCGTCTGTCTGATAGTCGGTACCCTGGCGCAGGCAAGGCTGTTGCGTGCTTCTTTTATGTCTGAAGCTTTGTTGGTCGGGATAGTGATCATCATTCGGTTTGTGTCAATGGTGAGGCCCAGGTAGTCCTTGACTTGAGATGGGGTTAGTTTGGATTTGTCTGGATGGGTTACAAACCCTAATGTCTCGAATAAAGATTTGGTCGCTGTGACTGCCAGCTTTGCCAATTGGAGGGGCTGTCCCACTATAAGTATATCGTCCAAGTATGCCATTGTGGGGTACGATCCCGAAATCAAGGCGAGAAGCCAGGTGTAGTGGGAAGTACCTTTTTATTTAGTTCTTTCAAGTCGTGAGGAAGTCCATGAGAGAAAGATGGCACCCAAAACCCTTGCTTTTAAACCCTCTGGTTAAGGGCCGCCTCTGGACTGAACCATTCCCGTGCCGAGGGGTTTGACCGTTAGGATGGCCCGACGCTTGGGAGCCGCCACAGGACCCCCCTCCAGAACCCGAGGTACGAAACGCACCGGCGGGCGCACAGCACGGCCGGACTGCGTGCGGAAGTGCGGGAGCACAGGTGGAGGGACCGGCGGGAGGACAGGCGGAGGGAGCCGTGAGGGGGGGCGCCCTCCAGGCCGAGGTCGGGCAACCAGCACCGGCTGGTCAATGTCCAGATGCGCCGGCTTCAACCTGTCTCTGGACGCGGTCTCGGTGAAATTACCTACCTTTTGGACCACCCGGCCGCACATCTGGTTTCAGCAGACGGAGGCCCCATTCAAGCTGCGGGGAATAACGGTCGACGACACTCGTTTCTATTATCTGGTGGGGGCCCTCAACCAGGACACGGTCGAAGAGGACACAGACTTCATCGCAGACCCCCCGGCCACCGAGAAATACCGCGGCCTTAAGGAGCTCCTGCTTGAGATTTATGGTCTCTGCAGGATGGAGCGCGCTGCCAGGCTCCTTCATATGGAGGGCCTAGGCGACCGACGGCCATCGAGCCTCCTAAAGGAGATGGTCGCACAGTTGGATGGGCACACGCCGTGCCTGCTATTCGAATATATCTACCTGCATCTGCTGGCGGCCTACATCCGCCTTCAGCTCACGGACGTCTCCTTCGCAGACCTAAGGGCCCTCGGTAGGCGCGCTGATGCGCTGTGGATGGCGCGCCCTGATGACGCCAACGCGCTGGCCGTTGCCAGGCACACTGACGCGCCGCGGACGGCGCGCTCTGATGACGTCACTCCGGCTCCTGCCATTTCTCGTGGCAGTTCACCATTGCGGACGGCTGTGGCCGTCCTGTGGCGGCTCCCAAGGGACGGGTCGGCATTTGAGAAGGAAGGATGTGCTTTATTCTCCATCATGACAACGATGGAGCGTCGGGGTCACCAATGTGGGGTACGATCCCGAAATCAAGGCGAGAAGCCAGGTGTAGTGGGAAGTACCTTTTTATTTAGTTCTTTCAAGTCGCCAGGAAGTCCATGAGAGAAAGATGGCACCCAAAACCCTTGCCTTTATACCCTCTGGTTAAGGGCCGCCTCTGGACTGAACCATTCCCGTGCCGAGGGGTTTGACCATTAGGATGGCCTGACCCTTGGAGCCGCCACACCATGACGATATAATTCTGTTGCCTGGGGATTGCCAATATTGGTTTTGACTATTTTGGTAAATAGTCTGGGGGCTGTGGTTAAGCCATTGGGTAAGGCTTTGTATTGCCATAACTGTCCCCTCCAGACAGATTTTAGGAACGTCCTGTGAGATTCTATGATGGGAACTGTATAGTATGCATCTTTTAAATCGATGCAAGCCATAAAGTACCCTGGGTAAAGCAGCTGCTTAGCTGTTTCAAAGGTTTCCATTCTGAAATGGGTATATTGTACAAAAGTGTTCAAATGGGTAAGGTCTATGATAATCCGACATCCACCATCATTTTTGGTTTTTGTAAAGATGTTGGACACAAACTCAAGGGGTTCGTGTGTGGATTTCCCTATCACCCCTTTGGTTGCTAGCCGTAGAATTTCTGTATGTCCCTCCTTTATCTCTTTTTGAGAGAGCGCAAATGTGCGCTGAGGTTCATGCTGTGTAGGAGGTTTCCCATTAATAAATTCTATGACATAACCGTGAACACTTTGTAGAATAAACGTGTCTGTGGTTATTGCATCCCATGCACCCCGAAATGCCCGCAACCGTCCCCCCCTACTTGTGAGGTTATAATTGCTATGTTCTTAGACGAACCAGACCCCCTTACCTCCATGGTCAACGGCAGGTCTTGGTATACGGTGTTTTGGGGGGACGTTATGTTGCTTGTCATGGCTGTGGCCGCATCTTCCATGCGGGCCTCTGCAGGCCTTGCCCTAAAAAAGGCCTCTGCTGTTGGGGGACTGGTGGCGGATAGGTCCTTGGTGTCCTATCCGGCTGGCGAGGTTTCCAGGGAGGGTACGGTTGTTATCGATGGAATTGGTGTTCCTTGGCCGGTGGCGGTTTCATAAGGCCGACGGTCTTATTCACACAATTCACACAAACATCCATCACAGTGAATCTCCTCCTCACTGTGATGGAAGGCAAAGTTCTTCTCTCTCCCCCGCACCATTTCTCTCCCGATGTCGAAGCCCCAGACAGGCGATGTTAAGTCCCACGGCCATTGAGGCTGCGGCGGGCGATGTACGGCCCCGCTCTAGGCCCAAAAGTCACAATGTTGGAGCCCCCGGCGGGCGCTGGAATGTCCTGCGGCCATTAAAGCTGCGCCGGGCGATGTACGGCAACGCACCGGGTCGTTCCAACCCCGCGACACAGGCTGGAGAAATTGTGCTGCGGGAGCTCCGGAGAGCAGTCTCCCACCCGGACCCGCGAGCTCCCGATATCCCGACAGTCCACCGGTAGTAAGCTGGAGCTGGAGCTCCGGAGTCGGGCCGCAGCTGGAGCTGGAGCTGGAGCTCCGGAGTCGGGCCGCAGCTGGAGCTGGGACTGGAGCTCCGGAGTCGGGCCGCAGCGGCGATCCACACCGCTCCCCACGCTCCGAGGCCGGCCAGCCCCAAGATGGCAAGTCCGCAGCTCCGCAGGCCCCGTGACTGCAGCCCCCAGGTCGTCCCGGTCGGAGGCCGCTCCACGGCACTAGGCCCCAACGACAACGGAGACCCGACAGGGAAAAAGTCGGGTCTCCCGTGCAGGGAAGAGATTTTAAAAGTTTCCCCCACCCCACCCCCCACATATACACAGTTAGAAACAGTACAAAAAAAACACGAACAACTACATTTAACTAGACAAAAAAAAAAAAAAAAGACAGACCGGCTGTAGGGGCCGCTGCAACGTGAGTCACGCCGCCGCCAGAAGGATCGGTAGCTCCCCAACCGTGAGCGTTGGTTTTCTCTGATAAGCTTTATTGTTGTTTCAGCACTTGTAGCAGCAATCTCCTCCAGAGTGGTTATGGCTACAGCCTGTTGACTCAGTGATTCCTCAACAGGCTCCAGCTTTTCGTTAAAGCTAGACTCCATCGATTTGATTTTAACATCCATCTCCGCACACATCCTTGTAATTTGCTGGTTCAGCATTTCTTCTGTTTCATTCTTCCATCTTTCCAGTAATTCAAGGACAGTGGAGTTAATTTCTTCCTTCATTTGCTTCATTTCCACTTTAAACTCCTTAAACACCTCCTTGAAATTTTGAAATTCTTCTTTAACATTCGTTAACTTTAGTTCTTCCTTTAGTTCTTTAATTTCCTGAGATAGAAAAATCCGAAGTTCTTCCATCTCAGATTTTTTAGCCTTTGGTTTCTTCGAAACATCCTCCTGGGACGACATTTTACTTGAGCCCGAGGCTTCAGTCGGGCCTTGTTCTTCCGGTGCCGTTTTCTGCCTAGCAACCCGTTTCGGTAGTTGTTTGGGGGGGCTATGCTGCATAGACATACCGAATCGCGCGCCTGATGACGTCACTCACGCGTTGCAGGCAGCCGGTGCAGAATAAACAGGTAGGTCCGTTTTTCTCCCCGTTTTAGCGATTTTTTTCATGGAGCTAGCTGGCGCTGGTCTCTAACCCTCCATAGCGCCACCAGAAGTCTGGCGTCAGTTTGTAACACGACTGAAGGATTTGTAATTGTGATGGGATTAAAGCAATGTCGAATGTTGCTTATCCACCATCGCAGTTCGATTTTTGCTTTGGCCGGTAGCTGCATAGGCCTGTCAAAATGACCAGCATGAGATTTTGGCTCTTTGTAAATTTTGGTAATGTAACGGTCCATAATGAGTAGCTGGATAAAGTTTCCCGATTACCCTGGCAGCGTGCCGAATGGTCAGTTTACTGGCACAAACAAGGCTATTACATGCCTCTATTAAGTCTGACGCCTTGTTATTTGGTAAAGTGACAGTCATGTGAATTGTGTCAATCGTGAACCCCAGATAGTCCATTATGACAGAGGGCATTAACTTGGATGTATCTGGATGGATGATAAATCCCAGCTTTTGAAATAGCAACTTGGTAGCTGTCGCAGCTAACTTAGCCTATTCAAAGGTTTTTCCCTAAATTAAGATGTCATCAAGGTAAGCCACAACAATATGGTTTTGTTTTCGTAAAGACGCCAATGCCGGTTTCAATATTTTGGTAAAAAAACCTGGGAGCTGTTGTTAATCCATTAGGCAGCGCTCTATATTGCCATAGCTGCCCCATCCAGATAAACTTCAAATATCTGTGGTGATCTTTATGTATGGGCACTGAATAGTATGCATCTTTTTGGTCGATGCAGGCCATGAAGTACCCTCTGGAAACTAGTTGTTTGGCAGTTACAAATGTTTCCATTTTGAAATGGGTATATTGCACAAAAGTATTCAGCTGAGTTAAGTCAATGATAATGCGGCATCCACCATCTTTTTTGGTTTTGGTGAAGATGTTTGATACAAACCCAAGAGGTTCATGTTTAGTTTTCTCTATTACTCCCTTGGCATATAATCTAAGTAGTTCCGCATGTCCTTCCATTTTTTCTTTTTTAGAAAGCACAAATTTCCGGCTAGGTACATGTTGAACTGGTGGGAGGAGTTTGTTAATGAATTCAATTTTATATCCCTGAATACTGTGCAATATAGAGGTCAGGTTATGAAAGTCCGTGCATCCCCAAACAAGTGTAACCTTCCCCCCACTTGTGAAGTTATACATGCGGTATTCCCAAGGCAACTAGACCCACCTACCTCCATGGTTACCGGTGGCGTTTGGTCGGGTTCTTCCGTCCTTGGCTCTTGGGAGGTGGAGGCGCTGTGGTGTGGAGTTGACGCATCTTCCACAAAGGTCGCTCTGGAGCATGGCCTAAAAAAGACCTCTGCGTAAATGGTGCGACCTTCGGAGTTTCACCCGCCATCCTGTCTGTATGGTAGCGGGGCCTGTTGGTAGTTGCATAGGGGTGCTGCCGCCGGTTTACTGTCGACCTGATGGTGGATGGTGCCTTAATCACGCCCACCGCTTTTGCTTCCTCATCCAGGTCCTTGACCTGTTTTGGCAGGTTGTCTCGAAACAGCAAATATTTTTGTTCCTCTGTCATATCCGTGCCATCGACAGACCTGGCGAACGCAGTGATCCCTGCGGCTAGCAGTTTCTGCATCTTTATTCCTTGTGCCCTGATGCAGGGGCTTATGTTCCCCCAGATGGGGTTGTTGACAGCCGGTATGTTCAGAGACACGCAGTTCTCCGGGGGCAAGGTATTTGCATGTAGTATCGGTCATTACCTGCTCCTGCAGCTGGTGCGTAGTTAAGTAGTTAATATTCGCTGCGGCTGAAGTGGCTGTCCTTTCTGGGATGGTTTTGGAAACTTGGATACCATACCCAGAAGTTCCTCTTCTTGCACCCCCAGCAAGTTTGGTTCTTCAGTCAACCCCTCTTCAGAGTCAGCCCAGCCCTGACTCCTGATGCTCCCCTCCGAGGAGGGAGAGACATTGGGCAGCCCTGAATAGGGTGCTGCCGTGGGCCTGCGAAGAGGCCCAGGGTGACCAGACTCCTGCTGGAGTAGGTCCCTCTGGAGCAATTGCTCCATCATCCGCTCCATGCGGGAAATACGATCGCCGTCGCTATCCGCGAACGGCAGGTCGTCATGCCCGGGCTCAGCTGAGTCAACGGGGCTGCCCGACTTCCGAACGGCCTTACCGCCAGTCCACGGTGGTCTTCTGGACTGTAGCGGTATGAAGTCGGGGGCTGCGGTATGTTCAACGGCCAGCTCCGGTGTATTTGGCCGTTGATGTGTCCCCGCGGTCCTCCCTGGTGTGCCTGGAAGCAGCCCTTTTCTTACCTCGAGCTTTCTCCATGCTCGATTCGTAGGTGCTCTGTAACAAAAATGAAGACAGCGTGCCTTAACCAACTCAAGGTTAGCTGAACGTACCTGAGGGTCGCCGTTCTAAAGTTGCCGGTAGAGGAGCCGCGCTCCTCCAAGCCTGTCGGTTGCAATGCGAGCGACGATATGTCGCGCGTGCTTGCTGGCGGGGTCTCCACGAAGTCACTCACGTGACTCCGAAGTAAAATGGTGTATTGGTGGGCTGAGTGCAGATCAGAGAGTGCACAGTTTTCTTGTCTCAGCTCTTCCAGGGTTCTCTTTATCTCAGAGGTGGTAGTCTCATTTTTTGTCATCAGCTGTTTGAAGTCCTCTTTCAGCTGGTGGAGTTGCTTACCCTGTGCTTGTTAGAGTTGCGTGAATTTGAGTTCTAGCTGGGCCAGATTCTCTCTCAGCTGGCGGCTTGAGTTATGAGGTGTAGGAGGGGTAGAGATGGCCAAGGCGGCAATTTTCTCCAGTGGACTCTCATCTTCATAATTATACTGGTAGGTTTTGGTCCAGTTATCAAATCAAATATAAGTCCATATGAATTCAGTCCAAAGACCTTTCAAATTTCATGTCCTCTATTAATAAACAGAATTCCAAAAAATAACTGCTCAGTTAATATAACGGGTTATGGCTTCACAGCTGAAAATCTTGCAGATACTGAGGTCTCCTCTTCTGTCGCTGAGCGCGTGGAGCGGGATTTGGCTGCTCTGCTGTCTGTTGACCGCGATCGCTGTCTTGACTGGATATCAGGAAAGGAAAAGCGTCCAGTTTGTCGTCTTCCTGTCTCTGTCTGCTTGCGATAAGATGCCCCGCGTTCCATCTGGTGTCATCTCAGAGGAGCTACGCGTTCTTGCCGAGTCTCCGTTTGATCTGTATAGGCTTTGAGAGTGCGCTTGCGAGCTTGCGCTGTCTGTTTGGGCGGCTGATTCGTACCCAGTCGCCGACCTCGAACCGCGGCGCTCGTACTCTGCGTATGGCTTCACAGTACGTTTCCCCTTTCGCTCGTCTGTGCGCTATCGTTTCCGCCCTCGATTTTGTGTCTGGATTTGGGCGCGATGGTGGTTGAAGAGCATTCAGTTTCGTTCACAGGTTTCCCCCTATCATCAGCAGTACCTTTGAGGTTCTTTGCGAAGACCCTCACCCCCTGTCTGTTTAGATGTATTGCTAGTGGAAGGTGGTCACTGGAGGTCGAAGGTAGTCAACGGTAAGACCTCCCGGGTGGAAAAAAACTGGGTGAAAAAAAGGTTAATAATAACATAAGCATGTGACCTCTGTCACTCCTGGGCGTGCTCAATCATAGTTGCAGAGTTCTTTTTAGCAGAGGAAAGTTGTAAACAGCTCAGGGGTGATTCGTAGAAAGTTTTTAAATGCAGACAAATCCTCCTCTTGCAGCACATTCATCAGGTGGTCATACTGTCCACGCATCAATCTTCTTTGCAAGAGGGCTTCACCCACTGACACCTCTTCTTCTGCTTCCTCGTCACCCCTGTGCTTTCCCTTCTGCTTTCTTCAAAGGCTGATGAAGCAAAAGGGCTGCTGCTGATATCAGTAGATGTACTTTTAGTAACATCCACCTAACTTGTTCCTTCCCTGCCCTCATGGTTCAGACTGATTTAAAATAAAACCTGGGAGGTTTTTATTGTAAGATAAAAAACATTAATGACGTCATTTCACCAAGTGACCAACTGAGCTGTAACCAGTCGACGCTGGTCGTTGTCGGTTTACAGTTTGGTTGTATGAAGTCGAAGGGGGTGTTGTTCAAGTTAACGAAACCAGTTTTCAAATTAGTCGAAGGAGCTTGCTGTCGGTCGGAGGTTTTCTTCATAGTCAAGGAAGGTTTTCAACATATGCTTGGGAGGTGGTAGGAGGTTGCAGGTCACCTCGACCTTGATTTTTTTTTTGTGTGGCGGGAGGTTTCCGCCAAACCAGAGGTTTCCGTTCAGGTTTCCTAAGTGGGACAGGGGCATAACAGAAGGGGTGTCCAAAAATGGTGTATTGGTGGGCTGAGTGCAGATCAGAGCAGTCGGAGCAGCAAAAGGAAAGTGAGCAACAGCTGGGCTATGTTTTTTCGTGTGTCCTTTTTGGAACTTCTGGGCGATTGTCCTTGACATTCTGGAGCTGCTCGTCAAATTCTTTTCCCTGCTTATTTATATCCTCCTTCATGTTGGCTATTTGTGCATGGAGTGCACAGTTTTCTTGTCTTAGCTCTTCAGGGCCGGATTAAGACCCACAGAGGCCCCAAGCACTTAAAATATTTTGGTGCCCCCATATATATGTAATTCAAAATATAAACAATAATAAACCATAAAAAAAAATATTTTTCAAAATGAAACAAAACTAACAGTAAGATGGAAAATAATGTTTATTTTTGTATACTTGCACTTTATTTATATTTGAAAAGTTTTCTCCGACTTTTTTTTCACTCCCTCCCTCCCCAACCCACCCATGGATTCACATTTACATAAATTAACACTGTCTCCAACGGCCCGACAGCCCGACCGAGCCTCCACAGCATCCATCGGCCTACCGACAAGCCCGACCGACAGACTGACCGACTGACCCTAATCCTAACCCTAGCTCTACATTTGTTATTTATCATTTTTATTTAACACTTCACATCATAACTTTATTAAGATAAATCAATTGAAAAACAAAATTATCAACAAGGTGAGCATTACCTTTATTCCTTGGAAACCTTGCTATTGCTATTGATGTCACATTATGAGGAGGCAGCCATGATCCCAGGGTCCTCGCTGCCTAGCGACCATAAAACAAAGCGCGGAATGGTCAATTTGCGTCCGATCTCAATGTCCAACGTGCATTGAGTGGACAATTACAACTCGGAAAATTGGAGGTTTTTCTCGTATTTAAACAAAATGTGCAGGTTTTGGTCTTGACAAGTTTCAGGTATGATTTATATAATATCTTTGCACAATATGTTAAAAATTCATGTAGTTCCGTGAGTTGGGTCACGAACCTGAACGAAAAAGCTCCTTGGCCCACAGCCTAAAACAGGAACTGTCACTAGCCCTATCGTGGGTATGGTTGAACCATCATAAGAGCGAAGAGTGTCCCTCGGGGGAGCAAGAGGGTAGTCCGAAAAATACCTATTGTAGAGGTCTACGCTCAAAAACCTTCGCCCCCACATCTATGGGAAGCGATACCGAGGTCCCAGCGATCTCGACCATGCGTCTTTATGGAGCTTACATCGTGTACACCGGAGATTCATCGTCTACATGGCGGACAGATGATGCTTTCTACGACGACCGGCAGACTTTCGCAAAGTGATTCAGCTTTGAGCACGTGTTGCACCGTTTACCGTAAGCTGGACATTCCTTGGAAGCGTGTGTCCGGCCACAATTCGGACGCTGCTTGTTTGAGCGATTGTTTTTTGACTGTTTCTGAGTGCCCTGCACTGGTGCTGTGTTCTTCTGATGAGATGAATGACCGGACGCTCTCTCAGTGCTTGCCGTCGAATGTTGTTTGAGCAACTTGGCATCATGCATCGCACTTTCAATTTGCACGGCTAATTCTTGTGCCTTTTCGAGTTTGAGATCATCATCCTCCGTTAGAAGGCGCTCTCTGATCCGTGGGACAGAAGTCTTTTCTATCAGCTGGTCTCTCACCAACTCATTAGTCAGTGCCCCAAAATTGCACTTTGCAGCCAGTTCTATCGATGAAGAAACAAATTGCTTCACTGGTTCGCCATGCCCCTGTGAACGTTGGCAAAAACGGTATCTCTCTGTCATCGCACTTGTCTTTGGGCCACAATATTTGCCAAGTGCAGTAACAGCATCACTGCACTTACTCGTGGCAGCACTGTCAAACTGCACGAAGATCCGCTGTCCCTCTGAGGCAATGCAGCAGGATCGCTCGGCAGCGAGCGTCCTATATGGCTTCGCCGTCCAGGCCGCTTGCGATCAAGTATGTGGTGAAACTTTCGAACCATCGTGTCCATGGCACAGGGGGCTCTCCTGGACTTTGCAAGAATGGAGATGGGGCAGCGAGAGTTGAACTAGCCATCCTCGTCGCCAGATGTTGTGTTTGACGGATAATAACTCAATATCGACTCGTGTTGTACCGTGCCAAGAAGTGGGTCTATTCAAGCCAAAATGTTCTGCCTGACTGATTCCGAGAAAAACATACATATAGGGGCAGAGCCGTCTTGTGGTGACTGTAAGGACAGTCTTACATAGATACAACGCGTAGCAGTGGGTAAATCAAGCTGATGATGCCTTTTCTCTTATAATTTAAGTTTGATGCCATTATCATTGCCCCATCGTATGTCTGTGCTACAAGTTTCTCAGCACAAGTATATTTGACTAAATTCTTGAATATGCATTCTGTTACACTAGTAGCAGGTCTGTCCTTAAGTTTGTCAAAGCCGATCAATGCTTCTTTAATTTCAGAGTCCAATATATACCGTAAAACTGTAGAGCACTGAGCTGCATTTGAAATATCAGTAGATTCTTCTTCTTCTTGCGAATGAAACTTAAACCAAAGGAATAGTTAGATCTCAAGCCGGGTGTTGAGCAGCCAGGTTGTTGTCTCTGTTGGCGTCGATGTCTGCCAGGCCCTGAGCTCCATTTGGTGGGTGGTAGAGCGGGCACCCAGAGATGACAAGGTTGTCTGTCTGTTGTTCTGCTCCACATTCACAGGCTGGGCTCTGGCGGAGCCCCCATCTCCACAAGCTGGCATTGAAACGCCCAACTCCAGTACCAAGTCTGTTAAGCTTCACCCATGTTCCTCTGGGGAGGTCAGACCCTGGACAGTATTTATCTGGTGACCCTGGTCAGCTTTTATCTGGTGACGAATCGGTGGATTCATCCACTTCTATGGCAATGAATGGGGCTTTTGTGATCCCTACTTTAATATTATTTTCTACAACTGTGCCTTCTTCAATCAAGTCATTTTGTATCTTGTTAGAAATGCCAGAAAAAAAAACAGATGAATTATGTAAATGTGCCCATTTTTCATCAAATGTTGCTATAACTCAATATATTTTCCACGATTTAGCGATTTTTTTGTTTTCATTATCAGCGCGAAAAGCAAGTAGCACATATTAACCTTTTTTTTAGTATCTCTCTCTTCTCCTTAAGTTTTTCATTGTGAATGTCGATGCATAGTTTTCTTCTGCTTATCTATGAGCAAGTCGATCCGTGCAGACCAAAATGTCTTCAATGCTATTTGCCTTTCACAATTCGCAGCAGATCCCTTGTGCTTGTTTAAAGCATTAGGCAAATTATTTAAATCACTGTATCCATCTGCTAACCATACAGTTTCCACTAGATGCAGAAAATAATGGGCACGGGAAACAAAAACAGTCTTATTTGTTGAAATACAACCGCATAGCCACTCTTTCCTGTTGTACCAAACTCTTTTAAATGTTCTAATTATTTTTATTCCTTTGCGCTGTTTGAAGTTCTTTAAATTCCGGTGTTGGTCTGCCATTTTTTATTATTTTGGTCTTTCTTCTTAAGATAATGACAATCCATGTTTGAAAAACCCGCCAGGAAACATGCGCTGTGCATGTGCAGTAGGCTGCTGCGCAGCACATGCATTCAGTCCATGGTGCAAAGGCAGAATTTCAGCTGCCTTTATAGACCAGCGTCTATGAAGCAGCGTTGATGGCACGTGAGTTGCACATACGTTCGCGTGTTACATGTACTGTGGATGAAAAGGCACGGAGAATTATGCCTACCTGAGAGATTGATCGCTTAGGCAGGCATATTTCTCCCATTTATATTTAACAATTACCATTTTATAATTTAAGTCGGGCACTCCCTACCTTGCCTACCCTGACGGCACGTGCGTGGGCTAATGTCTCTAACGGTTTTATTCTTGTTTATCACTCATTTGGAAGAGTGGGCTGAAAGATGGCAGATGGAGTTTAATGCTGATAAGTGTGAAGTGCTACATCTTGTCTGGACAAATCAAAATAGGACGTACATGGTAAATGGTAGCGAATTGAGGAATGCAGTTGAACAGAGGGATCTAGGAATAACTGTGCATAGTTCCCTGAAGGTGGAATCTCATGTAGATAGGGTGGTAAAGAAAGCTTTTGGTGTGCTGGCTTTTATAAATCAGAGCATTGAGTGTAGAAGTTGGGATGTAATGTTAAAATTGTACAAGGCATTGGTGAGGCCAATTCTGGGGTATGGTGTACAATTTTGGTCGCCAAATTATAGGAAAGATGTCAACAAAATAGAGAGAGTACAGAGGAGATTTACTAGAATGTTGCCTGGGTTTCAGCACCTAAGTTACAGAGAAAGGTTGAACAAGTTAGGTCTTTATTCTTTGGAGCGCAGAAGGTTAAGGGGGGACTTGATAGAGGTCTTTAAAATTATGAGAGGGATGGACAGAGTTGACGTGGATAAGCTTTTTCCATTGAGAGTAGGGAAGATTCAAACAAGAGGACATGATTTCAGAATTAAGGGACAAAAGTTTAGGGGTAACATGAGAGGGAACTTCTTTACTCAGAGAGTGGTAGCTGTGTGGAATGAGCTTCCAGTGGAAGTGGTGGAGGCAGGTTCGATTTTATCATTTAAAAATAAATTGGATAGGTATATGGACGGGAAAGGAATGGAGGGTTATGCTCTGAGTGTAGGTAGATGGGTCTAGGTGAGAGAGTAAGTGTTCGGCACGGACTAGAAGGGCAGAGATGGCCTGTTTCCGTGCTGTAATTGTTATATAGTTATAAATAGTAAGATTAAACGAGAACTCACCTGTTCGAAGTTTGATCGTTATTTTACGAGGAGTTACGATGAGGGATTACGTGAAGAAGAGCCCGCCTCACGCTGGTAACGGCATACTTCAAAGCAACGGCATGAAAAACACAGAACACCAAAGCGGAGTAACATAGTAAGGCTCATAAAAAGACTTAGAACCCACCATTTGATCATTTATTTTTACGAGGGTGGGAGTGGAGGGCACGTAATCCCTCATCGTAACTCCTCGTAAAATAACGATCAAACTTCGAACAGGTGAGTTCTCGTTTAAATCTTACTATTTTACTTCGGAGTCACGTGAGTGACTACGTGAAGAGTTTTAAAGCTTTCTGTGTTTTTTATGTCGTAGAATTAATCCGTACGACAGTCCGGCTAAGTAAACACATACATGAGAAAGCACACAAATGTTAGATCTTTTCACAATTAAGTTTTTTAATGGCTGAAAGACCATATAATACCCTCCTTATATTTGAGGGAAAAATGATTACAAGTGACAAAATATATCAGTGACTACACAACTGATTATAGCAATTAATAGCAAACAAAGCAGGTGATTATAGTGCTCCCAACACCGCGTGTCCAAAGCTTGTCATAGTGTGAACAGGTTTGTTGTAGAACTTTGAAAAAGTTTCTTCTTTACTCCACCCTGCGATTTTTAAAAATATGCTCGAGAGGTACGTCCCGCCCCTTCGCCGCGGACGTAGCTGCCGCCCTGGTGGAGTGAGATTTGAAGACATCAGTGTCTACTCCCGCTAAAACCAACACCTGTTTTCAACCATTTTGAGATAGTTTGAACTGAAGCTTTTGTGTGTGGCTTTTTGTGCGTAAGCAGCAATGTCTTTTCGTTTTCCTCGAAAAGTGTCCGTCACTTTAATACATTGGTTCAAATGTCTAACCACACACAAAGCAAGCTCAATATGAAAAGCTTGAAAGGTTACCTTTGTTCCAGATCTCCCTGGTCTACTTTGTTTGATCAGATCGTAAACATAGAATACAACGTTATCTGTAGTCACATGCATACAGTCTAAACGCAACATTTGTAAAGTTTGCACTCTTTGGGCTGAGACCAGTGACATTAACATGACCAATTTCAATGTTAACCTATCCAATGACAACCCTTCAATTGGCGTCCATTCTCTAAGTAGAGCAAGTACTATGCTCACATCCCAAATCTCTGTATATCTAGGTTTTGGCGATTCATGTGAAAAATTCCTTTCATGAATCGTGATATTAATGGATGCGACCCAATTGATTTCTCACCAGTCATAAGTCCTAAATAGGACGACAAGGCACTGCGTGCAGTGTTTAATGGCACTGTAACTTAAATGTTGGCCAAAGCGCAAATTGGCAAGGAATTCCAAAACATGAGTAACATTCACATAATCATCATCAGAAATATTTTTGACTGTGTGCAAAATTCTTCCCATTTCTTAATATGTGTCATATATTGTTTCTGTGTGCTATCTCGCCATGATGCGCCAATAACTGTCAAGTTTGGTCCCGACAATCCCAGTTCCTGTAGTGGTCTGGTCAAAACCTGCAGATTAACAAAATTCATATATGCATATAATGGGTAATCTTCATTTGTTACTGGATTAGTCAAGATATTACTACAGTTAAGAATCTGCATATACGGTTCTTTAATCATATTCAGCATAACTGGGAACCAAGGTTGAGTTGGCCAATTTGGCACTACCAACAATCCGGAAGCTGAATCTTGCTCTATTTTCTTCAAGCATCTCTGGATCAGAGCAAATGGTGGAAAAAGCATAAAAGAACATTTTTTCCCCAGTGTAATAAAAAATGCATCTACTGCAACTGCGTCCGGATCGTGTTCCCAAGACACATAATGAGGCAAGTGATGATTAAGCCTGGATGCAAAAAATCAATTTCTGGCAACCCAAATCGACGAAACAATATTCTTAAATATTGCTGGCTTAAACATCCATTCCGTATTATCTTTAAAAAATCCTGGACCTTTCATCTGCTTACCACATTGTCTTTACCTGGAGTATAGCTTACTGCAATCCATATCTGCCGACCAATACACCATTGCCATATCTCATTGACCAGACAATCACATGATACTGATCCAACTCTCCCCATGTGATTAATGTAAACCACAGCTGTTTTATTGTGTAATTGTATTAACACATGCAGACCTTGTTTAGCACAACAATATGCTTTAAGCCCATAAAAGGCCCCCAATAACTCCAAATAGTTAAATACCATACTCTTGGAGAAACACTTGTTCTTCAGTTTTCCATCTACCTCCACAACTGGAGGATAAATCTGTGGCCCCCCATCCGAGAGCACTAGCATCTGTATGTAAAACCATTTCAGGCTGTTTAATCATAATATTTATTAGCAGCTTGTGGGACATTTTCCTTTTTTAACCCACCATTGTAAATTCCAATACAGCTTCTTTTGTTAATTACATAGGCCTGTCAAATGGCCTGCCTTCTCTTTGAGAGCTGTATCTTGTACCTTCGAAGATATCAATAAATGTAATGAACCAAATTCTACTGCAGGAAATGCTGCTAGCAGTTCACCAATGGTTGTCACCATTTCTCGGATGGAAGGATAAGGTTTTGAATGAGATAATGACAAGTTACCAAAATATCATCGACTTTATCTGTTGGTAAAGGTATTAACATAGTCACTGAGTTAATTACAAACCCCAAAAGTAAATTGTTTGTGCTGGCTGCAGCTGGGGCTTAATTAGATGAATTAAGAACCTTAGCTTACCACAAAGCTTTAGTAACTGAAACTGAGTCCTCAGCTGACTCCTGATAATCACTAATGACCAGAATGTCATTGAGATAAGCCATAATGATGTGCATTTTGTGCTCTAATTGGGCTAAACTGGTTTCAACAGTTTCGTAAAGAGTAAAAAGCTGAACTCAGTCCATTTGGCAAAGCTTAACTGCCATAATTGTCACAACCAATTAAAATTTAAGTACCACCGAAACCTGATGCATAGGTACAGAATAATAGGCGTCTTTTCATCAATCTTAGCCATATAACAACCTGCTGAATTAAATATTTTGCAGTATTCAATGTCTCCATTTGAACATGTTTGTATTCTACAAACTTATTTAGACCTGTAAGGTCCAGAATACTTCTGCAACCATCATCTGTAATGCCTTCTAAACATTAAAGACAAATTTATGCTCGTGTTCAAAATCTTTTTCCATTACCTCTTTTCCAGATAATTAGGCAATGTGAACATAAATCTCTGCTTTTTCAATTGCAGAAAACACGAAAACATAAGCAGGTTTATTCTGTACAGGAGGATTAACCTCTTTTTTTAAAAGTAATAGTAGTTAATGAAACTGCTCGTAATATACTGATCAAAAATAATAGTAAGCCAGTCTTAATAAACTTTTTGTAATCTCCCTCTAACTGGAGATTAATCCGCAGTTTCTTTAAGCAGGGAACAAGTCTTTAATTCCTCTGCATATGAGCGTGGTGGTCTCCCTTATCCCCTGAATTCGGGTAAGTATTTGGTTGTGCAATACAATAAAACTTCCTTGACATATTTTCTGCCTCTATTTCCAATATCAAATCCCCTTCTGGGCGAAAATAACCTTTTCGTCCAAGACGAAGGTTTCATGCAGCTAAAATATTTAGCTTTTCATCCAATTTCAATAAGTTAGGCAGATTACTCCAAACAGATAACCAAGAGCTTAACACCACTTGCTCGACACAGGTATGCAACCTTGGGTGAAAAATGGGCCAAATAGCCATTTTATATTATATAAAATTTCATAGAAAGAATTGCACAATAGCGTCTTTATTTTATGTTTTCCTTTCATCTGCCAAAAGCCATAATAGCAGCAGAATAATTTGTGAGGATTTTTAAACCTCACTATTTGACGCTCTCATATTTGGAGTCATGGATGCCCATATTAACGGATAAACCGTAGGCTCTTCCAATGAGGCACAATTTCCTGTGCTGTGCAATTTTAATATTTCAATCATCACAGAATCATGAAGTTGGTGAGATACCATATATATATGTTGGCAGCTAGGATTTCTTCCATAGCCTCACCACTTCCTTCATATATAGCAAAACCTTTTTGCTATTCCAGGCATCTTTGGCCTCTTTTCATATTTTTTCATTTTATTTTTATTTTTATTTTGTGGTGTGCTTTCAAAATGCAAATCACCATCAACAGGGTCTGCCTTCTGCAGCCCTAAATCAATTGGGATTTCATCCCATGAGACTTCTTCTTCGGCCCAAATCCTGGGTCCGGAGTTCCAACTTCCAATTAGGCCCATGGCCATATTCAGAATAATTAAACCCCTCAGGGCTAATCTTAGGAACCTTCAGGGTACTTTGACCCTAGTCTCATAATTATTTGGAGAACTTTCTCCATATGCTCCATAATCAGTTTCCACATAGTTTACTTATCTGGAGGACTTTTCAATGTCAGAGTCATCAGAACCACGGGCCTCTCAGATTTTTTTATTTTATTTTATTTCCCATTTTTCATATTCGGGAGCATTTCTCTCCGTGGTTATCATTTTGTAAACTAATTCGCTAACGGGTATATCTGCGGCCACCGGTATCGGAACCGGCTCCGCACTAGCTTTCCCGTATATTTATTTTTTCACCCCAGGAAGCATTTAACCCCGCGAATATAAGTTTACTTCATCATCTGTGCTTATCCAGCACTAATATGACTCTGACCTGATTTAATATATTTCCTATACTGCTGGACCTACCCAGCGCCCGCTAAGAAATCCCAACTTTACTGTTCTTACCTGCGGGGCCGTTCCGACCGCTGCGAGGAGCTGCTCCTTACTGCAGCTCCACCTTCCGCCGTCAGCGTCGACGTCATGCCGTTACCAGCGTGAGGCGGGCTCTTCTTCACGTAGTCACTCACGTGACTCCGAAGTAAAATGGCTTATTTGACTTTCATTGGCGCAACTTTGGTCCTCATGTTGATAAACAGCAATAAGTTTCCAAAGGAGATGAAAAGACTGGAGGAAAGACTAGGTGCTGAGAGCTCTCTTATACCTGCAAAAAGGAGGCAATTAAACACACCTGAGCAATTACAAACGCCCGTGAAAGCCATGTGTCCCAAACGTTATGGTGCCCTGAATAGGGGGGGACTATGTATAAACACAAACAACATTACACGGTGAAACCAAAATGTATAAAAATGGCTTTTAATAAAATCTGACTTTATTTTATTTGGTTTTCATTTTTTTTTGTTAGAAGTAATGTACATTACAGTAGTATAAAGCCAAAAAATAACATAATACATTTTGTGTACCACTTTTTGTTTTAAACTTTAAAGAAGAAGAAAAATAGAGAAAGTTAGATAAGCTAGTAAGTGCGTGAAAAAGTGATCAGGAAAAACCCGTAGAAGCGTGGAACACGAGAAAGAATTAAAAAAACCTAGAAGAAAAAGAAAGAGAAAAATAGAAAAAAGAAAATATAAGAAAGTAAAATAAGGTAAAAGGGATGTACCTACTTCGTATCTTTACACACCCCTCACCAGGTCCTGAAACCGTTTATTTTCAAAGTTATGTTGCACCCTATGCTTCTAATAAGTCGATAAATGGAGACCAAATCTTTTGGAAATGGTCTGATTTTCCTTCTAGGAGGAATCTCATATATTCGAGGTGTAACATTTTGGACATATTTGAAATCCACATTTTTTACCGTTGGTGTGGGAACATTTTTCCAGAATTTAAGTATGAGTTTTTTTTGCCATTATGAAGCCCATAATTAAGGAAGCTCTTTTGGAACGAAGTCAGCTCAAAGCTGACTTCCATTGTTCCAAAAATAATCAATTCTGCGTTCGTTTTCAGTTTTATTTTAAATAATTTTGTAAAAATTTCAAAGATTTTTCATTCCAAAATTTTTGGATTTTTATGCAAAAAACAAAGGAATATGCTGTAGTTGCTTCTTGGGATTGACATTTATCACAAATGGGGGAGACATTTGGAAAACATTTAATTATTTTAGTTTAAGAATAATATAATCTGTGTAGGGTTTTAAATTGGATTAGAATATGTCTTACATTGATCGAGAATTTGTGCACATATAGCAAGTGTTTATCCCAACTCTCTTTCGAGATTTTTATAGCTTGTTCTTGTTCGCAATCTCTACTAATTCTATCGGATGATGGTTTTTCCATATTTAAGATGATATTATACAGGTATGATATTAAATTAGTTGAGTCCGCCTTTCTATTCATAGCCTCGTCTAATAGGTCTGGAGTCAAATTTTGGTATTCTTGTGTCAAGGATTTGAAAATATTTAAAAATAATCACGGATTTGAAAATATTTAAAATATTGATTACTTCTCATATTGTATTTAAGTTGTATTTGTTGCAATGATAAAAAGTTTCCATTTTCATACATGTCTCCAAACGTTTAAATTCCTATTCTTTCCCAATGTGTAAATGATTTATCAATACTGGAAGGTTTTTAAAAACGACGGATTGTTAACTATGGGGGAGAGAAGGGATAAATTTAGTAATTTAAGGGTTAATTTCATTTGTTTCCAAATTCTAATAGTACTATGAATAATTTACTATATATTGTATTATTCAGTTTTATTGGTGAGAGAAGGATCGCTCCTATATTAAAAGGGGAGCAATCCTCTTTCTCCATTACTATCCAGTGATGTCTATCCAATACTATCGCCATTACTATCCAGTTTGTCCAACAGGTGAATCACATTTTTGACATTTGCTGCCCAATAATAATACAAAAAATTAGGAGTGTTAATCCACCAAATTCTTTAGGTTTGCACAAATGTCTTCCTTGAATTCTATAGGATTTATAGTCCCATATAACATATGTGATATCAGAATCCAGTTTAAAAAAAAAAACTTTTTTAGGTATGTATATTGGTATTGATTGGAATAAATATAAAATTTGTGGTAGGAAGATCATTTTTATGGCATTTTTATTCGGCCTATTAAAAGACATCGGAAGAGTTTTTACAAAATTTAATCAGGGGCGTTTAATTTTAGTAAGTAGTGGCATATAGTTTGCATTAAATAAAGATTTATATTTTCTGGTGATTTTCAATTCCCAAATATATTTTTTCTGTAGCAATTTTAAAAGGGAATTTTAAGAGGTGTGTCGAATCTTGAGGTTTTATCCATAATTTCACTTTTATTATTCCAATTTATTCTGTATCCTGAAAAAGATCCAAATTTCTCTATTAGATTTAATATATTTGGTATACTGATTTGTGATTTTTGTAATATACAGTAGTACATCATCTGCGTATAAATGATATTTTGTTATTTGAGTATTTTGTATTATAACCATGGATATTCGGATGTGTTCTAATGCTTTCAGCTAGAGGTTCTATTACAAGAGCAAATAGCAGAGGTGTTAATGAGCATCCCTGGCTATTGCCCCTGGATAATTAAAATTTCAGAGACAACCTGTTATTAGTTAATATTCTAGCAGTGGGCCTGTCATATAATAGTTTTATCCATGAGATAAAATTCTCCATTTTGAAATTTTTGCAATACTTTAACGAGGCAGTCCCATTATACTTGATCGAATGCTTTTTTCTGCGTCCAATGAAATAATTGATAAGTCTTGTTCTTCAGTTTTTATATAAATGCATTATATTAAACAGACGTCTCAAATTATTGCTTTGAGTATCTCTTGGATATAAACCATCGTTTGATCCGCATTTATTAATTTGCTAACATATTTACTTAATCTTCTTGCTAATGTTTTCGCTAATATTTTTTGACCTGTATTTAACAGTGCAATGGCTCTGTATGAGCCAGGGTCTTCTAAATATTTGTCTTTTCTAGGTATAAAGTGTAATCGTTGATTCCGCTAATGTTTTCTGGTAATGTTTGTTCTTTGAAAACATATCTATACATTTTTATGTAAACGTGGTGAAATTATCTCATAAAAATCTTTTATAAAAATTTATTACTAAATCCATCTGGTCCTGGTGTTTTTTTTTCCATTCTTCAATGAGTTTATTGTTTTCTTCTATTTCCTTAATTGAGACCTGCGCTCCTAATTCCTCTTGTTCGAGCAGATTAAGTTTTGAGAGATTAGTTATCCAAGAATTCTATAACTTTAGTACTATCTGCTGACGTTTTAGATGTATATAAATTTTGATAAAATTGAGCAAATCCTTTATTAATATCATTAGGAAATGTTAACAATTCACCTTTATCTGATTTAATCTTTAAAACCGTATGATCTTTTTTCCCGTTTTTTCAGTTGACGTGCCAAAAGTTTATTTGGTTTATCACCAAATTTTCAAGTTTTCCTGTTTTGTAATTTGAAATATTCTTATAAACTTTTGGCAGATAATATTCTATTTAATTTAAATTTCAATATTGTTGTTTTATTATGTTTTATCTATAGTTGAGATATATCTCTTTAGCGTTATCTAGGTCCAGTTGTCCTAATTCATTTTCTAACTGCAATTTGTTCATTCTTGTTCTTTTTATTTTGAAAAGCTTGATATGAAATTATAGATCCTCTGATAAATGCTTTAAAAGATTCCCATAGTAAAGCCAGGTGAAATATCTGGGGTGTCGTTGGTTCCATCTGTTTTTTAAAAATATATACCATTTTGTGGATCATTTAGGATTTGAGGATTAAACCTCCAAAACGATTTCTTATTAGGCATTCCTTCAAGTTTTTTTTAAAAAAGTTAACGGGAGTGATCAGAAATGATGCTGTTTATGATTTTTTGGGTTCGTTGTGTAAGGAATTAATTTTGTGTCCACTAAAAAAATAGTCAATAACGTGAAATAAATTTTGTGTACCGTTGAATAAAATGAGTAGGTCCCTTCCAGATGGGTTAGCGATCCTCCAAACATCTGTTATATTTGTGTTTTTTATGTATATAATTTAGGAGTTCACTATTTGTAGATTTTGTGTTACCCCTCTTTTGTTGTGTAGATTTGTCCAGGTACGGATCTAAAACGCAATTAAAATCTCCCCCAATTATCACATTTTGATAATTAAACTCTGAAATTATATTCAGGATTTTATTAAAAAATCTGGGATTATCAAAATTAGGCGCATAAATATTTACCATGGTGATTGGGGTAGAGTAGATCTCTCCGGTAATTATGAGGTATCTCCCTTCTCTATCTGTTATGATTTTCTTTGATTTAAATGGTATACCTTTACAAATAATAATTGCCATACCTCTAGATTGAGAGATATATGAGAGCTGATATGTTTGACCTATCCAATTTGCTTTGAATCTAGTCTGAGCTTGCAGTTTCAGGTGTGTTTCTTGTAAGAAAATTATGTCTGAATTAAATTAAAAAAAAATTAAAAAGTGATTTCAATTGTGCGAGAATCTTACCCCTTTTAATTGGTTTTCGTTAGCACCCCTTGAACCCTCCCCAGTTCGCCGCAGCCGACAGTTCGATGTCCAAAGCCATCGCATTGGGATGAAGGAAACTCCTCCATGGAGCTCCCGAGTCAGCCTCTTCTTACCCGGAGACAGCGGGCTTTTACAGGGTAAAGTCCACAGCAAGCCCCGCGGTTGGAGCTCTTCCACTGGCGATCATAGAAACATAGAAAATAGGATGCAGGAGTAGGCCCATTCAGTCCCTTTCGAGGCCTGCACCGCCAATTCAATATGATGCATGGCTGATCATCCAACACAGTATTCTTGAACCCTGCCTTCTCTCCATACCCCCTGATTTCCCTTTAGCCACAAGGTACACATCTAACTCCCTCTTAAATATAGCCAACGAACTGGCCTCTACTACCTTCTGTGGCAGAGAATTCCACAGATTCACCACTCTCTGTGTGAAAAAATGATTTTCTCATCTCGGTCCTAAAAGACTTCCCCCGTATCATTAAACGTGACCCCCTTGTCTTGACTTTCCCCCAACATCGGGAACAATCTTCCTGCATCTAGCCTGTCCACCTTAAGAAATTTTTGTAAGTCTCTATGAGATCCCCCCCTCAATGTCTTCTAAATTCCACGCCGAGTATAAGCTGAGTCTAATTCCAGTCCCCCCCCCTTTATTCATATTGGAAGTCCTGCCATCCCCAGGAAAATCAGTCTGGGTGAACCTTCTCTATACTCCCTCTGTGGCAAAGAATGTCTTTCCCTCAGATTAGGAGGCCAAAATTGTGCGCCCAATATTCCAGGTGGTCCTCACCAAAACCCTGTACAACTGCAGTAGAACCTGCTCTTGTACTCAAATCCTTTTGCTAAGAATGGAATGCCAACATAACCATATCGCTTTCTTTACAGCCTGCAGCACCTGCATTGCATAATGCTACTTTCAATGACTGGACGTGTACCATGACACCCAGGTCACGCTGCATCTCCCCCCATCTATTTCATAATCGGTCAAATTCGGATATTTGAGGAACCATTCAAATAATAGTCTAACCTTCCTGTTTTTGCCACAAAGTGGATAACCTCACATTTTAACCACATTATACTGCATCTGCCATGCATTTGCCCACTCACCCAGTCTATCCAAGTCATCCTGCACCGCCTCCTAGCATCCTCCTCACAAGCTAAACTGCCCCCCAGCTTCGTGTCATCCGCAAGCTTTGAGATGTTGCATTTAATTCCCTCGTCCAAATCATTAATGTTATTATTGTAAATAGCTGGGGTCCCAGCACTGAGCTGAGCTAGTCCACTGTCTGCCATCCTGAAAAGGAACCCGTTCACATCCTACTCTTTGCTTCCTGTCTGCCAGCCAGTTTCCTCTATCCACATCAATACTGAACCACCAATACCGTGTGCTTTAAGTTTGTAACCCAATCTCTACTGTGTGGGACCTTGTCGAAAGCCTTCTGAAAGTCCAGATATAACACATCCACTGCTTTCTCCTTATCCGCTCTACTAGTTACATCCTCAAAAAATTCAATGATTTTGTCAGACATGATTTACCTTTTGTAAATCCATGCTGACTTTTGTCCAATGATTTCACACACTTTCCCAAATGTGCTGCTATCCCCATCTTTAATAACTGACTCTAGCAGTTTCCCCACTATCGATGTTAGATTAACTGGTCTGTAATTCTCCCCATTTTGGGTCTCTCGCCTTTTTTTTCTAAAAATAAAAGTGGGTTCACATATAGCTACTCTCCAATCAGGAACTCCTCCAGAATCTAAATCCTCGTCAAAGGGTCACAGACCCCCCGATGTTAAAGTCCGTGCGCCCACGGCTTGAAGCTCCGGGCCGGTCTTCAGAAACGGCCGCACCACTCCACGTTCTTAGGCCACTGGGGGCGGAGATGCAACGGAGAAAAATCGCATCACCGTCGAGGTAAGTGACTGAAAAAGTTTTCCACAATTCCCCCACCACCCACATAAAACAGACCAAGATACATTAGAACATACTTTTAAAATACTTAAAAAAATAAAAAACAGAGAGGGGACAGACAGACTGTTGGCGAGGCAATCACTGCGGTGGCGTCACCCCGTGGAAGACAGGTAGATAGATTCTTGATTAGTACAGGTGTCAGAGGTTAGGGGGAGAATAATAAACGTAACCCTTGAGTGGTAAAGTGCCTTTAAATCTATCTTAATAAACCTAATGCAAGCTCATAAACTTAATAAACTCGAGTGCATTATAGGATCAAATTAACATTACTTGATAGATCAAATAAACTTACACCTTGAGTGATGGAGAGGCCAAATAAACAAATAAACCTAATACAACCTCCTAAACCAAATTAACATTAACCTTGAATGATGGAGTAAATGTAACTTAATAAACCCAACAAAGGAAATTAACTTAGGGCCAAATAAACTTAATTTAATAAACCTAATAAATGATAAACTAACACAATAGAGATGATGGAGAGGCCAAATACATATAATTTAAGGAGAGAGAGTATACAAAAATAGGGATGTGTTGCTGAGGCTCTATAAGGTACTGGGCAGGCCGCATTTGGAGTATTGTGAGCAATTTTGGGCCCCATATCTCAGGATGGATGTGCTGGCTCTAGATTGATGTCAAGCTGGAAATGGTACAGAGAAGATTTACAAGGATGTTGCCAGGACTCTAGGGTCTGAGCTTTAGGGAGAGGTTGAGTAGGCTGGGACTCTATTCCCTGGAGTGCGGGAGGATGAGGGGTGATCTTGTAGAGGTGTACAAAAACATGAGAGGAATAGATCGGGTAGATGCTCAGAATCTCTTGCCCAAAGTAGGAGAATCGAGGACCAGAGGACATAGGTTCAAGATGAAGGGGAAACGATTTGATAGGAATCGGGGGGTAGGTGTCTGGGACAAGCTGCCAGAGGTCGTTGAGGCTGGGACCATCCCAACGTTTAAGAAACAGTTAGACAGGTTCCTGGGCAGGACGGGTTTGGAGGGATATGGACCTAACGCAAGAACTAGTGTAGCTGGGCATGTTTGGCCGGTGGGTGGGCGATTGGGTATAGGCCGAAGGGCCTGTTTCCACACTGTGTCACTCTATGACTCAATAAAAAACCTTATACAACACCCTAAACTGAAATAAAAAACTTACACCCTGAGGATGGAGAGACCCAAGTAATGGCAATAAAAAACCGAATGCAAACTCCTCAAGCTAATGCTAACCTTCACCCTTGGGCGGTGGGCCTTGGGCCCCCAAGTGGAGCATCTTTGGAGCTGCTACCTCACTGCCTGTTGGTCCCTCCCCCCACCCCACCGTTATGGTGGTGCGCGCGGGCGCAACGTGCAGCGGGGCGGTCGGGGGGGGGGGAACCCGGCGGGGCGCTCGGACTGGACACGACTGCTGCTCTATTGCACGCGGCACGTTTCGGAGGCAGCGCGGTGACGTAATACTACGCTGGAAAGTCGCACGTTCCGGGTCCGGAGGCAGCGCGGTGACGTCCCACGTCGTACGCTAGAGGCTCTTCGGTCCGAAAGCAAAAGATACGAGCACGCGAGGAGCTTTGGTCCGAAGGCTGAGCGTGGTCGTGGTGACCCGTTCACTGCGCTCGTCGGAGGCTTAGGGAGTCGGCGGTGACGTTAAACTGTCCGGTGGCAGCGCGATGACGTAACTGTCCCGAGGCAGCGCGCGGTGACGTAACCTGTCCGGGGTCCGGTGAGCAGGCGATGACGTAAGGAGGGTCCGAAGGAGCGTGGTGACCGGAAACTGGGGGGTACACAAAATCTGGGAGGAACTCAGCCGATGCAGCAGCATTTTATGGAGCCGAAAGGAGAAACCCTTTCCTTCGGCCGAAACACTTTCTTCCTCCCTGTGTTGACGTAAACTGTCCGGGGGCAGCGTGGTGACGTAACACCTGCCCCTGGGGCAGCGTGGGTGGGACGTTACTGTCCGGGGGTAAGCGTGGTGACGTCCGGGGGGCAGCGTGGTGACGCAATCTGTCAGGGGCAGCGTGGTGACGCCAGCACGCCGCCCCGCCCCCCCACTCTCGCCCTTGGACGCCATTGATCGCCGGGGTCGCGCCTCAGCGTCGGAGCCGGGGCAAGATGTCGGCGCGGACCTCCAGGCTCAGAGCAGGATCCCCGGGACTGGGGGGGACGGGACGGGGGGCTCCGGCTGTGTGTGTGCGTGCCCTTCCCCACAGGGTCAGGGGGAAGGTGCGAGGTTGGAGGGAGCAAGGGGGAGAGAGAGAGATGGTCGGTTCGTCACCAGCCAACCCCTCTCCTTAAACTGTGCCTCTCTCCCCAATCCAAATCAAAACCTGTCCTGCCCTCTCAAAACCTGGTGCACCCTCCTCAAACATAACCCGAACATCAAACCAGTGCCCTCTCTCCTCAAACTTGTCCCTCCCCTCCCTCAAACCTGTGCCCTCTCCCCTCCTCAAACGTGCCCTCTCCCCTCCTCAAACCTGTTGACCCTGCTCTCCCTCCTCAAACCTGTGCCCTCTCCCTCCTCAAACCTGTGCCCTCTCCCCTCCTCAAACCTGTGCCCTCTCCCCCAAACCTGTGCCCTCTCCCTCCTTTTTAACTGTGCCCCCTTCTCCCTCAAACCTGTGCCCTCCCCTCTTAAAAAACCTGTGCCCTCTCCCTCTCAAACCTGTGCCCTCTCCCCTCAATCCCCCTCAAAACTGTGCCCTCTCCCCTCCTTTTTTTTTTTAACCTGTGACCCCCTTCTCCCTCAAACCTGTGCCCTCTCCCTCCCAGAACTGTGGCCCCTCCCCTCCTCAAACCGTGTGGCCCTCTCCTCCCCACCTCAAACCTGTGCCCATCTTCCACTCTCCCCTCAAAACTGTGCCCGTCTCCCCTCTTTTAACACTGGTGCCCCCTTCTCTCCTCAAACCTGTGCGCATCTCCCCCTCCTAAAACCTAAGCCCTCTCCTCTCCTTAAACCTTGCCCATTCTCCCCTGCCACAAACCTGTCAGCCCTCCTCCCCCTCAAAACCTGTGCACTCTCCCTCTTATAAACCTGTGCCCCCTCTTCCCTCAAACCTGTGCCCTCTCCAGCCTCCCCTCCTTAAACCTGGTACCCTTTTCTATCCTTGAACCTATGCCCCCTCACTACCCACCCTCTCAAGCCTCTGCACTCTATTCCCCCCCCTCTCTCCTTACACCTGTCAATCTCCTTCCTTCTCTCTCCTTAAGCCTTCTGCCTTCTTCCCCCTCTCTCCTTTGGCCTGTACACTCTCATTCAGTCCTATGCTCATGTGATAACTCGCACATCTTGCTGTTCGTTGTGTCTATACTTGGTAAATTTAAACCGTGAGTGCTTGGCAGAGTCCTGATAAACTAATAAACGAAATACAGCCTCCTAATCCAGCCCTGCCACCCTACACAACTCCGGGCAAGCCTGCCACATGGTCCGATTCAAGAGGTTACCCGACAGGTCTGTCGCGTTTTAGCTGCGTTTCACCTAACCGAGTTGGCATAAATCCCTCCACAGTGTACAGATTAACAGGAAAAAGGGTATAATGCAGATAAAGTACAAATAAGAGGTCGTTTCAAGTCTCCAACGAGGTAGATGGGAACCATAAAACTCTCATGACTCTAGATACTACTCTCGAGTTTGTGAGAGACAGTTCCGTTGCCTGATAACAGCTGGGAAATAAAATTGTCACCCTTTAATCTGGAGTGTGCGTCTTGCACACTTCGGTGTCTCTTGCCTGATGGGATAGAGGGGAAAGAGAGAGTGGCCAGAGCGATTGAGTGACATGCCGAGGCATGTGGACATGCCGAGGCAGCGTGAAGTGTAAATTGAGTCAATGGCAGGTAGATTGGTTTGCGTGATGGTCTGGGCTGCGTCCACACTCATTGCAGGGACACGGATGGTATCGTTGGCTATCAAAGATTACAGCAGGATCTTGATCGGTTCGGCCAGTGTGCTGAGGAATAGTTAATGGAGTTTGATGCAGATAAGCATGAGGTTTTGCATTTTGGGATGTGAAATCAGGGCTGGGCCAACATATGGAATGGCAAAGTCCTGGGGAGTGTTGGAGAATGATGTGACAAGTAGATCGGGCGGTCACAAACGCTGTTGGTACATTGACCTTCACCAGCCAGGGTATTGAGAGTGAATGTTATGTTACATTGTACAAGACGCTGGTGAGAGCTGAGCATTGGTGTAGTTTGGTGTCATAAGTTCATAAATGATAGTAGTAGAATTAGGCCATTAGGCCCATCAGGTCTAGGTCTACTCCGCCACTCAATCATGGTTGATTTATCTAGCTCTCCGAGTGGCAACACAAGCATAGAGGTGGTAAAGAAGGCGTGCGATATATTTGCTGTCATTTGTAAAAGTTACAAAATCATATTTCAGCTACAGAAATGTTGGTTAGCTACATGTGGAGTATTGTGTTAAGTTCAGATCGCCACATTATGAGAAGGCTGTGGAGACTTTAGAGAGGGTGCAGAAGAGGCTAGCTAGGATACAGCCTAATTTGGAGACTATCAGCTATAAGGAGATGTTGGATTGTTTTCTCTGGGACATTGGAGCCTGAGAGGTGTCACTGGCATATATCAAGTTGGAGGCATAAATGGTTGGTCTTTCTCCCAGGAAGGAAATGTCAAGGGCTAGAGCGCATAGGTTTAAGGTGAGATGGGGAAAGTTTAAAGTAAATTTCGGAATTAATTTTGATTTACACCTGCAATGGTAGATGCCTAGAACACCATGGCTGGTGGACATGTGGTGGGAGCTGATAGAAACATAGCAAATACGTACAGGAGTAGGCCATTCGGCCCTTCGTGTTGCCAGCACAAGCCATTCAATATGATCATGGCTGATCGTCCAAAATTGGTACCCCGTTCCTGCCTTCTCCCAATATCCCTTGATTCCGTTAGCCCTATTCCGAAGAGCTATAGTTAACTCTCTCTTGAAAGCATCACCGATATGATAGCAAAGAACAAGAAGTATTTAGAAAGGCACTTGAACAGGCAGGGGTGGAGGGATAGAAAGCATATGGTCTGGTTGCATCACAGCCTGGTTTGGGAATAGCTCTGTCGAAGACCAGAAGAAATTGCCGCGAGTTGTGGACGTGGCACGGTCCATCTCACAAACCAGACTCTGCACTACCGACTCCATCTACACTTCACGCTGCCACGGAAAAGCAGCCAACATAGAAACATAGAAAATAGGTGCAGGAGTAGGCCATTCGGCCCTTCGAGCCTGCACCACCATTCAGTATGATCTTGGCTGATCATCCAACTCAGTATCCTGTACCTGCCTTCTCTCCATACCCCCTGATCCCTTTAGCCACAAGGGCAACTCTAAACTCCCTCTTAAATATAGCCAATGAACTGGCCTCTACTACCTTCTGCGGCAGATAAATCCAGAGACTCACCACTCTGTGTGAAAAATGTTTTCATCATCTCGGTCCTAAAGGAATTCCCCTTTATCCTATAGACTGTGACCCTTGTTCTTGACCTCCCCAACATCGGGAACATCTTCCTGCATCTAGCCTATCCAACCCCTTAAGAATTTTGTAACTTTCTATAGAGGAATCCCCCCCTCTCAGTCTTGTCTAAATTCTAGCGAGTACAAGACGAGTCTATCCAGTCTTTCCTCATATGAAAAGTCCTGCCCTCCCAGGAATCAGTCTGGTGAACCTTCTCTGTACCCCCTCTGTGGCAAGAATGTCTTTTCCTCAGATTTGGAGACCAAAAACAAAACTGTACGCAATACTCCAGCTTGTGGTCTCACCAAAACACACCTGTACAACTGAACATAATCAAAGACTCGTCCCACCCCGGTCTCGATTCTTCCTTCTTTGCTCAGCTCCCGTCAGGTAGCAGGTACAGAAGCTTGAACTTTCACAGAGACCACCAGACTACCTCGAGGAATAGCTGCTTCCCCGCTCTGTTATCAGGCTTCTGCGGGTCCTTCCATGAGCTAGGGTACTACACAACTCTTACCCCATTGGAACATTTGCACTGCAATGTGGAGAACTGTACTCTTATCTTTCCATTTGCTCCCCACGTATGTACTTGAGTTTGGTTGGATTACATTTATCTGTAAAGTGCAAAACAAAGCTTTTCACTTTCCCTGTTACAGGAATATAACAATAACAAGGCAATGTAAACCTCAGCATAAATATAGTCTTTAAGAAGGAAACAGCAGATAGCTGAAAAATCGAAGGTAGAACAAAAGTGCTGGAGAAAACACTCAGCGGGTGCAGCAGCATCTATGGAGCGACGGAAATAGGCAAACGTTTCGGGCCCGAAACGTTGCCTATTTTCCTTCGCTCCATAGATGCTGCCGCACCCGCCGAGTTTCTCCAGCATAAATATAGTCGATGTCCAAGCAAATGGAAAGAATTTTACATTGGCATCATGTTGTCAGCATCGATGGTAGTGGGCTGAAGGGCCTGTTCCTGTGCGTACTGTTCTCAGTTTCCTGTATCTAATTTGGAGTTTTTTTTTTATCCCTCGGCGCGAAGACTAAACATGTGTTCTCTGTTCTTCCATAAGCGAAAGCAACAGCTATTAATTTGTTTCTTGAGGTTTAAATAAATGGTACTTTAGCGTGCTGCGGGATTCAACAAGTTGGGTATGTTTTACCATTTACATATGGTTCCACTTTTCTTTTCCAATATTCAGGATGTAGAAATTGCTCACACGGGCATGCTGGTTGTAATTAGCTTCCTTCAACTGATGCAGTGCAGTGATGAGTACAGAGAAGGTTTACAAGAATGCTTCTCGCCAGGAAACTCGAGCTACAGGGAGAGGTTGGCAGTAAAGGTGCCTAGGGACTTTTCCTAGGTGCACAGAAATAAGAGGAGTGGTGATCATATGGAGCCATGCAGCATGGAAACAGGCCCTTCAGCCCAGCTTGCTCGTGCCGATCAAGATGCCCCATCTACTCTAGTCCTACCTGCCTGTGTTTGGCCCGTATCTACCCCTCCCAAACCTATTCACATGCCTGTCCAAATGCCTTTTAACTTATAGGACCATGTATAAAATCACCAGGGGCCACAGTTTAAGAATAAGGGGTAAGCCATTTAGAACGGAGGCGAGGAATCACTTTTTCAAACAGAGAGTTGTGAGTCTGTGGAATTCTCGGCCTCAGAGGGCAGTGGAGGCCGGTTCTCAATTTCACTGGAATACTTTCAAGAGAGAGCTAGATAGGGCTCTTAAAGATAGCGGAGTCAGGGGATATGGGGGGAAGGCAGGAACGGGGTACTGATTGTGGATGATCAGCCATCATTACATTGTATGGCGGTGCTGGCTTGAAGGGCTGAATGGCCGACTCCTGCATCTATTGTCTATGACGGGAATTGATAGGGTGAGTACACAGTCTTTTATTCGGGCTAGGGTAATCAAGAACCAGAGGGCAGAGATTTAAGTTGAAAGGGGAAATATTTTATAGGAACTTGAGGGGAATCCTTTTCAAACAGATGGTGGTGGGTATATGGAATAAGCTGCCATTTTGGTGGGTATATGACATAAGCTGTAGTTGAGGCAGGTACTACAAAGTTTAAGTTTAAGTTCAAGTTCACATTTATTGTCACGTGCACCAATTGGTACAGTGATATTTGAGTTACCATACAGCCATATAAATAAAAAGAACACCACACACACACACATTAGAATTCAACATAAACATCCACCACAGTGGAATCAACATTTCTCACTGTGATGGAAGGCAATAGAGTTCAGCCACTCTTCCTTCTTTTGTTACTTAACATAGAAACATAGAAATTAGGTGCAGGAGCAGGCCATCCGGCCCTTCGAGCCTGCACCGCCGTTCAATATGATCATGGCTGATCATCCAACTCAGTATCCTGTACCTGCCTTCTCTCCATACCCCCTGATCCCTTTAGCCACAAGGGCCACATCCAACTCCCTCTTAAATATGGCCAACGAACTGGCCTCAACTACCTTCTGTGGCAGAGAATTCCACAGAATCACCACTCTCTGTGTGAAAAACGATTTTCTCATTTCGGTCCTAAAAGACTTCCCCCCCCTTATCCTTAAACTGTGACCCCTTGTCCTGGACTTCCCCAACATCGGGAACAATCTTGCTGCATCTAGCCTGTCCAACCCCTTAAGAATTTTGTAAGTCTCTATGAGATCACCCCTCAATCTTCTAAATTCCAGCGAGTACAAGCCGAGTCTATCCAGTCTTTCTTCATATGGAAGTCGTGCCATCCCAGGAATCAGTCTGGTGAACCTTCTCTGTACTCCCTCTATGGCAAGAATGTCTTTCCTCAGATTAGGAGACCAAAACTGTACGCTTAAACACTTAAACACTTAAAAGGCATTTGGACAGGTACATGGATAGGAATGGTTTGGAGGGAAATGTGCTAAGCGTGAGCAGGTGGGAAAATGTAGATGGGGCATCGTGGCAGGCAGATACATGATACAGTTTCTATGTTGTATTACTCTGTGGTCCAATTATTATTGTGAATATTCCTTTGGATCACTGAAACAATCATATAACGGTTCTCTGTAAATTCAAATGACAATCTCTTCCCTTGGAAGCCATTAGGTAACTATTTGTTTTTTGCTTTGCTTGTATCTTTGTGATGTCTATGAATTTCACTGTAGGTCTGTTGAGGGGAGAAAAGGCAAAAGCAAAGCCTACTCTGGAGCTGGTTTGCTAGCCTGAAAGTAAATCTGTTAAACGTGTTTAGTTTCCACTTGGAAAGTTAGTTTAGTTTTGAGATGCAACGCAGAAAATAGGCCCTTCATCCCACCGAGTCCGCGCCAACCAGCGCTCACCGTACACTGGCACTGTCGTACACACTCGGGACGGTTTATAATTTGACCGAAGCCGATTAACCGACAAACCTGTACGTCTCTTGGAGCGTGGTGGGAAACCAGAGCACGTGTAGAAAACCCACGCAGGTCACGGGAAGAACGTACAAACTCCTTACAGACCGCACCTGCAGTCGGGATTGAACCCGGGCCCCTGGTGCTGTGGAGCAGCAACTCGACCGCGCTTTTCAGAATTTCCCACAAGTCCGCCAGTGTCACGTGCATGTCTTTCCAGGCCTTTTGCGGGATGACACATTGTACGAGGATGATGACGTGAAGGAGGCTGTGAGGAGGTTGCCTGAGAAACTTTACAATGACAGAAACTTCCGCATGAAGCGAGCTCTGGACTTGAATATGAAGCAGCAAATCCTTCCGAAGGATATGTGGATAAAGTACGAACAGGTCAGTTCAAATGACATCAAAGAGGCCATTAGATGGGCACTTTGATGTGCAGGGAACTGGGGGATATGGATAGACACAAAAAACTGGAGAAACTCAGCAGGACAAGCAAATTGGAAGAATAGGCGCTTATGGGCGCGATACTGACGGAGCACCTGTGGCTGTGCTTGACATTTCGAGTATGGACACAAAATGCTGGAGTAATCCATCGGGGACAGGCAGCATCTCTGGAGAGAAGGAATGGGTGACGTTTCGGGGCGAGACCCTTCTTCAGGCGCTCGGGTCTGAAGAAATGGGTGACGTCTCGACCCGAAACGATACTCAATAACCTGTGATGAAGGACAATGTGCCGAAAGCCTTCTTTACCAGCTTTTTTTACTTGTGATGCCTCTGCCATGGGAACTATGTAGCTGTACTCAGCACTACTACACTCCCCAGAGCCCTACCATTCACTATGAAAGTGCTGCCCTGGCCTGACTTTCCATACTGAAATATTTCACACTTGTCTGCATTAAACACCATTATCTATTTCTCAGCCCACTTGCCCAGTTGAGCTGGATCCAGCTGTGGATTTTGATCACCATCTTTGCTATCTGTGATACTGCCCACTTTTAGTGTCATCTAATCTAACCATGACTTCTCATCCGAATCATTGGTACAAATCATAAACCGCAAGGGGCCCAGCATTCTCCTTGAGGCACTCCACTAGTCATAAGGTCAGTAGGAATAGGAGTAGAATTAGGCCATTCAGCCCATCAAGCCTACGCTGTCATTCAATCATGGCTGATCTGTCTCTCCCTCCTAACCCCATTCTCCTGCCTTCTAACATAGTCACAGGCCTCCGGTCCGATAAACAGCCTTGTAGGTTAAGGGTACACAAAAGGCTGGAGAAACTCAGCGGGTGCAGCAGCATCTAAGGAGCGAAGGAGATAGGCAATGTTTCGGGCCGATGGGAGGTGGGGGGGGGGGGGGGCGGGGAGAAGAAATGAAAAAGGAGGAGGAGGAGCCCGAGGGCTGAAGGAGGGGTGGGAAGGGGAGGAGACAGCAAGGGTTAACAGAATTGAGAAAATTCAATGTTCAAGCCCAGAGGATGCAGACTCCCCAAGCGGAATATGAGGTGCTGCTGCTCCAATTTGCGGCGTTGCTCACTCTGGCCGTGGAGGAGGCCCAGGACCGAGAGGTCGGATATGGAATGGGAGGGGGAGTTGAAGTGCTGAGCCACCGGGAGGTCGGGTTGGTTATTGCGGACCGGGCGGAGGTGTTCGGCGAAACAATCGCCAAGCCTCCGCTTGGTCTCACCGATATAGATCAGCTGGCATCTGGAGCAGTGGATGCAGTAGGTGAAGTTGGAGGAGGTGCAGGTGAACCTCTGTCGGACCTGGAAGAACTGCTTGGTCCCTGAAAGGAGTGGAGGGGGGAGGTAAAGGGACAAGTGTAGCATCTCTTGCAGTTGCAAGGCAAAGTGCCCGGGGAATGGGTGGAGCGGGAGGGGAGGGAAGAATTGACAAGGGAGTTGCGGAGGGAGCGGTCTTTGCGGAAGGCAGACGGGGGGAGATGGGAAGATGTGGCGGGTGGAGGGGTCACGTAGGAGGTGGCGAAACTGGCGGAGGACTGTTGTATGTGCCGGCTGGTGGGGTGAAAGGTGAGGACCAGGGGGACTCTGCCCTTGTTGCGAGTGGGGGAATGGGGAGAGAGGGCAGTGTTGCGGGGTATGGAGGAGACTTGTAGGTTAACTTCAGTAAATTACCCCTGTGTGTGTAGGGAGTGGATGCGAAAGTGGGATTACATGGAACTAGTGTGAAAACGGGTAATCAATGGTCTGCTTGCACTGAAGGGGCCGAAGGGCCTGTTCCATACTGTGTCTCTAAACTAAACTAAATCGTCTTTCTTTTGGTTTTAACAGGACGAACGCTACCTACAGCCATACCTTAAAGAGGTTATTTGTGAACGAAAGGAAAGAGAAGAATGGAATAGGAAATAATTTGGATTCTTGGCCTCGTTTGAAAATGTAACATGAATTCAGTTGTATAGACCATTTGCAGCAGAAATGCAGCTTGGAAAAAAATAAATCCCACTTTTAAATTGCACAAAAGCAATTATGTTTTTTTGCTCGGGCATTGAATTATCTATCAGCTTAAAACTCACCCTTTAAGTCTTTCATGGACAATTTAATTTGTGTGATTTATGTTGCAAATAAAAATCGTCCCTCAAGTATGTGTGTGTGACAGGCAGATGAAAATAACATCAAAAATCAAATTTCTATTAAATTGCGTCATTTGTTTCTGTTCATCTGGTATTGTTCAATCAGTCAAGAATAATGCAAAATTGCATGTTGTCATTGTACGTTCACCCTTTACATTAATTTTTCTCTGAGATTGAAATAAATATTTAAGGGTTATTCTGCCATCTTATTTGGTAATAGTTTTAAGTTTATTTTTACTTTGCATTTGGCTTCTAAATTGACCAACCGAAAACTTCATAGCCAGATTACAGTAGAACACAGCCAAAACTGGTGTGGCTCAGGATGTATTAGAATAACATTTCGGTTCTCATTAAACACCAACGGTTTCAGTCTGAAGAAGAGTCTTGACCTGAAACGTCATTATGCATGTTCTCCAGAGATGTTACTCCAGCACTCGGTGTCCCTTTCTGACCCAGGCTTCCTTTAAATGTTACACTACCTGCCTCAACCACATCTCTGGCGGCTCAATCCATCTACCCACCACCTCCAGAGTGAAAACGTTGCCCCTCGGGTTCCTATTAAATCTTTCCCCCCTTACCTTGAACTTTGCCCCCTGGTTTTTGATTCACTTACCTAGGAGAAAAGACTATTTTATGAATGATTTGAGGGCTATTGTTGCAGAAACATTCTCCAGTGTAGACGCTGGACTGGAGTGAAGAGCCGGGTGATCAGAGAATAGACATCAACATCAAATGGGAGGCACGGTGGTGCAGCGGTAGATCAGCTGCCGCACAGCGCAAGGGAACGGGGTTCGACCCTGACTACGCGTGCTGTCTGTGCGAAGATTGTATGCTCTCCCTGTGAACTGCGTGGGTTTTCTCCCTGTTGCTCCGGTTTCCTCCCACACCCCAAAGAGGTGCAGGTTTGTAGGTTAGTTGGCTTGGTAAATGTAAAATGTGTGATGGACAAAACGCTGGAGTAACTCAGCGGGTCAGGCAGCATCTCTGGAGACAACGGATAGGTGACGTTTTGGGTTGAGACCTTTCTTCAGACCCAAGAAGTGTCTAGACCCGAAACGTCACCTATTTCCCCAGAGATGCTGCTTGACCCGCTGAGTTACTCCAGCGTTTTGTGTCCAACTTCGGTGTAAACCACCATCTGCAGTTCCTTCCAATACAGTAGGGATATATGCTGTATTTTTCTATGTCATATGTTCTATTAGGTAGACCATGTGGTTATAAATATTTCCTTTCCTTCAGGTTTTCTCTAGAGAAGGTTAGAATCAGGCTGGGTCACTATGTAGGAAGGAACTGCAGATGCTGGTTTAAATGGCACTGTGGCAGAGCTGCTGCCTTGCAGTGCCTGCAGTCTGTACGTTCTCCCCATGACCTGCGTGGGTTTCCTCCGAGATCTTCGCTTTCCTCCCACACTCCAAAGACGTGCAGGTTTGTGGGTTAATTGGCTTTGGTATGAGTGTAAATTGTCCCCAGTGTGTGTAGGATCGTGTTAATGTGCAGGGATCGCTGGTCCGTGCGGACTTGGTGGTCCGAAGGGCCTGTTTCCGTGCCATACCTATAAACAAAACTAAAACTAAACCGAAGATACACGCAAAAATCTGGAGTAACTCAGTGGGTCGGTCGGCATCTCTGGAGAAAAGGAATAGGTGACGTTTTGAAGACCCTTCTTCAGGCAGAGCCAGGAGAAAGGGAAGCGAGGGATATAGACGGTGATACAAAGAGATATAGAACAAATGAATGAAAGAAATGCAAAAAAATTAACAATGATAAAGGAAACGGTCCATTGTTAGCTGTGGTCTAGGTGAAAATGAGTTGCAGACTATGAAACTCACCAGGATGACAGTGAAACTAGTCACTGGGTGTTTGTTTCAGTGCAAGTTGAAATGATCCTGCCTTCTTAATTTTACTTGAAGAAGGGTTTCGGCCCGAAACGTTGCCAATTTCCTTTGCTCCACAGATGCTGCTTCACCCGCTGAGTTTCTCCAGCATTTTTGTCTGCCTCCGATTTTCCAGCATCTGCAGTTCCTTCTTAAACAAATAATTTTACTTCATCTATGTTCTTTACTATGTTCAGTTTAGGTCCCCCTGATTTAGGAAAGATGCCTTTAAGCTGGAGTGCAGGACAGTAGCAGGCGTAGGCCATTCAGCCCTTTGAGCCAGCACCGCCATTCACTGTGATCATGGCTGATCGTCCACAATCAGTACCCCGTTCCTGCCTTCTCCCCATATCCCTTGACTCTGCTATCTTTAAGAGCTCTATCTAACTCTTGAAAGCATCCAGACAATTGGCCTCCACCGCCTTCTGAGGCAGAGAATTCCACTGAGGCATGATCTTATGCAGGTGTATAAAATCATATGGTGAATAGATGGGGTGAATGCACCGTCTTTTTCTCCAGGGTGGAGCAATGAAGAACTCAAGAACATAGATTTAACGTGAGATGGGAAAGATTTAATAGAAACCTGAGGGGCAACATTTTTACACAGATAGTGGTGGGTGTATGGAACGAGTTGCCAGAGGAGGCGGTTGAGGCAGGTGCTACAGCAACATTTAAAAAGGCACTTGGGGAGATACGTGAATAGGAAAGATTTAGAAGGATGTGCACCAAACAGATGCCAATAGGTCTAGTTTAGATGCAGCTTCTTGGCCCATCATCATCACTGGGCTCGCCGACCTTCCTTCAATTGAGAGTACAGGATGTGTTTAGGGAGGCGTGTGTTGGACATGCGGGTGACATGGCCGGCCCCATCGAAGTTGGTGCTGCATTATTGTGGCGGTGACGCTGGCCATGCTGGGCCGAATGGCCTGTTTCTGTGCTGTACGACTCTGTGAGTAATAGCTCAAGTGCAAATCTTGAGAGAAAGGTTTCCTTAAGTCTCAAAGTGTTTGCAAAATAAGGATTCATAGATCCCAAGTGCTATACGTTCTAAAACATAAAAGTGCTGGAGTAACTCAGCAGGTCAGGCATCATCTCTGGAGAACGTGGATAGGTGACGTTCTTGGGTCGGGATCCTTCTGCAGACTGAACGAAGGCTCCCAACCCGAAACGTCACCTAGTTTGATAGTTTATTGTCAGGTGCACCGAGGTACAGTGAAAAGCTTTTGTTTTTGCCTGCTGTCCAGTCAGCGAAAAGACTACATGATTACAATCGAGCCGTCCGCAGTGTACAGATACAGGATCATAAGGTCTTATGTGATAGGAGTAGAATTGTGCCATTCGGCCCATCAAGTCTACTCCGCCATTTGAACATGGCTGATCTACCTCTTTCTCCTAACCCCATTCTCCTGCCTTCTCCCCATAACCTCTGACACCTATACTAATTAAGAATCTACCTATCTCTCTGCCTTTAAAATATCCACTGACTACTTTGCCTCCACAGCCTTCTGTGGCAAAGAATTCCACAGATTCACCACCTTCTGACTAAAGAAAAATTATCATCTTCCTAAAAAAAAATCCTTTAATTCTGAGGCTATGACCTCTATTATGCGACTCTCCCACTAGTGGAAACATCCTCTCCACATCCACGCTATCCAAGACTTTCACTATTCTGTATGTTTCAATGAGGTCCCACCCCCCATTCTTCTAAACACCAGCGAGTGCCACAAATGCTCATCATAGGTTAACCCACTCATTCCTGGGATCATTCTTGTAAACCTCCTCTGGACCCTCTCCAGAGCCAGCACATCCTTCCTCGGATATGGTGCCCAAAGTTGCTTTCAGTACACGAAATAGGACCCTACCAGCACCTCAACATTACATCCCTGTTTTGTATGCAAGCCCTCTTGAAGTAAATGGTCGCATTGAGTTTGGATTAAGGGAATAATAGAGTGGGCGAATGTTGTGAATAATAGCAGATTGCCTTCTGTGACCAGCATGCAGAGTCGCTTGGTATCGATTCATGTTCATCACATATGCTGACTGACCCACTTAGTTACTCCAGCACTTTTGTGCAAACCAACATCTTACATGCAGAGGGTGGCACGATGGCGCAGTGGTAGAGTTGCTGCCTCACAGCACCAGAGACCCGGGTTCAACCCTGACTGCGGGTGCTTGTCTGTACGGAGTTTGTACTTCGCTTCATGACCGCGTGGGTTTCCTCTGGGTGGCTCCGCTTTCCTGCTACATTCCAAAGACGCACAGGTTTTCAGGTTAATTGGCTTCGGCAAAGATTGCAAATTGTCCCTAGCGTGTGTAGGATAGTGCTAGTGTACGGGGGGCGTTTGTCGGCAATGAACTCGGTGGACCAAAGGGCGCTGTATTTCTAAACTAAACTTCAAAACAATGTGTCCATTCTAGCCAAGCTCATCTCAAGTTGAAAGTGGAGGGACCTGCTGCAGGGCTGCCAACATTGGGTGAGAGTTGGGAGTGAGAAATTGCGAGACCATGCCCGAGGGAGCGTAGTGACCGGGTAGGTGAGGGGGGGGGGGTGTTGGAGGAGGGTCTTCCCCCTCCCATTAGTACGGAACTTTTTCATTTTTCAGCTTGAAATTGTGTAATATGGTGCATTCTGTAGCGAGTCTTTTAACTTACACTTGAATGCAATATATATGCTTTAAATTGGATTAGCTATGAATAAGGTTAGAGTAAATTACATTCCTAATTACATTCCACAGCAGAGCCCAGGCTCTGATCCATACGTGCAGCACATGAATGATCTTAGTGTATTCATGTATGGAAATCAGATTATAATCAAACACTTGGCCCATGTTGGCCAACCTGGGTCTCACTGCACACCGGGTACTACTCCTGGCCCTGACTCCAGTTGCGTACCTTCTCTCATTCCTGTCCCTGAGTCCAGCCCTACACCTGGCCCCACTATTCTACTCTGATCATAGTTGCTTACCTGCTTGGGTTCCCCGTGCTGAACACACCCCCGGTCCCAGCTTTGACTGCACACCCAGTACTATTCCAGACCTTGACTCTGGATGCACGCTTGGCCTTGCTCCCTGCCCCTTTGCACTGACAATATATCTGGCCCACACATAAAGCCCCATATCTGCCCCCCTGGACTTAACCTATTACGTTCACAGGTGCTTAGCTAATGCAGTAATCCTTTATGGGGCACTTCACAGACCAAATTATGGATAACAAAATATGCGACATTCATTGGCTTCCTTGTTATCTAACATGCTAGTCACTTTGTCAAAGAAGTCATCAATTGGTTGAACACAATTCCCATCCATAAAATTATACTCACTCAGCTGTATAAGTATTCTGATACCATTTCTTTCATTTTCGTAACAAACTGTCCTGAAGTCATCAGGCTAATTACAAATCAATAACATTAGCCAACTCCGAAACATGAAGCGCTGAGCATTGGGATCCAAACATCATGGACAACTGGCCTCAGTTCCCCGCTCACATCTGGCAGTGTTCTCCATCTGAACCAGGGACCATGGAGCGTTTTGAAAGTGGGGAGGCTGAGCGATCACTGATCACTGGCCTTGGGGGTACCCGGTGAGGGAGTGGAGCAACTGAGTGGGGAGAGGGTGTGGAAGAAGGGCGTCACCACTCCCAGGGAAGGAACGTTTTGAAATTTGATGTATTAAAATCATGTTTTAGTGCATTGTAGAAGTATGATTTCAATGTATTTTGTGTGAAGTATTTTTAAGAGGTAACTTTTTAACTTTATCCACACAAAGGGCGGTGGGTGTTTGGAACAAGCTGTCAGAGGAGGTAGTTGAGGCAGGGAACATCCCAACATTTAAGAAACAGTTTGATACAAGGATAGGACAGGTTTGGAGGTATGGACCAAAAGCAGATAGCGTAGCTGGGACATGTTGGCGGGTGTGGGCAAGTTGCGCTGAAGGGCCTGTTGTCACACTGTATCACTCTATAACCACATTATACCTCCATCATGCATGAATGCTTCAAAATCAAGTGATCGAGTTTTATTGCCATATACTCAAGCATAGAAACGTAGAAAATAGGTGCAGGAATAGGCCATCGGCCCTTCGAGCCAGCACTGCTATTCAATATGATCATGGCTATTCATCTAGAATCAGTACCTCTTTCCTGTTTTTTCCCCATATCCCTTGATTTAATGAGCTAAATGTCTCTTGAAAACATCCAGTGAATTGGCCTGCAATGTGGCAGAGAATTCCACAGATTCACAACTCTCTGTGTGAAGAAAGTTTGTCTTCACCTCAGTCCTAACTGCCCCCCCCCCCTTATTCTTAAACTGTGACCCCTGGTTCTGAACTCCCCCAACATTTTTCCTGCAGTTACGGTAGGTGAAAATCGAGCAGGCAAGCAGGATGCTTTCTCCAACCGCCTCCATTTGAAGTCCACTGTCTTCCACCGTTTCTACCCAGTGCCTGGTACTTACCTCCAGCAGCCACTGGTTGTCCTCCAGGATGCACCGAGCCGCAGCCTGATCCATGCCGGTCACCTGGGCGAGTTTGGCACAGAGACTCTCACAGCAGCGGCGCAACGCTTCCGACGCCTTGCACTGAGGCTGTTCCATGGCCGGAGCTGCTGTGAGCGACTCGCCAGCCCGGCAAACACTCGCCAGCCCGGCAAACACTCGCCAGCCCCGCTCCCCGCCCGCATCTGTCCCCGTCGCTGCTTCTGCTTCTAACTCCCATGGCCCATGCAGTTGATATGAGTTTTGAAATTTTCGTTGATCACAGAATTTCTCACGACAGAGCGAGAGAAATTTGTGATCAGCGTGAGAATTTGGCGAAATGCGTGACTCTCATGCTCAAAGCGTGAGAGTTGGCAGCCCTGCTGCTGTATATTCAGACCTGCTGAGTTACTCCAGCACTTTGAAGAAGGGTCTCGACCCGAAACGTCACCCATTCCTTCTCGCCAGGGATGCTGCCCGTCCCGCTGAGTTACTCCAGCATTTTGTGACTCTCTTGCTGTATATTCCATATCCACTAGGTGTCACCAGTAACATGCAGAAAATTCTTGATTCTGCGATCAACGTGCCTTAAACTTGTAAGAGCAGCCTGGTCAATAGACAATAGACATTAGGTGCAGGAGTCGGCCATTCAGCCCTTCGAGCCAGCACCGCCATTCAATGTGATCATGGCTGATCATCCCCAATCAGTATCCGTTCCTGCCTTCCCATATCCCCATATTCCGCTATCTTTAAGAGTCCTATCCAGCTCTCACTTGAAATTATCCGGAGAACCGGCCTCCACCATCCTCTGAGGCAGAGAATTCCACAAACTCACAACTCTCTGTATGAGGAAGTGTTTCCTCATCTCCGTTCTAAATGGCTTACCCCTTATTCTTAAACTGTGGCCCCTGGTTCTGGATTCCCCCAACATCGGGAACGTGTTTCCTGCCTCTAGTGTGTTCAAACCCTTAATAATCTTATATGGTTTCAATAAGATCCCCTCTAATCCTTCTAAACTCCAGAGGATACAAGCCCAGCCGCTCCATTCTATCACTAAACACATTAAACCATTGAATCATTGGGCATGAATGGCTCACCGAAGAATCGAGAGGGGTCGTCTGAAATACTTGCAGTTTGATTGAGAATTTCACAAACCTGAGAATCTATTAAAGGATTTAGTTTGACTGAGGAATACAAAAAGCTGGAGTCAAGCAGATTCTCTGGTGAAAAGGAATAGGTGACATTTCAGGTCGAGGTCCTTCAGACTGAGAGTCAGGGACAAGGGAAACGAGAGATATAGACAATGGTGTAGGGAGATATAGATATAGTTCCCGATGTTGGGGGAGTCCAGAACCAGGGGCCACAGTTTAAGAATAAGGGGTAAGGCATTTAGACGGAGATGAGGAAACACTTTTTCACACAGAGAGTTGTGAGTCTGTGGAATTCTCTGCCTCAGAGAGCGTTCTCTGTATACCTTCAAGAGAGAGCTTAATAGGGCTCTTAAAGATAGCGGAGTCAGGGGATATGGGGAGAAGGCAGGAACGGGGTACTGATTTGGGATGAACACATTGAATGGCGGTGCTGGCTCGAAGGGCCGAAAGGCCTACTCCTGCACCTATTGTCTATTGTCTAGCGCATGAATGAGAGATATGCCATTGCTAGCTGTGGGCTAATGAGTCAAAACGAGTTCCAGACAATGAGACTCAACATTCCCTCTCTCTCTCCATCCCTTCCCCACCCAAGTCGTACCAGCTTCAAAGCATCTCTGGAGAACATGGATCGGTGATATTTTGGGCTGGGACCCTTTCTTCAGACTGATGATGGTGATGGGGTGGGGGGAAGCTGGAAGAAAGATGAGTAGGAGGACAAACTCTGGCAAGTGGCCACATTGTGCTGGAGTAACTCGACGGCCCTGGCCTGCTGGCGATGGGGGGAGAGGCGAGGATCGTGGTCCGTGGACGGCTGGAGTGGGGGTAAGCTGTGGAGGTGTGGAAGAGGCAGCACGGGCCTCTTATAACGGACTTACCTATCATCGGCAGGTAAGTCCTCTATAACCAAAATCCATAATAGAGAGGGCTGTTAAAAATTAAGGGTTGCTGTACTGCATGGGTTGGAGTAGTTAGCCATTGCATTTCAGTTTTTTTAGTTTTAGATATGCAGCACAGCCCTTTGGCCCACCGGGTCGGCGCCACCGCCCACCGGATCCCCGCACATTAACACCAACCTACACCCTCTGGGGACAACTTTTGCATTTACCAATTTAGCCAATTAACCTCCAAACCTGCACGTCTTTGGAGTGTGGGAGGAAACCGAAGATCTCAGAGAAAACCCACGCGGTCACGGGCAGAACGTGCAAACTCTGTACAGACAGCGCCCATAGTCGGGATCGAACCCGGGTCAATAAGGCATGCTATTGAGGGAGTGCAGTGTAGGTTCACCAGGTTAATTCCCGGGATGGCAGGACTGACATATGATGAAAGAATGGATCGACTCGGCTTGTATTCACTGGAATCTAGAAGGAAGAGAGGGGATTTTATAGAAACATGTAAAATTCTTAAGGGATCGGACAGGCTAGATGCAGGAAAAATGTTCCCGATGTTAGGGGAGCCCAGAACCAGGGATCACAGTTTAGGAATAAGGGATAGTCCATTTAGGACTGAGATAAGGAAACACTTTTGCACCTAGAGAGTTGTGAATCTGTGAAATACTCTGCCACAGAAGGCAGTGGAGGCCAATTCACTGGATGTGTTCAAGAGAGAGTTAGATATAGATCGTAGGGCTAATCTTTTTCCCCTTCACCTTGAACCTATGTCCTCTGGTCCTAGATTCACCTACTCTGGGCAAGAGACTCTGTGCATCTACCCGATCTATTCCTCTCATGATGTTGTACAGCTCTATAAGATCACCCCTCATCCTCCTGCGCTCCATGGAATAGAGGCCCAGCCTACTCAACCTCTCCCTATAGCTCACACCCTCTAGTCCTGGCAACATCCTCATAAATCTTCTCTGAACCTTTTCAAGCTTGACAATATCTTCATGGTGCCCAGAACTGCACACAATATTCTAAATGCGGTCTCACCAATGTCTTATACAACTGCAACATGACCTCCCAAATTCCAACTACTCTATACTCTGACTGATGAAGGCCAAAATGTGCAAAGCCTTTTTGATCACCTTATCTACCTGCGACTCGACCTTCAAGGAACCATGCACCTGAACTCCGAGATCCCTCTGCTCTACAACACTCCCCAGAGGCTGACCATTTACTGTGTAGGTCCTGCCCATGTTAGACATCCCAAAATGCACCACCTCACATTTCTCTGTATTAAATTCCATTAACCACTCCTCAGCCCACCTGGCCAATTGATCCAGATCCTGCTGCAATCGTTCACAACCATCTTCACTATCTGCAAAACCACTCACTTTTGCATCATCAGCAAACTTGCTAATCTTTCCCTGTATGTTCTCATCCAAATCATTGATGTAGATGACAAACAGTAACGGCCCCAGCACCGAACCCTGAGGCACACCACTGATCACAGGCCTCCAGTCTGAGAAGCAACCTTCCACCATCACCCTCTGCTTCCTTCCATGGAGCCAATTTTTTTATTCATTCAGCTACCTCTCCTTGGATCCCATGTGATCGAACCTTCCGGAGCAGCCTACCATGTGGAACCTTGTCAAATGCCTTAATTGATGGGGACAGGGGTGTTCCTCTGCTCCTGAAGTCCTCCAGTAACTCCTTAGTCTTGTCGGTGTTGAGCTGCAGGTGATTCAGCCCACACCACTCAACAAAGTTGTTGACTACACCTCTGTATTCAACTTCCCTCCACTCACTGATGCAGCACACAGTTGCAGAGTTATCTGAAAACTTCTGCAGCTGGCAGGAGTTTGAGTTCTATCTGTAGTCAGGGGTGTAGATGGTGAACAGGAAGGGAGAGAGGACCGTCACCTGCGGGGCCCCTGTGTTGCTCACCACCATGTCCGAGACACAGTTCTGTAGCCTGACATATTGTGGTCGTCCGGTCAGGGAGTTGAGTCCAGGACACCAATGGAGCATCCACTGGCATCTTTGTCAGTTTGCTCTCTAGCAGTGCAGGCCGGATGGTGTTAAAAGCACTGGAGGTCAAAAAACATGAATCTCAGTGCTTCCCGGCTTATCCAGGTGAGCACAGGAACGATGGAGCGGGTGGATGATGGCGTCCTCAACCCTCATCTTTGTTTGGTAAACGAACTGCAGGGGGTCCAAGTAGGGTTTAACCAGGGGTCATAGGTGAGTGGGCACCAGTCTATCCAGGGACTTCATGATGTGTGAAGTCAGCGCCACGGGTCTGTAGTCATTGGAGGAGCTGAGACACGTCCTCTTTGGTACATGGACCAGGTACATGGATAGGACAGGTTTAGATAAGGGCCAAACGCAGGCAGGTGGGACTAGTGTAGATGGGGCATGTTGGCCGGTGTGGGCAAGTTGGGTCACTCTATGACTATGACTTTGTGATAGAACAACTCGTTCATCCCCGGAAATAGCTTATTGAATCAATTGTGGACTGCTTCCTAAATCAGTGTGCCAGCACCATCGTACACAATTGCACCTCAGTCAATCCTGTGATGGCAGGAATCAGGTTTGTACGTCTGTTTTCCACCAGTGTTTTGGTGTCTGCACTTACCCTGTCATAAGTACAGAGACTAAAACTACAAACTGAAGGAGATATATCATCCTAACTAAGTCCCGCACAGTGCAACTTTAGACAATAGGTGCTGGAGGAAGCCATTTGGCCCTTCAAGCCTGCACCGAACTTTCTTACTTTTATTCTTAAAAACTCAGTATTCCATTTGTGGAGGATGGAAGTGCAGATACCAGTTTAAACCGAAGATAGACACAAAAAGCTGGAGTAACTCAGCGGGACAGGCAGGGTGTCTGGAGAGAAGAAATGGGTGACGTTTTGGGTCGAGACCCTTCTTCCGACGTCTCGACCCGAAACGTCACCCATTCCCTCTCTCCAGAGATGCTGCCTGACCCGCTGAGTTCCTCCAGCTTTTTGTCTCTATCTTCAGTATTCGATTTGATGTTTAGTTCAGTTTAGTTTAGAGATACAGCGCAGAAGCAGGCCCTTCAGCCCACCAAGCCCCCACCAACCGCGATCCCCGCACATTAACACTACCCGACATACATGAGGGACAATTTACATTTATACCGAGCCGATTAACCTACAAACCTGCGCGTCTTTGGAGTTTTTCAAAGGTTCAAAGGTTATTCATTAGTCACATACACCAATTGATGTAGTGAAATGCTTCTTGCAATTGCAGCATACAAAAAAATAATACAACATAAGAATAATAAAGAAATTTAAACATAAAAAACATCCCCCACAATGGTTCCCACTGTGGGGGAAGGCACAAAGTCCAGTCGCATCCCCATGTCCACCCATAGTCGGGCCTATTGAGGCCTCTGCAGTCGCCTTTACGGAGGCCCGATGTTCCAGGCCGTTGGGAGAATCCTCTCAGCGGCTTGGCATGCCTGGAACGGCTGGATGGAGCTCCACTACTGGCGATCTCGGCGAGAGATCCCAGGCTCCCGAGTGTGGAAGATCTCGGAGAAAACGAACGCAGGTCACGGGGGGAAACGTAAAAACTCCGTACACACCAGCGGGACTGAACCCGGGTCTCTGGCTCGGTGAGGCTGCTACTCTACCACTGCGCCACCATGCTGCCCAAGTCCTAATTTATTTTCCTACTTATTAACCTTCTTGCCCAAATGTACCAATTCAACCACATTCTACCATATACAACTATTGGTGATTATATTCATTTGAAAAACTACCAAACTCTTTCTACCAAAATTAATATTCTCAGATTTGTACTCATACAGCACAGAAACAGGCCCTTCAGCTCAACAAAGTGCTGGAGTAACTCAGCGGGTCAGGCAGCATCTTTGGAGAGAAAGGGTGGGTGACGTTTCAGGTTAAGACCCTTCATCAGACCCTCCTTCAGCTCAACTGATTCATGCCTCATCTACACTAGTCCCACCTGCCTGCATTTTCCCATATCCCTCTCTACCTTTCCTAACTATGTATCTGTCAAAATGTATTTTAAAGGTTGCTATCGTACTTGCCTCAACTACCTCCTCTGGCAGCTCTTTCCATCTTCTCACCACCCTCCGTGTGAAAATGTTGTCCCCTCAGATTCCTTTAAAATCTCACCTTAAACCTGTGTCCTCTGGTTTAGTTTAGTCTTAGTTTAGAGATACAGCGCTGAAACAGGCCCTTCGGCCCACCGGGTCCGCGCCGACCAGCGATCCCCGCATATTAATATTCCTACCCGCTAGGGACAATTTTTACATTTACACCACGCCAATTAACCTACAAACCTGCACGTCTTTGAAGTGTGGGAGGGAACCCGAAGATCTCGAAGAAAACCCACGCAGGTCACGGGGAGAAGGTACAAACAAACTCCGTACAGACAGCGCCCGTAGTCGGGATCGAACCCGGGTCTCCAGCGCTGCATTCACTGTAAGGCAGCGACTCTACCGCTGCGCCACCGTGACCACCTAAGGCTCTTGATTCCCCTACTCTGGGTAAAAGGCTCTTGTGTGTTCACCCGATCTAGTCCCCTCATGATTTTGTGCACATGCATAAGATCACACCTCAGCTTCCTGTGCTCCAAGGAATAAAGTCCTAGCCTGCCCATCCCCTCCCTTCAGCTTGCCCTGACAATATTGAAAATGACCCTTGCATTTGGACTCTGTGGGCTGTTTCAATGCATCCTGTACTTAACCACTGCAACTCTTTTGGCAGCATGTACCTATTTGGAAAAAGTTGCCCCTCAAGATCTTCTTAAGGGGTTGGACAGGCTAGATGCAGGAAGATTGTTCCTGATGTTGGGGAAGTCCAGGACAAGGGGTCACAGTTTAAGGATAAGGGGGAAGTCTTTTAGGACCGAGAATGAGAAAAACATTTTTCACACAGAGAGTGGTGAATCTGTGGAATTCTCTGCCACAGAAGGTAGTTGAGGCCGGTTCATTGGCTATATTTAAGAGGGAGTTAGATGTGGCCCTTGTGGCTAAAGGGATCAGGGGGTATGGAGAGAAGGCAGGTACGGGATACTGAGTTGGATGATCAGCCATGATCATATTGAATGGCGGTGCTGGCTCGAAGGGCCGAATGGCCTACTCCTGCACCTATTTTCTATGATTCTGTGTTTCTATGATCCCATTCAATTCTTCCCAGTCTCATCTTAACCCGATGTCCTCTGGTTCTTGATTCCCCTACTCTGTCCAAACAACTGTGTATTTACACTATCTATTCCTGTCATGAGTCAGGGCGGAACGCCACAGGAGATCCTTCTACCTGTGGCTATCAAACTGTACAACTCCTCCCCCTTCTGTCGTGGGGTAGACTGAGACTGACTCTCCTGCCCCCCCCCCCCCCCCACCCTCCCCAATCTTTGCACATCCCCCAAGCCTTTCCACTCATCACTTTAATTTAATGTTTCATGTATTTTGTGTTTTGTGTATTTTGATGACTATTGGCAGATCAATTTTCCTCCTGGGATAAATGAAGTTCTATCGTATCGTACCGTATGATCTTATACCCTTCTGCAAGATCACCCCACCCCATTCTGAAGATGGGTCTCGCCCCTTCACCCAGAGAGTTGTGAATTTGTGGAATTCCCTGCCACAGAGGGCAGTGGAGGCCAAGTCACTGGATGGGTTTAAGAGAAAGTTAGATAGAGCTCTAGGGGCTAGTGTAATCATGCGATATGGGGAGAAGGCAGGCACGGGTTATTGATTGGGGACGATCAGCCATGATCACAATGAATCACAGTGTTGGCTCGAAGGGCCGAATGGCCTCCTCTTGCACCTATTTTTTTATGTTTCTATGTTTCTATAACCCGAAATGTCACCTATTCCTTCACTCTATAGATGCTGCCCCACCCACTGAGTTTCTCCAGCATTTTCGTCTACCCCCGTTCTCTTGCGCTCAGGCCAATATAATTCATCTCCATATACATACAATTCATATGTAAACCCCTTGCGGGTTTATAAATTTGTTTCACTATTCACTTTCCCACCTGTGTTGTTATTGAAAGAGTTCCTTTGTGGAAAGAAAACACCTAATGGATGGGTGAATAAGTAACAGGCAACATTAAAGCATTACAGAATGCAAAGAGCCATTGATGTTGATAAATGGGAAGGCTACAAAGAACAGTGAAAGGCAATAAAACAGATTTAAGAGCTACAACATGGAGTTTGGAAAAAAAAACACAATATGAAAATCAACATAAAACATTTACGGCCCTGTTGGGAGAAAGAAAGACTTCTGTGAAAATACAGGCTTCTTGCAAACTAACAATGACTATATAATTGAGAGACATGGAACTGCAGATGCTGGAATCTTGCGCAAAACACACAAAGTGCTGGAGGAACTTTGGGCAGCAGTGTGGCGTTGCTGCCTCACAGCGCCAGAGACCCGGGTTTGATCCTGACCACGGGTGCTGTCTGTGCAGAGTTTGTACGTTCTCCCATGTGACCTGCGTGGGATTTCTCCGGGAGCTCCGGTTTCCTCCCACACTCCAAAGCCGGACAGGTTTGTAGACTAATTGGCTTGGTATAATTGTAAATTGTCCCTAGTGTGTGTGGGGTTGTGCTAGTGTGCAGGGATCACTGGTCGGTGGGCTGCGGTGTATCTCTAAACTAGAAATAAACTACACTCAGCGGGTCAGGCAGCATCTGTGGACTGAAGAACGGTCCCAACCTGAAACGTTGCCTGTCCATTCCCTCCACGGATGCCGCCTGACCCGATGAGTTCTTCCAGCACTTTGTGTTTTGCTCGAGGACACTGGGATTGCGTTACAGAGCAGCCATGATCTTATGGAGAAAGGACTGCAGATGCTGGAAAAATCGAAGGTAGACAAAAATGCTGGAGAAACTCGGTGGGTGAGGCAGCATCTATGGAGCGAAGGAATAGGTGATGTTTCGGGTTGAGACCCTTCTTCTGACTGATGTAGGAGGGGGGGCGGGAGGAAGAAAGGAAGTGGCAGAGACAGTGGGCTGCGGGAGAGTTGGAGGGAAGGGGGGATCACAGAGGGGGGCAGTGAGAGAGGAGTTGTTAAACTGTCTTCGGAGAGGTCTTCAAAGTAGGCATTCCTTGCGGAGATTTCTATAGAAACTTAGAAAATAGGTGCGGGAGGAGGCCATTCGGCCCTTCGAGCCAGCACTCCCGTTCATTGTGATCATGGCTGATCGTCCCCTATCAATAACCCGTGCCTGCCTTCTCCCCATTTCCCTTGACTCCACTAGCCCCTAGAGCTCTATCTAACTCTCTCTTAAATCCATCCAGTGACTTGGCCTCCACTGCCCTCTGTGGCAGGGAATTCCACAAATTCACAACTCTCTGGGTGAAAAAGTTTTCTCACCTCAGTCTTAAATGACCTCCCCTTTATTCTAAGACTGTGGCCCCTGGTTCTGGACTCGCCCCACATTGGGAACATTTTTCCTGCATCTAGCTTGTCCAGTCCTTTTATAATTTGATATGTTTCTATAAGATTCCCCCTCATCCTTCTAAACTCCAGTGAATACAAGCCTAGTCTTTTCAATCTTTCCTCACATGACAGTCTCGCCATCACAGGGATCAATCTGGTGAACCTACGCTGCACTGCCTCAATCACAAGGATGTCCTTCCTCAAATTAGGAGACCAAAACTGTACACAATACTCCAGATGCTGAAGTGCATATGAAGTCCAGATGATTTCGCAGTGGAGTAGACAAAATGTTTGAGAAAGAACAGCAGATGCTGGAAAGATCGAAGGTAGCAGTTCTTTCTTAAACATTTTTGTCTGCTCCGCTGCAAAATCTCCTCAAGGTTTGCCTACTTTGAAGAAGTTCTCCTCCCAAAGAGTGGCTCGCCTATTCCTGACCCCACCGTACCCCTCTGCACAATATTAACTTCAGTATTGAAACCTACTAGTTACCATTTTGCCTCCATGCTGACCATCCTGTGATGACATTAAGACCATTAGACAGTGGAGCAGAATTAGGCCATTCAGCCCATCGAGTCTCCTCTGCCATTTAATCAAGACTGGTCTATCGTTCCCTCTCAACCCGATTCTCCTGCCTTCACCCCATAACCTCGGATACCCGTACTAATCAAGAATCTGTCAATCTCCACCTTAAAAATGTCCATTGACGGCCTAGATACAAAAAGCTGGAGTAACTTAGCGGGACAGGCAGCATCTGTGGAGAGAAGAAAAGTGTGACGTTTCGGGTTCAGACGACGGCTGCAAGGAGCCTTTGTAGCAATTAATCCCACAGATTCACCACCCTCTGACTAAACCGTGGCACGGTCTGTACAGGTTTGTCAGAAAATTGAGAAAATGTTGCTCCTCGAGACCATCCTGCGGCCTCGAACATTTGGTCTAGCGGCACGTCCTGAGCCTTCGCCGCGGAGATCGATGCCGCCCTGGTGGAGTGAGAGTTAAAGACAGGAATGTCGACTCCAGCATAATTGAGAACCTGTTTCAACCATGTAGAAATAGTTTGTGCTGACACTCTTTTATATGTCTTTTTGTGACTAATGAGCAGTCCTGTCTCAGAACCTCTGAGACTCCTTGTTACCTTAATATATTGGCTTAAGTTATATGGCGTAACTACATATAACATTTGGTCAACAAGATAGGCTTTAAACGTCACCTTGATTCCAGCCAGACCGGGCCTGCTTTGTTTGATTAAATCATAAACATAGAAGGTAATGTCATTGACAGACAATGCATACAAGGTATTCGTAAGAAATGTAATGTTTGTACACGTTATGCTGAAACCAGCGCTATTAGCATAACCACAGCAAGAGTTAATCTCTGCGTAATTAATGAAGTAATTGGAGCCCATTGCCGAAGCATTGTGAGAACAGGAGTGATGTCCCAGATTTCTGTATAGCGAGGTTTCGGAGGGTTTTTATTAAAAATTCCTCATAAATCGGGATACTAATGGATGAGACCCAATAGGATGTTGTTCTGAAGACTGCCCGCAATAAGAGGACAATGCACTCCGAGCGCTGGTAATGTCACTATAACGCAGGTGCTCATCAAAATGCAACTTAGTAAGGAACTCCAACACATCACATATGCTTGCATTATGAGAAGACATATTGGATTGTACACAGAAACAGTTCCCATTTCTTTATGTGAACCATATATTGTGTTTTGAGTGCTATTTCGCCAGCCTGCAGTGAGAACCACCATGGCCCTGTTCGACAATCCAAGTCCTTGGAAATGCCTGGTCAGAACCTGCTGACCAACAATTAATACGGTCATGTAAAGGGTGACTTTCTCCTGTAACCGGATGCACCAAGAATTACTGCAGCTGGGAATCATCATGAATGACTGAACCATCATTGAAAACACTAAGGGGAACCATGGTTGTGTTGGCCAAGCTGGGACCACCAAAACACCTGTGGCGGAGTCTCGCTCTATTGTGGTGAGACAGTTCAGAATGAAAAAATGGAGGGATTGCATAAAATTTTAGTGCCCCCAATGTAACGAGACTGCATCCACGGCAACTGCACCCGGATCTGGCTCCCATGAAACATATTTAGGCAACTGGTGATGTAATCTGGATGGAACAGATCAATGGCTGGCAACCCAAATCGAGTGACAATTGTGTGACAAAGTTTAGAATTCAACATCCACTCTATATTGGCATGAAATGTACGCGACCTATGGTCGGCCACCACATTAGCTATAGGTGGTGAATAAATGGCTGAAACGCAGATATGCCTTGACATACACCAATGTCACATGACGGTACCCAGTTAACACATGATACTGATCGTGCTCCTCCCATATGATTAATATATGCCACTGCTGTAGTGTTATCAATCTGGAGTTGAATGTGTAAATCCTTAATTGAGGAGCAACATGCCTTTACCCATAAAATGCCCCCAATAATGTGAAAGAATTTATCCCGTGTGTGAGGCGAATCAACCCTTCGTGTTCATGCCAGCTACCCCCACAGCTAGACTCGGTGTCCGTAGCCCCCCATCCGAGAGCGCTGACATCAGTCTGGAAGATTAGTGAAGAGTCTAGTACCCAAAATGTTATTGGTAGCTAGATTAACATTAATAATGCACCACTGCAATTCTGCGAGAGCTGTGGTTGGTAATGACTGAAGCGTCTTCTCGGATGGAGGGATAAAGTTTTGTGGGAGGCAAGTACAGACATCATCATCATCGACAACCTTGGCTGTTGGTAATGTTACTGTGATAGCAACGGAATTAATAAGAAACCCCAAATACTCAATATTTTGGGTTGGCTGTAACTTGGACTTAGTTGGATGGAGCAACCCCTAATGACTCAAGCACCGATTCTTCAGCTGACTCATTAGTGTTGCTGATAATTAAGATATCAGCTAAATAAGCAATTACAATGTGATGATGGGCTGAATAGCACCAGCACACAGGTTTTAACAAATTAATAAATAGCCTGGGTGCTGAACTTAATCCAGGAGTCAATGCTTTGTATTGCCACAGCTGTGCCATCCAATTAAATTTCAAGTACCTGCGATAATGAGCATGAATTGGCAGTGAATAATACACATCTTGCAAACCAATAGTTGCCACATAACAGCCATGTGATAGCAGGTGTTTTGCAGTAACGAATTTAAGTGATTGAGGATGAAAATTACTCTACAACACCCATCTTTTTGAGATCTGGGGAAATATTAGACACAATTGTGGAGGATGATTAATGGCTTTATCAATCACCATTATCTATCTGTTCAGGCTCTTGAGCAGAAAACACCCACATTTTATTAGGCTTGTGCTGTTGAGGTGGATCTATCCCTGAGATAAACTCAATGGGAGACGCGAGACAGTATTTAGTATAAACATATCATACATTATAAGCACCATTCATTAGAAAACATTTGCAATCAACCTCCAATAGGAGATTGGCCACCAGAACTTTATCGTTAAGAAAAGTCCCTGTACCTCTACAGTTGACCTGTAAAGCTGTTGTCTGCTCATATTGGGATTGTAGCTGGTCTGTCTCGGTGTGTACCCTCGTTGCCTCACTGGCCTGCCCCTGCTGAGCCCAGCCCCTGGATCTGACCTTCAGTATTAACCCAGGGTTGCGAATAGGTGGCCTTGAAATGCTTGACTACATTAAGCCAATTGCTTTTGGCCTCATCATGAATTTCACAGATTTTCATGACAAGGTCCGTTCCAAACAATATTTCAGGCGTTTGTACATTAATCGCCCTACATAGAGCAGCAAATGTTTGGTTTAGTGTTGGCTTGATGGCGATATTCCCTGATGCAATTTCCTGAAAAATGCATTGCATAAAATACCCAACATATCTGTTGTGAGTTTGAGGAATGATTGTCCCTTGGACCATAGTGCCAAATGCAGTAATTGCTGCAGCCACCAGTTGGAGGACGTGTTAACACCAAACCTCCTGTCCCGTCAAAGAAGGACTCATGGGTGCCCAGAACCTGGGTCACCATAGGCACTTTCAGTAATGCACATTAAACAGGTGTCTCATATTTGTTTGCAGTCACTTGCATCATATCTTGCTGGAGCTGGTGAGGTACTACATAATTGATACTGCTGGCAAGGGATTGTTCCATTGACTCACCCTTGTCTAACACCCACTGCTAACCCCAAATGGGGCTGAGAACCTATTGCCCCATTTTATTTGCATAGTCAAATTACTCCTCGTTCTGACGGCTCGCTTCATCAGAAACACATGGTAGAACCGGGCGCTGAACATTATTTCGGGCGTGATTAAGGTTTGTGAATTGGGCAACGCGCTTTCGAGAACCGCAGTCAGACTGGCTTTCGAAGAAGGGTTTGGCTGGAGAATGGTTTCGGCCTGAAACGTTGCCTATTTCCTTCGCTCCATAGATGCTGCACCATCCGCTGAGTTTCTCCAGCACTTTTGTCTACTTTCGCCTGGTTTGTTAATTACAGAAATCGGGGGGGGCGATTGATTGGAAGAATAGGCGTTTATGGGCGCGATACTGACGGAGCACCTGTGGCTCTGCTTGACATTTAGAGTATGGACACAAAATGCTGGAGTGACTCAGCGGGTCAGGCAGCGTCTCTGGAGAGAAGGAATGGGTGACGTTTCGGGTCGAGAGTGTGAGGAGAGGGGAACTAGCGAGATATAGACGGCACTAACACTGTAGAGGGCCAGTGCTGTGCGGTAGTCAAGCGCCTTGCTGTTGGGAAGAAGTTACCAACACGTTGAAGAAACAGTTAGACAGGTACATGGATAGGACAGGTTTGGAGGAATATGGACCAAGCGCAGGCAGGTGGGACTAGTGTAGCTGGGACATGTTGGCCGGTGTGGGCAAGTTTGGCCGAAGGACCTGTTTCCACGCTGTATCACTCTGACTATGACTATGACTACTGATTATGGCTATTTTTCATAGAATCATAGAATCATAAAAATAGGTGCAGGAGTAGGCCATTCGGCCCTTCGAGCCTGCACCGCCATTCAATATGATCATGGCTGATCATCCAACTCAGTATCCTGTACCTGCCTTCTCTCCATACCCCCTGGTCCCTTTAGCCACAAGGGCCACATCCAACTCCCTCTTAAATATAGCCAATGAACTGGCCTCGACTACCTTCTGTGGCAGAGAATTCCACAGATTCACCACTCTCTGTGTGAAAAATGATCTTCTCATCTCGGTCCTAAAAGACTTCCCCCTTATCCTTAAACTGTGACCCCTTGTTCTGGACTTCCCCAACATCGGGAACAATCTTCCTGCATCTAGCCTGTCCAACCCCTTAAGGCCCCTTTTGTACCTGGAGCTCGCGGTGTTCTGACTTCCACAGCTTCGCTTTGTTCCTGTTCCTGCATCGATCAAGCGATGTTAAGGTCGGGATACGAGGCAATTAATTGCCTTTATGGTGAGAAGGGGTGAATATAATGCCTAAACTCAGGCATTTTTTGTTTGTTTTTAATATCATGGAGCATAACGCGCTGTGGGAGAACAGGGTGGTTTAAGGCTGGTTTTATTAATTCCCCTCCACTCATTTCCTATTCCATTCAGAAATATTCAACATAATTTTATAATTTTCATTTAAGGGTTGAGGTGCTGCGCCATTAATAAGCGTAGGGGTTTGATTTTTTTACCTGCTTTAAGTTTGTTTATGAGCCCTGGGTTACACTCTGAGCTGTGAAATGTTTGCAGTATCGTAACAATTCCGCGGGGTAGATCTATCCTTTACTTCCAGCTTGCTTCGTGGGAGGTAACGGCCGAGAGAAATTCACATTCACATCCGTCTCAGGTATCCGAGCCCACCGAGCCCACCCCCAAATCCTATCAAAGGACCAAATCCAGACCTGTGTGTCGAATGTCTGGGCATTAATGGAGCTGTCAATATGCCTGTAATGAACGGCGAGGCCAGGAGAGGCGGGCCGGGCCGGACCGTCTCTCAGGAACAATGGCCAGCGGTAAATCTCTTAGTGTCTGGTGGAACCTAACCGGGTGACCTGGTGCAGAACTCATTCTCGATATCCAATGTCTATGTCTGATTTTGGTCCGCATCTATGTAGGACATCTGTGTAGGGAGAGGCTGAGCAGGCTAGGACTGGATGGAAGGAATGGGTCGACTGGGCTTGCATTCACTGGAATTAAGGATCTTATTTTATATGTTTCTATAAGAACCCCCCCCTCATCCTTCCAAGCTCCAGTGAATTCAAGCCTAGTCTTTTCAATCTGTCATATGAGGGAAGATTGAAAAGATTGTATTCACTGGAGTTTAGAAGGATGAGGGGGTATCTTATAGAAGCACAGAAAATTATAAAAAGGACTGGACAAGCTAGATGCAGGAAAAATGTTCCCAATGTTAGGCGAATCCAGAACCAGGGGCCACAGTCTTAGAATAAAGGGATGGATTTAAAAGAGAGTTAGATGGAGCTGTAGGGTATAATGGAATCAAGGGATATGAGGAGAAGGCAGGCACGGGTTATTGATTGGGGATGATCAGCCATGATCACAATGAATGGCGGTGCTGCATCGAAGGGCTGAATGGCCTCCTCCTGCACTTATTTTCTATGTTTCTATGTTTCTATCTTATAGAAACATGTAAAATCCTTAAGGGATTGGACAGGCTAGATGCAGGGAAAATGTTCCCAATGTTGGCGGTGTCCAGAACCAGGGGGCCACAATTTAAGAATAAGGGGTGGGCCATTTAGGGATGAGATGTGGAAAAACTTTTTCACCCAGAGAGTTGTGAATCTGTGGAATTCTCTGCCGCAGAAGGCAGTGGAGGCCAATTCACTGGATGTATTCAAGAGGGAGTTGGATATTGCTCTTAGGGCTAATGGAATCAAGGGATATGGGGAGAAAGCAGGAACGGGCTATTGATTTTGAACGATCGGCCATGACCACATTGAATTGCAGTGCTGGCTCAATGGGCCGAATGGCCTGCTCGTGCACCTATTTTCTATGTTTCTATCTTTCTATGACTCTACTCCTTGGAGCGCAGGAGGACGAGGGGTGATCTTACAGAGGTGCACAAACTCATGGGAGAAATAGTGCAGGAAGGAACCGCAGATGCTGGTTAACACCGAAGATAGACACAAACTGCTGGAGTAACTCAGGTGACTAGATTGGGTGAACGCACAGATAGACAAAGATACACACAAAGTGCCGGAGTCCCTTGCCCAGGATAGGGGAATCGAGAACCAGAGGACATAGGTTTAAGGTGAGGGCAGGGGAAAGATTTAATAGGAATCTGAGAGGCAACGTTTTCACACAGAGGGTGGTGGGTGTATGGAACCAGCAACCAGAGGAGGTAGTTGAGGCCGGTACTATGGCAATGTTCAAGAAACATTAGACAGGAACATGGATTGGACAGGTTAAGAGGGATATGGGCCAAACATGGGCTGGTGGGACTGGTGCAGATAGGACATGTTGGTCGGTGCGGGCAGGTTTTGGCCGATAGACCTGTTTCCACGTTGTATTACTTTATCTCAACGGGGTCCCAACCCGAAAGGTCCACGTTCTCCATAGATGCTGCCCGCACATGCTGAGTTACTCCAGCACATTGTGTCTTCTTGAAGTGCAGCGTAGGTCTACAAGGTTCATTCCCGGGATGGTGGGACTGTCATATGCTGAGAGAATGGAGCGGCTGGGCTTGTATACTCTGAGGTTTAGAAGGATGAGAGGGGATCTAATCGAAACATATAAGATTATTAAGGGCTTGGACACGCTAGAGGCAGGAAACATGTTCCCGATGTTGGGGGAGTCCAGAACCAGGGGCCACAGTTTAAGAATAAGGGGTAAGCCATTTAGAACGGAGATGAGGAAACACTTTTTCACACAGAGAGTTGTGAGTCTGTGGAATTCTCTGCCTCAGAGGGCGGTGGAGGCCGGTTCTCTGGTTACTTTCATGAGAGAGCTAGATATGACTCTTAAAGATAGCAGAGTCAGGGGATATGGGGAGAAGGCAGGGACGGGGTACTGATTGGGAATGATCAGCCATGATCACAGTGAATGGCGGTGCGGGCTCGAAGGGCCGAATGGCCTACTCCTGCTCTTATTGTCTATTGTCTATAAGACTGTCCCAGTTGTATGCTTCGTAGATGCCGCCCAGCCCAGGCGACTCTTTGCCCGCTCGCCCCAGAAGCAGATCCGCAACCACACATCACAACCGTTCCACACTGTAAATGCCTCGATTGTAATCAGGTATTGTCTTTTCGCTGGCAGGCTGGCACGCAATATAAGTCTTTGAGAAAATGTTGTTACCTATATGATAGAAATGAGATCACATATCACTTGCTAAACCATTCCAACACATCTTTAAGGGAGCACAGCTTTAGTGATAGCTGTGAAATGCTTTGTGTGACTGTACTTATCGCAACATTTGGATGGTTTGCTCATTCACTTCATTTAAAATGTTCTTCTTCTTCTTCTTCTTACGTATGGCGTGCACAGCCTAAAGTTGTAGGACAATTAGTTCTATTTGATCTTATTTGATTGTGCACGCCGGGTTGATTGCATTCATCGAAACAGGGCGGACCACGTGAAGGTTGCAATCTTCCCACCCCATAAAATGTCCTGTGTTTTCATGGATAGAAGAGGTTTTGAGGGATATGGGCCAAACGCAGGCAGTCCTGAACCACTATCGACTTGATTTGTGACCCTCGGACTATCCTTTACCTTGCACGAAATGTTATTCCCTTATCGTGTGTTTATGTAAATACTCCGCCATTAAATTGTGGCTGATCTATCTTTCCCCCTTCTCCTGCCTTCTCTCCATAACCACTGACACCCGTACTACTCAAGAATCTGTCAATCTCCACCTTAAAAATATCCACTGACTTGGGATGAATTCCACGGATTCACCACCCTCTGACTAAAGAAATTCCTCCTCATCTTCCTAAAGATACATCCTCTGGTCCTAGAAGACTCTCCCATTAGAGGAAACATCCTCTCCACATCCACTCTATCCGGGCCTATATCTTGCACTAAACATTATTCCCTTTATTCTATATCCGTACACGGTAAATGGTTCGATTGTAATCACGTATTGTCTCTCCGCTGACTGGATAGCGCGTAACAAAAAGCTTTTCACTGTACCTCAGTACACGTGACAATAAACTCAACTGAACTGGCTATGGCATCTACCAAATACCACATCTGTTGGGCGTTAGTTTAGTTTGGGAGATACAGCGTGGAAGCAGATCCTTGGGTCCACCAAGTTCACACCGATCAGCGATCACCCATTCACAAGTTCTATCTTACATACTAGGGACGATTTACAGAAGCCAGGAAACCGACAAACCTGTACGTCTTTGGAGCGTGGGAGGAAACCGGAGCACCCGGAGAAATCCGACGGGTCACAGGGAGAACGTGCAAACTCCGTACAGGCAGCGCCCGTAGCCAGGGTCGAACCCGGCTCCCTGGTGCTGTGAGGCAGCAAGTGGTTCGATCGTAATCGTGGATTGTCTTTCCGCTGACAATGCGACAACCTCGGTACGTGTGACATTGAACCAAACTAAACTAAACTAAACTAAACCAAACTGAACAAAATGGGATGAGCTTAGACGGGGCGTCATGGTCAGCATTCAAGGACTAGGGACAAGAAGATTTAGTTTAGTTCAGTTTAGTTTAGTATATTGTCACGTGTGCCGAGGTACAGTGAAAAGCTCTTGTTGCCTGCTAACTAGTTAGAGGAAGACTACACATGATTACAATCGAGCCGTCCACAATGTACGGATATAGAATAAAGGGAATAACGTTTAGTGCAAGATGTAGGCCCGGATAGAGTGGATGTGGAGAGGATGTTTCCTCTAATGGGAGAGTCTAGGACCAGAGGCCATAGCCTCAGAATAAAAGGATGCATCTTTAGGAAGATGAGGAGGAATTTCTTTAGTCAGAGGGTGGTGAATCCGAGGAATTCATTCCAAGTCAGGGGATATTTTTAAGGTGGAGATTGACAGATTCTTGATCAGTACGGGTGTCAGTGGTTATGGGGAGAAGGCAGGAGAATGGGGTTGAGAGGGAAAGATAGATCAGCCACAATTTAATGGCGGAGTGGACTTGATGGGCCAAATGGGCCAACTCTGCTCCTCCCACATGAATTTATGAACTTATGAAATCCGATAAAGTTTGATTAACCACAAAAAGCTGGACTAACAAGTCAAGTCAAGTCAAGTCACTTTTATTTCTATAGCACATTTAAAAAACAACTCTCATTGGCCAAAGTGCTTTACATTGATGGAGGCACTAACGTTATACAACAGTGGTTCATAGATTTAGTACATACATAAATGCATACATACGTATTTATGTCAAGAAAGGCTTGAGAGTAAAGATGAGTTTTAAGTCTCGACTTAAAGGAGTCGGTGGAGGGGGCAGTTCTGATGGGAAGAGGGATGCTGTTCCACAGTCTAGGAGCTGGACAGGCAGCTTCTCTGGAGAGAAGGAAAGGGTGACGTTTTGAGTCAAGACCCTTCTTCAGACTGGTTTGGGATAAGGGAAATGGTATAGACGGTGAAGGTCGACAAAATTGCCGGAGAAACTCAGCGGGTGCGGCAGCATTTATGGAGCGAAGGAAATAGGCAACGTTTCGGGCCGATACCCTTCTTCAGACGGTGATATGGAGAGATAAAGACCAATGAATGAAATATATGCAAAAACATAATGATGATAAAGGAAACAGGCCATTGTCATTTGTTTGGTGGGCGAAAAGGAGATGCGAGTGCGACTTGGGTGGGGGAGGGATAGAGAGAGAGAGGGAATGCCGGGGCTAGCTGAAGTTTGAGAAATCAATATTCATACCACTGGGCTATAGGCTGTCCAAAGATAGTCTGACGGTCTCCAATGAGGTAGATGGGAGGTCAGATCTGCAGCTTGTCGACGAGGTCTGAGGAGACCCTCTGATGAGGGGCCTTTGATCTGAAAAGTAAACTCCCTTTCACTTTCTCCAGATGGTGCATGGCCCACTGAGTGTGTCCAGAGTTTTTAATGATACGGTGAAGGGGGACTGCTGACAGCTTCAGTCAACATAGGAGCCAGTAAAACAAGGTGGCTGTACAGCAGTCTAATAGGAAAGAGATCAGGTGAGTCTTATGGGCACAAAGTGTATGTAACGGAGATGAGGAGAAACGTAGGACCACATTTTTTTTTTTCAGTCAGTTCACTTCAAAAGACATTTAAAGGTTGTAAAATGTTTTAGGACGTGCTGAAATAAGGGAGTTATTGTAGACGCAAGGAACTGCAGATGCTGTTTTTTTTTTAAAAAAGGCACAATGTGCTGGAGTAACTCGGTGGGTCAGGTAGCATCTCTGAAAGGCGTGAATAAGCAACATTTCAGGTCAGGATCTTTGTGTTTATCTTACTTTAGTTTAGTTTAGTTTAATTTAGTGTGGTTTAGTTTCGTGATACACTGTGGAAACAGGCCCTTCGGCCCACTGAGTCCGCTCCGACCAGTGATCCCCGCATACTAGAATGCTAGGGACAACTGACAATTTTTTACCAAAGCCAATTAACCAACCATCCTGGACGTTTTTGGGAATGTGGGAAACCAGAGCACCCGGGGAAAACCTACGCGGTCACAGGGAGAATTTCCCTGGTCCTAATTTGAGGAAGGACATCCCCTAATTTAAGGAAGGGCATCCTTGTGATTGAGGCAGTGCAGCGTAGGTTCACGAGATTGATCCCTGGGATGTCATATGGGGAAAGATTGAAAAGACTAGGCTTGTATTCACTGGAGTTTAGAAGGATGAGGGGGGATCTTATAGAGACATATAAAATTATAAAAGGACTGGACAGGCTAGATGCAGGGAAAATGTTCCCAATGTTGGGCGAGTCCAGAACCAGGGGCCAAAGTCTTAGAATAAAGGGGAGGCCATTTAAGACTGAGGTGAGAAAAAAACTTTTTTTACCCACAGAGTTGTGAATTTGTGGAATTCCCTGCCACAGAGGGCAGTGGAGGCCAAATCACTGGATGGATTTAAGAGAGAGTTAGATAGAGCTCTAGGTGCTAGTGGAGTCAAGGGATATGGGGAGAAGGCAGGCACGGGTTATTGATAGGGGACGATCAGCCATGATCACAATGAATGGCAGTGCTTGCTCGAAGGGCCGAATGGCCTCCTCCAGCACCTATTTTCTATGTTTCTATGTTTCTATGAAACCATTCTTCAGATATTTGTTTGTGAGATGGTTGGGGCTGCAATTTCTTGCGGTCTTGCATGGAGCAGTTCCCAAACCAACCAAGCACTTTCATTCTGGCATCCGCCGTTTCTTCTCTCCACATTCATTGTTACATTTCTTTCAAATAGTCTTTCCCCATTTGAATAAGTTTAATCTCTATTCATTCCAAACAATGAGTTGCCGGCACCATATAT